>CM025787.1:25204399-25252706 GCA_014636745.2 Centella asiatica
TCTTATGACGAAGCCCTGATCCAGTGAGGGATTTTGGGGTCGTCACATATTCTGTGTAGTAAATAATTTAAATAATTAGTTAATATGCTCATTTATTTGTTTAAAACATAGATATGATTTTGTTTTGGGGGAGTAAAACTAAAATTTTAAGTATTAAAACTAAAATTTTAAGTATCAATTTAAATTTTAAGTATGAAAACTAAAATTTGGCTCAAATAGTTCAACCATCTCATTTACCGGTTAACCACTAAAACATTGAACTAGTAACTCGACCAACTTGATGTTCAGTCCCATTAAAATAACTATGACTTACAAACTAGTCATATGTTTTCAATTTGGCATATGTATAATGTAATTTCAAAATCTTAGGATTTAAGTGTAAATTTATGAAAACTCTATTGACTTATTTTCTTTATTCCAATAAAATAAGTATGTTCCCAATTGAGAAGTAATAATATATATTTTTTATAAGTTTGCAACAAATAATTAGCTAAATTTAGACACAAATGTAATTAATTTGTACTTTAATATATTGCCGGTATAATTATATTAAGTGGGATTTCTTAAAAAATATTTCAATTAAAACTTAATATCGTATTATTTATTTATTTAATTTGTTGTATTGAAATATTGAACTGTGACTTCTTGTGCATGTGAAATGAAAATACTTTTTAATAGATGTACAGTCTATAACTAGTTAAATTCGATCATAATGTTTTGTTATAGTTATATTATGTGGGATTTATAAATTTTATATTTTTTTTTGTTTTTTGTTTTTTGTGCTATGTAATATAATATTTTTTTGAAATTTTGTAAAATATTTTGATTACAGTAAGAAGTTAAAAATCAGTACTCCAAATTAATTAGTTTCATTATATAAAAATTTGCAGTCGGTGGCGAATTAAATTTTAATTGGAGAAAAGATAAGTGATGTTAAACTAAAATGAATTAAATAAGAGAATTTATAGGGATAAGATTTTTAGTTGACTTTTTATATTCATAAAAAGAATTCATCTTTATATTTTCCTTATTTGTATTTAATTATTTTATCTAAATTATTATTTCTTTAAGTTCTCAAGTGTAATTGTGGGTGAGAATTGAATTACAATTAGGGAGAATTTGGACGATAAAAGGAAACTATAATTCTAATATAATCTTCGAACTTTTTCGCAATTGTATTGCATATTGTTATTTCTCGTAGACTTTTCATTTCTGCAAGAAGATGAGGGCCAATTATTTATTTTTAAAATAGTTAAATACTTGTTATTCACTTCCAATAAAAAAAAAAGAACAACTTTCTATTAAATATTATCTCTAACTACTACCAAATTCTATCTTCTTTCAAATATTATCTCTAAGTTATTTCAAATTTCTTTTCTTAATATTATTTTATTACACAATAAAATGATATTTCATAATGTAAAGGGTAGGTAGAGAATCTTATGAGTTTATTTTTTTCTTTTTGTCTGTAAGTATCAAGGCACATTTAAAAATTCCAAGAAAGCAAAAAGTTATATATAGTACTACGGGCGGTGAAAACAACATGACCTAGGGAGTATATATATAATATCAACCTCTAACTGACCTTCTCAATCTTATGCGCCTCTCTTCTTCTCTGGCTCCTCGTTCTGTGAATTCAAGAGTAACATTCTTACTACGTATAATTTGAAATTGAAAAGGTTGTTTGTTCTTCTTTTTTTTCATTTCTTGATTTATATACAATATTTGTTTGTCATTTGAATTCCCCTAATTCTATAAATGCTGTTGTCTGTATGTAGCCCTAGTCCTGCTGAAGATATGAATGATGGCGGAGGAGGTACGTACGAGGACGATGATTCGCTCGCCAGGTAATTAGGGTTTCTTCTTACGTTTGTTGGATGGGTTGACCGAGTTAGTGTTTTTTCATTCTGCTTAGATTTTTATTTGGAATTAATTAATTTGTTGACGAAATTAGTGAAAGTTTTAGAACGTGTAAATGTTTTATATACCTTTGATGTATACCAGTACGTGTCAAGATCTAGTTCAGATTATTATGTTTCTAGGAGATTAATTAATTGAGGTCAAAATTTGAAAATGGTAATGTCAATATATAATGAGCAATAGAGTTATTGTACTACTAAATTTTTGTAACATGAGATATATATGGATTAAAATACTAATGATGGAGTTCATCCACTATATATATGCTTAATGACTTGGTCACAGCATTGCTCCTTTTTCTACTTTATATAATCACTTGTGCTTGCAATTTATAAAGGTGCAAATAAAACACTAAAGTCATTATCGTCAAGCATGGACGTCAAGGAAGTCAGGGATATAGTCGAGCATTTGGCATGCTTTCTCGGTCGAAGTACTTCTTCAACAATAAAAGACGATAGAAGACTAATGTATCATGACTGACAATATATAGTATAATAGACAAATTTATCCTAGCGTTTTGGTGTATTTTTTAATTTTTATAATTGTTTTATTTTTATAATTATTAGGATAAGGTTTGTTAATGTAAGATTCAAATGCTTTCAACTATTTGTCTAGAGGTTATTGTTGCTATTAATTTGAGATGTGATAAACCTTTTGTTTGTGTGGAAAGAGCTTTAAGAGTTGGATCACGATAAGGATGTGCTTAACCAAACTAATAATGTTTACATTACTTAAAACAGAATTATTAAAATTAATTGAAGTTAATTGCCTTGTTCAACATGAAAAGGAGAAGTAAAATCTATGAAACCGTAAAAAATATTTTTATAACTTAATTATGTTCATGTGGAGAACTTGGAAAAAGTGGAGAAAAATCAAGAAGAAGACTGAAAGGACAAATTACAAATTTGAAAAAAGGAACTTCCCTTAGGAACCCATTTCGATATTCTTTAAATTTATCTATATAAAATAAACATAGATAATATGTAGATTTCAAAACTTTCTTACTTGCAATTATTCTATCAATTTAGAATAATAACACTCTAACAATTGTTTGCAAACCAATCCGATGCATCGGTGCGCACAACTAATCCAACCAATTAAGCTGAATGGATATGTTTATAAAGGGATGTACCCTTGACCGACAAAATAATAATACTAATAATACTAGAACTAACCTAACCCAAAAACCATATTAACCAAATATGTGTTATAAACGGGAGTACCCTTGACCAAAAAAAAAAAAAACAAAAATATGAAAAAACAAAACCCCACAAATAGAAAATTGTATGTATAATAATCCTAATAGACGGGTAAAGAACAAATTCTGAGATAAACCTAGTCAAGTTTGACATCATGATTATGTCATTATTGTATTAGCTACAATCGGTAGTTCCATTGCTCAATTCGTTAAAGCTACTACAACACTTTGATCCAATAGTCCCACAAAGACAATCACACGAAACTATAACCAATAACACTGTCATTGCGACCACAACGACCACCTCCGCCACAGCGACCAACATTGCTACCACTGCCCTCAACAACTTTAAATTCTTTGTTATTTTAACCGAACAAACAACTAGACACTAGGATTATTCAGTTATCATTTGTTATGAAATTCATAATTTTACCCATCATAAATTCAATATTATACAACTGACAAACCAAATAAGTAAAAGCTAAAAAAAAATTATTTCCTAAGAATAATTTTATTTTTTAGTATCATTCTGTAAAAATTTCACAATTCTAAATTTCAAATAGTCCCACAAATATTTGTTTGTCATTTGAATTTCCCCTAATTCTATAAATGCTGTTGTCTGTGTGTAGCCTTAGTCCTGCTGAAGATATGAATGACAGCGGAGGAGGTACATACGACGACGTACCATACCAGGAATATTCAGTTATCATTTGTTTTTGGAGACAGAATTATGCCTCGGAAGTAAATAAATCTTCGATTTATTTTTACTCCAACCGAAGAAATGATTAGATAGTACAAAATTTTCAATTATTATTTGTTTCAAAATTCTCAATTTTAAACTTCATAAATTCAACATTATACAATGAAAATAAACTTTAAATTTTTTTTATATCAACCGAACAAACAACTAGATATTAGGAATATTCAATTATATTTTGTTTCTAAACAAAATTTAAAATCATAAATTCAAGAATATACGGCACACCAAATAATTGAAAACGGAGCTTTTGCGACAGAGTGGTTAGTCGCAAATAAGTAATTTTTTTATTTCCTAAGAATGAACAAATAGATAATATTTTTTTCATCTCATTTAATACAAATTTTATAATTCTAAAATTCAAATAGTCAAAATTATACAAGCACACACCAAATAATAGAATAAAAAACCAGAACAACTAGATACTAAGAATATTAATAATCTTTTATTTCTTAAGAATGAAGAAATAGATGATAAATATATAATTTTATTGTCATTTATTATAAATTTCAAAATTTTCAAATTTAAATAGTCAAGATTATACAAGAACACACCACATAATAGAAAAATAATCTTTTGTGACGAAGTGATGTGTCACAATAAAATAAATATTCAAAATCACTATTATTTGAACCAAACAAAACCTAGATATGGAGAATATTTAATTTTCATTTTTTATTTAAATATCATAAATTTATTATTTTAGAAGGACTCTCAAATAGTAGGAAAAAATTATTTTGCGACGTATCAGTGCATCGCAAATTAGTAAAAGTTGACAATTATAAAAGTAGTTAAGATTATAGTAGCACATATTAAATAATAGAAAACTGAGTTTTTAACGTAAATTGATATGTTGCAAGAAAAGAATATTTAATTTCATTCTTACTTGAATCGACTAAAGAGCTAGATACTAAGATTATTCAATAATATTTGGTTATGAAATAAAAAAATTTAAACATTTTAAAATGACATACAAAATAATTGAAGAATGAGCTTTTGCGACAGATTAGTGCCTTGCAAATAAGTAAAGGTTAAAACAAATCATTTACAAATAAAGAATAAACAATTAAAAAAATATATCATCATTTATTAGCCGTTCAAAGCTTTGAAATTTAAATTGTCAAGTTTATACGATCCGACGCCGAATTAAAGAAAAATAAGTTTTTGCAATAGGGTAGTGTGGCTCAAATAGCTAGAAGTTTCAAAACAGTTTATATCACAAGAATGAAAAAATAGACAATAAATTTTTTATATCACTTATTACAAAGTTGACAATTCCTTAATCAAATAGATATGCTTATAATAGCACATAATAAATAATAGAAAAATAAATTTTTTTTTACGATGAATTATTGTATTACAAGAATATAAACTTTAAATTCTTCTTTGTTTAAAATTAAACAAACAACTTGATACTAAGAAAATTCTACCATCAATTATTAAAAAATTATCAATTATAAAAACTATAAATTCAATATTATACAATGAGAAAGAAATTATTTGAAAACAGAGTTTTTGGAACGAAGCTGTGACGACCCCAAAATCCCTTACTGGATCAGGGTTTCGTCAAAAGAAGGAAAAGATAACCACACATCCATTCACATGTAAATACTAGGAAAAAGGCAATAATAAAGAGTTATTACAACTCAAATTATTACATTTCTAGCGGAAGCTATTCTATCTCTATATTTTAATACAAAACATCACTTTTCAGCTCATCATTCTTCCTTCCTTCCTTATTGGCACTAAGAAAGTTAGCCAAACTCAATAACCGGTCATCTTTGCCTTCCCCTTGTCAGAGGGTTCAACATTTATACTCTGCCCTGCAAGATATTTAAATTCAACAAGAATGAGCGATTTACGCCCATCAAGTATATAAACAATTTGGGAAAGCAAAACTGGAATGTTTCAAGAAATTCAATTCTGTTGAGAGGCTTGGTGGAACAATATCAATGCCTCTGAAATCTTTAAAGAATTTTTAGGATTACTGATGATAAACAATTGTGTAATCCTTCTTAAAACACAGCATAAACTTCTTGAAGAAAAAATATCCATCGGGGGCTAAACCCGTTGGATCTTCCAACCATACGGTATACAGCTGGCCTAACTGTGCCCGGATGATCCCTCTTTGTGTGAACGTACGTAGTCACATAAAATTCCTCTAGGTTAGGTGAAGAACAAATCAGCACCTTTCCTTTCCCCTTGCCAACCATGTGGCATTTCCCAATTAAGGGACATATCATTCTCATTCATTTGCACAGATATAAGATTGAATAATATCAGATAAATCAAAACTCCTTTATACCCATGCATTTCATTCATATCATGCTAGCAGAAATTAAAGCATAGCATTCTGTTTCACAAGAAAATTTAAATATAGATATCATAATTTTGTACGCATGTTGAATCAATTGATCATGCGCTTAACTGAAATAAGCATAAGAGTGAGAATATACTTGCCTCAGTCATTTTCACAAAATTCAAATCAATTTACTTGTGAGAGAGAGATTCTATAAATTATGCAAGTAATATTTTAATACCTTAATAAGAATTTATAAAAGAAAATATGTATGTGATGTCCTTAGACTTTTACTATCTTAAATCTGGCATGATTACATCATAAAATAATTTTAAGAAAATAATGTTTTATAGCCTTGATGACAAACTGTGCATCGAGGAATACTTTTCTCATTGACAAACTCGTTAAGGACTGATAACTTTTGCCATCAGAGACTAACATATTTTGCCCATCAGAGACTAGGAATTTCCTTTATCGGAGACTAAAAAATCTCCTTCATCAGAGACTATGGATGACGTCATCAAGGACTGAACTTAGCCTATTGGAGACTAAGGAATGACGTCACCAGAGACTAACAACTCATCAGGAACTGATGATGTCATCTTAACTCATGAGAGACTAAGGCTGACGTCATCGGAGACTAAATAGCTCACCAGGGACTGATGACGTCATCTTAATCCTATCAGAGACTAAGGGTGATGTCATCGGAGACTAACACCAACACTGTCGAAGACTAATGATGCTGACGTCATCAGAGACTAACATCAACACTGTCGGAGACTAATGCTGACGTCATCAGAGACTAACATCAACACTGTCGGAGACTAATGCTGACGTCATCAGAGACTAATATCAACACTGTCGGAGACTAAATAACATCTCATTAGAGATTAACATTAGAGCTTGCTTCCGCTATGATGGAAGACCTATTATGCTCAAACTCAGCCAATGATGTCTCATGAAGATGCAAAGAATATTAATCTTAGCATAAATCTTTGATACTATGCATGAAAGAAACTAAGTAGAATACCAAGTTCTTACCTCTTCGTTCCTAAGAGTGAGATCAAAGCTTGTCTGAGAATAATTTTCCAGAAGAAGAACTTGGAAATTTTTATAAATGCAAGTTTAAACGAAACTCATAAAAGAGAAATTTTGGTAAAAGAATTAGAATTTCATTTCGGATGGAGGTATTTATAGAGTTCAAAAACAGTAGACTACGATTAAGCTTAAAATAAGATAATTGGTTAATTTGGGTGATAAAACTGCTGTTCATCATAACCTCTTGACAGCAAGCAACTGTTGTCCTACATGCACAAAGGCTTTGATCGACTCTTGCCACAACCAATTCTTTAACCACCACATAAGTATAAAACTTACGTAATCCTCTCCCCTTCCTCCAAGTTGATCAATATAATCTTCTATGAGATTTGTTAATCCCCTTTTGATACTTCTTTTAAGGAATTTAGCCTCATAATCATGAATATCACATTATCATAAAATTCTTATTGAAGATATGAATTTATCATTCATATCCAAATGAATTAAACCCCATGGAAAAAAAATAAATAAATAACAAAAAATTTTAACGCAAAATAAATTATTTCTTATTATAGAATGCATTTAAAATTTTTTCGGGTTCTCACAGGAGCGGTGCATCACAAAAAACAAAAGTTTAGTTTTTCAATTTTCGAGAATGAACAAATAGATAATAAATTTTTTTATTATCATTTATTGTAAATTTCATTTGTTCTGAAATTTCAGAACAAATAAATTTCATTTGCTATGAAATTCTCAATTTTAAACATCATAAATATATCATTATTTTAAGTTTTAAATTTAAATAGTAAAAATTGAAATTTGTATTTTTTATTTATATGCAGTTCAGCATTCCCAAAAGCTTGTTTTTCGATGATTTTGTGTGTAGTTGTGTAATCTTGGACCTATGAGTTTAATATTGTGAATGGCATAGTAAATGGCAATAGAATAGTTTTAGTATCTACTTGTTTGTTCGATCGAAATAAAATCGAATATAAAGATTATTACAACGTATCCGTCGCTTAAGCTTAGTTTCTATTATTTGGTTTGTGCCAAAGAATCTAAAAATTAATACTTGTTTCACTCTGTCGCTAAAAATTAATTTCTTTTATTTGGTGTATGTCATTAAAATTTAGACTATTTAAATGTCAAAATAGAGAAGTTCATAATAAAGCTCAACAGAAAATTTTTATAATCAGCTTGTTCATTCTCTCCAAACTTAAAAATTTAAAATTCTATTTATTTGCAACACGTTACTCCTTCAAAATGGTTTTTGAATTATCTGGTATGTACTTGTATAAATGTAAAATCATGACTATTTGAGTATAAAACTTGTGAATTTAGTAATAAATGTTAATAGAAAATTCTTATTATATACTAGTTCGTTTTCTAAAAATTTAAAATTTTATTTATGGCGATGCATTAGTGCAATGCAAAAGTTATTTTTATATTATTTTGGGTGTGCTACTACAATCTCGACTATCTAAATTTAAAAATTTTAAATATCATAATAAATGTTAATATAAAGTTTTTACTAGCTACTTGTTCATTCTCAATGAATAAAAAAATTAAACTTTTATTTATTTGTGACCTATTAATCTGTCGCAAAAGGTTATTTTTATATTATTTGGTGTGTGCAAGTACAGTTTGAACTATTTTAAAATTGTAAATTTCATAATAAATGTTGATATAAAATATTTACACCTACTTGCTCATTCTCTGTAAATAAAAATGTAAAAAAAAAAAATTACTTGTGATGCTCCATTATGTCCCAAAAATTTATTTTTCGATTATTTGGTATGTACTTGTATAATCTTGAATTTATTACATTTAAAACAGTGAAATTCATATTAAATGATAAACAATATTTTTACTATCTACTTGTTTGTTATTAGCGACGTATTACTATGTCGTAAAGATTAATTTATATTATTTGGTGTGGGCTAGTAAAATCTTGAGTATTGAAATTTTAAAATGGTAAAACTCATAATAAATGTTAATACAAAAATTTTATTCACGCTCATTGAATAAAAAATATAAAATGTTATTTATTTGCAAAACATCATTACATTGCAAAATCTTATGTTTAGATTATTTGGTATGTACCTGAATAATCTTGAATTTATGATGTTCAAAACAATGAATTTCATATCAATTGATAGAAGAATATTTTTTGTGTCTACTTGTTTGTTCGATTTAAATAAAAAAGAAACTAAAGATTATTACATTCGCCATATTACTTCAACGCTAAAGATTAATTTGTATTATTTGGTTGGGCTAGTAAAATCTTGACTATTTAAATTTGGAAACGACAAACATCATTATAAATCTTAATATGAAAATTTTATGATTTACTTGTTAATGCTTTGGGAATTAAAAAATGAAAATATTATTTATTTGTGATGCACCATACTGTTGCAAAAGCTTCGTTTTCATTATATGGTATGTAGTTGAACAATCTTGAATCTATTATGTTTTGAAATTGTGAATTTCATAGTAAATAAATTGAATATATTTAGTATCTACTTGTTTGTTCAATTGAAATAAAAAGAAACTAAAGATTATTACTTGCAACATATCTCTCCGTCATTAAAGATTAGTTTCAATTATTTGGTTTGGGTTAGGAAAATCTTGACTATTTGAATTTCCAAATTGGGAACTTCATAATAAATCTTAACATAAATTTTTTTACTATCTACTTGTTCATTCTTGGTTAATAAGAAAGTTAGAATGTTATTGGATTCAATTGAAATAGAATATATAGATTATTACTTGCTATATATCACTCTGTCACTCAAGCTTAATTTTTATTATTTAGTTCGTGCTAGTAAAATCTTGACTATCTACTTGGTAATTCTCCGGAAAATAAAAAAAAAACTTTCATTTTTTTGCGACGCATTAGTCTAAATGTTAGCTTTATATTATTTGGTGTACGAATATAATCTAAAATATTTGAATTTGAAAATTTTATTTGGTATGTTGTAGTAAACTATTTAAATCTTAAGTAATTAAATTTGTAAACTCCATAATAAATGTTAACATAAAATTATTACTAATTACGTGTTCATTTTCGGTAAATAAAAAAATTCCAATCTTATGTATGACACACCAATCTGTCGCAAAAGCTTATTTTTCTATTATTTGGCATTAACTTGTATAATCTTGATCCTATGATGTTTAAACTTGTGAATTTCGTAGTAAATGATATTAGAATATTTTTAGTACGTACATGTTTGTTCGATTGAAATAAAAAGTATCAAAACATTATTACTTGTGATGTATCACATCGTTCCTAAGCCTAATTTCTATTACTTGGTGTGTGCTAGTAAAATCGTGACTACATAAAAATTTTAAAATATTAAACTTCATAATAAATGTTAATATAAAATGTTTACTATCTTCTTGTTCATTATCAGAAAAAATGAATAAAAATTTATAAGCGACACAATAGTCCATCACAAAAGGTCATTTTTATATTATTTGGTGGGTGCTAGTATAATCTAAATTATTTGGATTTTCAAATTGTACCTTTCATAATTAATGTTAATACAATTTTTTTTCACCTACCTCATTCTCTGTAAATAAGAAAAAAGTAAAATTTTAATTTATTGCGACGCACCATTCTGTCCCAAAAACTTATTTTTTACTTGTATAATCTAGAATCGATGATTATTAAAACTGCAAATTTAATATTAAATGATAATACAATATTTTTAGTATCTACTTGTTTGTTAGATTAAAATAAAAAAGAATCAAAATATTAATACTTACAACGTATCACTCTGTTGGTAATGATTAATTTCTACTATTTAGTGTGGGCTAGTAAAATCTTGACTATTTAAATTTTAAACCAGTAAACTTCATCATAAATGTTAATATAAAAATTTTGTTCATGCTTGGTAAATTAAAATCTTAATTATTTGTGACGCACCATTTCGTCGCAAAAGATTATTTTTAACTAATTTGGTATGTATTTGTCTAATCTTGATCCTATGATATTTAATATTTTGAATTTCATAGTAAATGATATTAGAATATTTTTAGTATCTACTTGTCTATTCAATTGAAATAAAAAAGAATTTAAAGATTATTAGTTGCGACATATATTACTCCTTCACTAAGTTTAATTTCTATTATTGGTGTGGGCAAATAAAACATTGACTACTTAAAATATAACATTATAAACTTCATAAAAAATATTAATATATTTTTTTTTCTATCTACTTATTCTTTCTAGGTGAATGAAAAAATGAAAGTCCTATTTATCTATGATGCAACATTCCATCGCAAAAACTTATTTCAAGATTATATGATATGTACCTATATAATCTTGAATCTATGATCTCTAAGAATCTGACTTTCATAGTAATGATAATAGAATATTTTTATCTTCTACTTGTTTGTTCAATTGAAGTAAAAACGAATATAAATATTATTACCTGTGATGTATCACTATATTCCTAAAGCTTAATTTCTATTATTTGATGTGTGCTGGTAAAATCATGTATACTTAAACATAAAAATCGTAAACATCATGATAATTGTTAATATAAAACGTTTACTGTCTACTTGTTCATTCTCAATAAGTAAAAAAATAAGATTTTATTTTTTCTCAACACATTAGTCTATTCCAAAAGGTTATTTTTATACTATTGGGTATGTGCGAGTATAATATGAACTATTTGGATTTGAAAATTTTACATTTGAGAAATATTATAACATTGGATGTATCACTTCGTTCTTAAAGCTTAATTTCTATTACTCGGTATGTGCTAGTAAAATCTTGGCTTAAATTTATAATGGTGAACTCCATAATAAATGTTAGCATAAAATTTTTACTATTTACTTGTTCATTTTTGGTAAATAAAAAAATTAAAAACTTAGTTATTTGCGATGCACCGCTTCGTCGCAAAAGCTTATTTTTTTAATTATTTGGTATGTAATTGTATAATCTTGATCCTATGGTGTTTAAAATAATGAATTTCATAGTGATTGATATTAGAATATTTTATTATCTAGTTGTTTGTTTGATTGAAATAAAACAGAATCAAAAGATTATTAGTTGTGACGTATCACTTTTCGCTAAGTTTAATTTCGATTTTTGGCCGAGCTAATAAAATCTTGACTACTTAAAATTTAAAATTTTAAACTTCATAATAAATGTTAATTTAAATTTTTGCCATTAACTTGTTCATTCCCAAAATAAAATTCCTATTTATCTATGAAGCAACATTCCATTGCAAAAGCTTAATTTCTATTATTACTTGTTCATTCTTGGTAAAGTAATGATAATAGAATATTCTTTTGTATCTAATTGTTTGTTCAACTGAAATAAAAAAGAATATGAAGATTGTTACTTGTGAAGTATCACTCTGTCCCTAAAGCTTAATTTATATTATTGGGTGTGTGCTGTAAAATCTTAACTACTTTAATTTAAAAAGTGTAATCTTCATAATAAATGTTATTATAAAATTTTTACTGTCTACTTGTGACACATTAGTCTGTCGCAAAAGGTTGTTTTTAAATTATTTGTGTGTGCTAGTATAATCTAAACTATTTGGATTTTAAAATTATAGGCTTCATGCAAAATGTTAAATATAAAAAAGTAATTATCTACTTTTCTATTCTCAAAAAATAAGAAAATTAAGATTTTACTACCTCCTAACCAAAAGGGTGCCTTAAGTACATCGCAAAATGTCTTCTCAAAAGGATTTCTAAAAGTACCCTTTTTACGGTTATTTTTCCTCTTACACTCTCTTTTCTCTACTTTTTTTTTGTGTCACTCCCTTTGCTCTCTTTAATATGCATGTTTAAGTACGTTAGACTCCCTTTTGAGGAGGGAGGGAGTATTTGTTATCATTCCGTCACAAAAACTTATTTTTCTTTATTATTATTTGGTATGTACTTGTATAATATTTAATCTATAATGTTTGACAATTTTAATTTCATAGTATAATAAAATATTTTTAGTATATACTTGTTTGTTTTCTTGATTGAAATAAAAAATAATCTAAGGATTGTTTATTGCAACTTATCACTATGTCACTAAAGCTCAGTTTCTATTATTTTGTGTGTGCTAGAAAAATATTGACTATTTAGATTTTAAAATTTTACAACTTCATAATAAAGGTTAATAGAAAATTCTTATTAGTACTAGTTCATTTTCTGAAAATCAAAATATAAATTTTATTTATATACGACGCAATGGTTCATTCAAATTTTTTTTTATTTTGTGTGTGCTAGTACAATCTTGACTATATCAAATTTAAAAATTTAACTTCTTAATAAATGTTAATATATAATTTATCTACTTGTTCATACTCAGTAAATAAAAAAATTAAAATTTCATTTATTTGCAAAGCACACCGTTGCAAAACTGATTTTTTTTATTATTTGGTATGTACTTGTATAATCTTGAATATATGATGTTTAATATTGTGTATTTGATAATAAATGATAATAGAATTATTTTAGTATATTTATTTTCTTGATTAAAACAAAAAAAATATTAAAATTACTACTTGCGATGTATCCCTTCGTCCGCTAAAGCTTAATCTCTATTATTTAGGGTAGGCCACTAAACTATTGACTATTAGATATTAAAATTGTAAGACATTGAAAATAGAGCTTTTGCAACCAAATAGTGTGTCACAAATTAGTAAGATTTTAAATTTCTTTTATTTCCAGAGAATGAACAAATGGACAAAAAATTATTATCATTTATTGCAAAGTTTAATAATACTATTATTTAAATAGTCAAGATTGTAGTAGCACACACCAAAAAAAAAAGTTTTTACAATGAATTGATGCGTCGCAAGAAAATAAATTATAATTTTGTTTATTTCAACAGAAAAAACAACTAGATTGTAAGAATACTCAATTATCATTTGTCAGAACATGGAAGTATAATGTGACTTTTGACAGTAGCGGTACCAAGTCTCATGGCTTCCTCCATTATTTTCTCCGAGTGTTAAAATATTTTCATGTACTTGTTAATTACATTGATTTAATTTGTTTTATGTTAAAATCAAAATAATTCATAATTGACCTTATCGGGATCTGACTTGGGGTATCATCTCAGTATTTCAAGTTTTCACTGATTGAATCAGAAATTTGCTTATCGCTTCTTTATTGTTCTGAAGTGGTTATACATATTAAGAGGAATATATTCAAAGGCTGAGTGGTATTTCCTTGTAACCATCCGATTGCAAACGTTGAAAAGACTTTATCTACGAGGGGACCATGGCAAGTGTTGATGATGGCAAACATATGTTAACATTTGCGACAGCATGTGAGAGACATGCAACAAGTGACAGACAAAATTAAGGTGTCTGAGATGGAAACTTACCGGTGGAGATTTAGCAACGCAAATCATGATTACTTGTGATGGCAGAGGTGTTGCAATGACGGTTGTTGAAACTCATCTTTCTAGTCATATCCTTCCCATCACTATTCCATAACACCGCCTCCTCTTCTCTTTATGGGTCGGCTAGACACAAGACCCATTAATATGTTACCTCTAATCATGCACGCATAACTAAGGCTGCATTTGGTTTGGAGAAATAAAATGATAGGAAGAATGAATTTGATCTATGTGTAAAAATTAAAAGAGATTACAAAATTTTATGGTACTTATGGGAGATGGTGATCGAATGAATCATTTCTTTTATATGTAATTTTATTCCAAGAACAAAAAAGAGGAATGATCCATTCCTCTTTTTTTCATTGTAATTCTCCATCTCTTTGTCCTCTTCATTACTATTACCACCAATACTTTTTACTATATTCTTTCTAATTTTAGATCTATTCCCTTTCTTATTCCATTATTTCAATCCAAACGCAGCATAGAGTCGATTAACATAGGTTCTGATCACAGGTAGGAAATGGTAACATTGTGCGCTACAATTTAGAACATTTTTTCTACTAATTATACTTCTTAGAATAAAATATTTGGACTTTCTATTATTTTACTTGTTCCTTAGCATCAAAAAACAGATTATTGATCAGTAAATAAATTTTCACATGATAATAAATGTACTTTTTCTAATTTCATGTGCATGGGCTTATTTATTTCAAAAATGCCCTTTAAAATTTGATTTTTTTTTTGTCAAAATTGGTCTCTAAGTTTGTTTCAAATTTTTTTTAAAAGATATTGGAGACTAATAGTTTTTGTCTCTAAAACAGTCTCCAATATTAAAATAGAAACTCACTTTTGAAATTGACCAATTCAGTTTCTAATTGGTCTCAGAAATGTTCTTTTTTGCCTAAAATTAATTTGTGTCTAAAATTTACATTTCTCCAACAATTTTAAAAAATGCTGGAGATTGTAAATTTCATACGTCTCTAGAATAGTCTTTAAGAAAAATTTATACTTGTAACGGACTTATTTGGTTTTGAAGAATATAAGAAATAGACTCCAGTTCTACCAAAATAACATATTTTCTGAAAAAGGGTATTAGGAGTAGGATAGGACTATTAGAGGCGGAATGAATTAGCTCAATTGAATCGACTTTTTAATTTGCAAGGTGGTATTGAGGCCAAAGAACTATCTGAATGTTTGCCTAGGGGTGAACCTACATTCCGCATGGTCGTAGCTATCTGGTGATCTTCTGTGTTCAGATGCAAACAAAGACGATGACCACATGAAACGACATTGCCACCGTTGCTGCTACCGGAAGCCATACTCACTTCCGGTAGCAACATACACATTATGCGTACGTCTTCCTGCATATTAGGTGAAGCCATACACATAATCTAGGTCAAGAAAATTGTTTGTTGTTGTTTGTCATTAACAACAAACAATTGCTGTTTACAACGTTGTTACATGATGTAAATAACATATATACATTTGTTATCACTATAAGAAAATTAATTTCATCAAAAGAATTCACATCAGTACAGAACAACTTGTCCACACAAGAGAAAGATACAAAGTATAATTCATTTGTAATATGATATGTATAAAGTGGGTGAAAATGTGTTAAAATGCAAATACTGTTTCTTCACTTCCTTGAAGGATACGACGGAGACAGAAATGATAATAGAGCTTTTACGTATAAATATAAAAAAGTTGGGCTTTTAGTGCAAAACGATTGACATTGGAGGCAATTAACAAGAAGATTGCGTGTGCAGATATAAAATTTACAACTTAATTATTTTTTTTCTTATATACATAAATTCACAATATTTCAAACAAAATTTCATGGGATATATGATATTTATGATGTGCAAAATGATATCAATTGAGACGGGACCTGCTTTGCTATACCAACATGTGTTTCATCTCCTGTGTCATACCTTTAAAAATTAAAAAATAAAATTTTGTTAATAGATGTATGGTGGAGCAGAAAAAAGAGGAGATGATGTGCCAAAATTTTAAAAATGTGTAACACCAGATTTATATATATTGGAGAAATAAAACTCATATTTGAGACAAGTTGAGTAGTATCATAAATTAAAAGAAAATGTATTGTGCCCATTAATTTTGCCAAAACCAGAAGCGCCGTCGTTCTCAGTAAACCACAAAATACTACCGTTCCCGCTCAATATGTAACCCTAATTGTAGATCCTTTTCATTTTCACGGTCGCAACTATTCCCAACGGATGGCAACTTTAGCAAAAGTTGCTTGTTCCCACTTAAACATTCCCACCATCACACATAATCAAATCTATAAATACAATAGCACAGTACCACCTCTTCTAAACAAATCGATCCCCATCACTTTTCTCATCACAAAAGCCCTAGTTTTGACTCAACCACATGGATAACTCTCCATTTCCTCCCATCAAAATCACTAATCAACAATTCAAATCATATCATTCAGTTGATCGAAAACTGTTCTGCGTCCTAGTCCACAAACTCAACCGAGATGCTTCCGAATCCATGCATGTTGTGGCATTCCTTATATTGCTAGAAAGAGAGTGTTATAGCCACAATGCCGTGTGGAAATTGCTTGATTGGCCTTTGTTTCTTGTTAACAAACTTTGCGATGAGATCTTTTCGTGCTTAGTTTGTTTGGAGGATGTTAACTTGTCTAACACATCATGTGGCAATCTCTATTTGCTTTCCAAATTGTTCTCTAGGAATGTAAGTTTGCGCCATTTTCATGAAAACCGGATAAGGGTTGCCACTGGTGTCTCGAAAATTGTTGCTAATGTTTGTGTTAGGGCTTTTGAGGATATATTACAACAAAAACTTGATGGTTATGAGTTCGGTAATATTCGTCATTTCGGGAAAGTTAATCTTTATCCAGGTCATGATGGAATTCTTTGTCATATGGGGTTTGAAGGAAACGATACGAGTCCGCAGCGAAACATGCCTAATGAATTTGTGAATATCACATATCTTAGTGAATTATTTGGTGGTATGAAGTTAATAAATGGCTGTGAAGATGAGCCTCATGTGTCAGAAGATGATCGGACTATCTTCTTGACATTCTCCAAAGGCTATTATATTGCTAAATCCGAAATTAAAGACTTCTTCACTAGGTATGTTTCTTTTGTATGTACATGAAATTATGATTACTTGATTCATTTCATGTAAGGTTCGTGTTCTTTAATGTCTGGTGTTCTTTTTTTATTGATAGGGTATTTGGGGATGTCATTGAAGAAATTTACATGCAAGATGTGTCACCCGATGAGCTACCATTATATGCGCGTATGGTTATGCGTTCTCGAACTGTAATTCCTGCAATTGCACCAACTGATGAGTCTGATTCGAAAACCAAGTACTCAATAAATGGTAAGCACATTTTGGCCAAGAAGTTTGTCAAGAAAAACCGCAAGAACTCTTCCACATCCTCCTAAAGCATCTTCTTCTTTTGTGGAAAATTCTGAAAAGTACGCGTGATCGTGGTTAAGGATTATTGGAGTAACCTGTGGTGGAGTATTTTAGTTTTCCCTTGAAATTATGTGTTCATCTGTACTGTTTATGGTCATAATTGTCAAATAATAAGAAAATCTGACATGCTTCATCACAAGTACTTTCAGGTTTTGCTGCTTCAGTAGCTATGTTGAATTAGTGTAGAGTATCATTTTGGCTGGTCTTGTTTTTCGGGATCAGGAAAAGTTTTCCTGTATCAAATAGTACAACATCCTCCGCTAGAATTTCTAAAACTTTTCCACATGCTAAATTTTTTCTCTAGCCCTAATATATTAAGTAATAGAGCCCCATTTGTTTTTCAGTGTTCATTTTTGCCAATTCTAACTGTCTAGCTATAATGAGTC
The DNA here is from genome assembly GCA_014636745.2 of Centella asiatica. Taxonomy (NCBI): domain Eukaryota; kingdom Viridiplantae; phylum Streptophyta; class Magnoliopsida; order Apiales; family Apiaceae; genus Centella; species Centella asiatica. The sequence continues at coordinate 25,222,835 of CM025787.1, forward strand.
GTGTTAGAGTTTGATGTTAGAGTATCATTGTATGCAAGGTCCAAGTCTTTTGGACATATTTTGGTGTTCTTTTGGTGAGTTTAATAATATTTTTCTTTTTGCTGATACAAAAAAGAAAAAAAAGGAGAAGATGTTTATTGAGAATAAGATCTCCTGCCTGAGTAGCTAGAGAGTGTGCACTAACAGTAACTCCCAAGGATCTAGGAACATGAGACAAACTTAAAATGTAACAGCCCCAAAAATCTCACACGGGACTCGGACACCGTCAGAGGAAGAAAACAAACAACAACACATTCATACAATACTAATGTACTAAAGTGATTAATAGTACGTCCTTACAAATATTCAGAGTACAAATTTTGCAGCGAAAACTATACTATTACAACAGTTTTAATCATCATCCTTACATAAAATTATGACCCGTAGGTCTTATAGACTTGATACTGCAATTGTGCCCTTACATCTTCAATCCTCTTCTTCTCCTCATCACTACCCACAGTTAACTCGCAATGATCTTATGCATGTATATCTTACCTTCATCACCTGTAAAACATTTAAAAATATCAAGGATGATTGATTTATGCTCAGCGAGTATATAATCTTGTATGGTGGGTTTGAAGCACAACAAGGGTTCAAACTGTTTGTGAGGTATGATGGATTTAATTGTCAAAACCTCTAGCAATTTAGAAATATCTTTGACTTTGAAGTTTCAAACTCTTCCTTTCTTCCTTAACCATTTTGCATGTCTTATTTAGCTCAGAAGAGGCTCGTAACTACGTACGATAACCATCTTACCCTCTCAAGATTAACATAAACACTTGCTCAATGTCTAAGTGGAAACATTCTCATACATTAGCACATATATAAGATTGAAAAAAATAACTGATAACTCAAAACTTAGTTATATCCATACACTTTCATTCATATCATGCTAGTGGAAATTAAAACATAGCATTCTAATTCACAAGGAGATTTAAACATAAAAGTCATAACCTTGTACGCATGTCGAATCAATTGATCATGCGCTTGACTGAAATAAGCATAAGAGTGAGAATATACTTATCTTGGTCCTTTGTTGAGCTAAATCTAATTCACTTGCTTGGTGAAAAACTTTTGAAAAACATACATATGTTTACTTAGCAAGAAAATCTAAGTTTGAATATAAATTTGAGTATGTACAAATGTGATGTCTGTGTATTCTTATTCTCTTGATGTCGTAATGTAATCATTTGTTGCGTCGAAAAATTGAGACTTTTCATTTAAACAAACCCGAGCGTTTTTCAGAGTGTTACACATTCATTAGGGGAATGAGTTTTGTTCGTCAGCGGATAATCAATCATCAATGGATAATTACCCATCAGGGGATGTTTCCTCGACTGTCAGGGGATGTCCCTCGACCGTCAGGGGATGTCCCTCAACCATCAGGGGATAGTCATCAGGGGATGACTTACCCATCAGGGGATAGTCTTGTTCATTGTCAAACTCGTCGGGTGACAACTTGTTCAGCGTCGAACTCCTCGGTGGCTAGTTTTTTCAATGCCAAACTCCATAAGTCAGCGCCAAACTCAGTTGGCTAACGACAAACTCTTCGGGAACTAACAACTTTAGTCATGAGAGACTAGCATACTTTGCCTACCAGAGACTAACAATATTTCCTTCATCGGAGACTAAGAAATTTTTAGCCCATCAGAGACTAATCAAAATTTGTTCATCGGGGACTAACATTTTTAGCCCACGAGAGACTAAGAAATTTCCTTGTCATACACTAACAAATATCTCATGAGAGACTAACATATATCTCATCAGAGACTAACATTTATATCGTCGGAGACTTACTTGGAATCTCCCAGGGACTATTTTGTTTGGTCAGAGACTAACTCCAAACTGTCGGAGAGTAAGTTAGAACTTGTCTCTGATACAGTGGTATCTTCCTCACTCCTCCATGGGTGGTGTTCTCAACCAAACCATACTTAGGAGACTCTCATCATCTCTTCTGCAGTGTGTACTGTTTCTACTCACAATACACACACTCAAATATTCAAAAGAATACTACTGCAGTTTTTGAAACTTTATTCTTTCTTGAAAACTTAGCATACACGACTAATACTTTCAAATGTTATGTACGAGAGAATACAATAGAACAAAACAAAGTATATGATTATAAAGCTCTTACCTCTTCGTCTCTAAGGAAGAAATTAAAAGCTTGGCTGCTCTAGACAAGATAGTTGCTCAAGAGAATAAGCTTGAGATTTATGAGAATGATTGGTGAAAGAGAAGAGAGATTAAAATTTTGTCTCAGAGGAGGTATTTATAGTGTTCGTAAACCAACTAGAGCAGTTGGATCATTTTCAAAAATAATTCTCAGCCGTTGGCTAGAATTATGTCCTTGGAATGATATGATTGGCTAGCTTGGCCGGTGTAGCAGCTGCCAAAATATTATCCAATCACTTATGATAGCCGACAATCTATTGGGCAAAAATTCTCCTCCCGTTGGTGCCTTATGCAGAACTCTTTCTTAACAAATATCTTTACAAGCATGATTGGACACCATGGTTAACGGGTACTTCTTGAGTTTAAACAAGTAGCTGCTGTCATACATGCAGCTCAATCCTTAATCAGCTGATGACACTTATGCAATTCAATCTTACCAGCTCCTGGCACACATGCAGCTTACTAACCAAATAATAACACACGTAATCATCTGAATACAATCTCCTTAAAAACACAAATTCCTCTGATTACCCGCAACAGCCTCCTTCTCAAGTAAGCTCAAAAATATATTTGCTCATTAAAACAATCTCTGCTCATGCTTGATTAAATTAATCTCATATAAGATTTTGAGTTTAATATACTTCATATCCCTTTTATGGTTTTACAAAGGAACTGGAATCATTGAATTTTGGACATCACGTTGATATAAAACTCATGCATTAATATTCATACCTTATAGGAATTAATCCTATTAACATTTTATTCCTATTTCAAATTCTGGGTCCTCACATAAAGTGCCATTCAAACTAATGATCATTTTTAAAATCAAAAAAGAAAAAATAATCTTAATTGGCGACTTTAATTTTTATTTTAATCATGTTATTCTTATATAAGATATTTCAATATAATAATCTATTACCAGAATAGAGAGAATTATATTTATATATTAATTCACAAAATGAGTTGACTGAAGTCAATTCTTCTACAACTTGAGTTTTAACCGGGGCAGGAATTTGAGGAAGAGGAGATAATGTTTTTAAAAATTTTAATTTCTCAACACAAATATTACAAATAACATATTTTGGAAAGTATAGCATTACCGTGAGAAAAATATGCAAATGTAAATTTGCTTTTGGATTAAATTTATTTTCAAATATAACTTATTTTTGTAAAACAAAACAAGTAATAAGAAATTAATACATCTACTGGGGGGAACTTGCCCACCCCTGCGCCTTAATACATGTATTGGCCCCTAGTTTTATCCCTTCGAAATAGAAAGAAATTTCTTATTTTCTTTTTGTGTGGACAGTAAACGGTTTGTTAGAGGAAGACAAATGGACACGTTAAGAAAGAGAGATAATGATATGATTCTAGATTTGCTCAAGCCCACTACTGAAACATAATATCTAAAGAAAAATAGTCATGTATTCAATTTTTTCGAGAGATTATATAGGAGACTAGTACAAAAAGAAGTTGATACTATCCTTGATTCAGAATATAGTTATCAGTACTGCTACTAGGAGTTATCCAATTGTATTTGCTTGGGACTGTGAGACTCTATGTTTGCTGCACGTGGAGTTGGTTCAAACTAATACTCCCCCTCAAGCTGAGTGTGGGATTACACACAGTCAATTTGCTCCTCAAAAATTCAAATCGAGTAGTTGCAAGTGGTTTGGTGAAGAGGTCCGTGAGCTGATCTTTGGTGGAGACATAGTGTCTCTCGCGCAACCACTTTTTCTCTAACAAAGTGGTAATCGACCTCGATATGCTTGGTTCTAGCATGGAAAACTGGATTAGAAGCAAGATATGTAACCCCGATGTTGTCACACCATAGCAGTGGAGGTGACTTGAGAAAAACATCTAATTCAAATATTAAAGACCGTAACCAGGTGAGTTCAGATGCAGTATCAGCTAAACATTTGTACTCGGCTTCCGTCGATGTTCGTGCCACAGCGCGCTGCTTAGGAGAGCTCCAAGAAATTAAATTGGTACCTAAGAAAAAAGCAAAACCAGCTGTTGATTTGCGATCAGATTGAGAACCAGCCAAGTCGGAATCACAATAAACTTGCAACTGATATGGATTAACTGACTTGGCAAAAGAAAGACCGCAACTGAATGTATGTTTAATATATCGGAGGGTTCTTTTAACTTGCAACCAATTTGCATTGGAGGGGGCATGCATGGATTGACAAACCTTATTGACAGCAAACGAAAGGTCTGGTCTTGTGAGTGTCGCATATTGAGGAGCACCTATTATCTGCCGAAAAAAAGTAGGATTCTCAAACGGAGAATCAAGAGCCAATTGGTTTGAATTAGTCCCAATAGCAAACGGAGTACGGACAGGCTTACATTCTTGCATATGAGCCCGGTTAAGTTTATCAACTAAGTATTTCCTTTGACGCAAACTCAGAGCCAAGCGTGCCATGTAAATATTGTATAAAGGAACTATTTTTTCGTGTAATTATGATCTCATCCACGTACACAAAGCATTATTATTTGCACTGAATCAGAGGACTATAAAAATAAGGAAGTGTCTGACCGAGAAATAGAGAAACCCAACTGGAGTAAGTAGTCAGTCAAACGCTTGACCAAGCCCTTAGAGCGTACTTCAGGCCGTACAATGAGGGTTTTGTTGGTATTATTGCTGAGGGGACGTCGGGGTGTGGAAGGGGCTGTAGTTGACCTAATAAATATTATATTAATTGAAGACTCGAAATGAAATATTTAGAATTTTAGGTGATGTCAATTTGAATATTAAAATTAATTTTCTACTATGAATAATTTTAAAATTTTCATACTATCTAATAAATTTAAAACAACACCACAATATTTATTACTCCTATGCACATGACGACTAAAATGCAAAATTCACCCCTTAATTTGCAATCATTTACAAACTCCTTCCTTCGAATTATTTTATTTTTGAAAATATTCCTTCAAGCTAGAAATTATAAAAAAATATAAACTAACTCAATTTCGGACGAAAAAATACTTACGAAATTAATAGAAAGTGACAAAATCATAACTTCCGAAATACATGTGACCGAGTGAAGATTATTGTAGTAATTTCAATACAAGATAACCATCCAATCCTTTTAATCTCTCTGATCTTTGTTTATCTGTGTTCAACTAGAAGGGATATTTTTTGTTAAATTTTCAACTATTTAAATGACTGTTATATCCTCACAGTTAATAAATTTTATAATGTTTATTGACTTTCATATTCTGTTAAATTTAATAAATTTTAGTAAAATAAAGGGTATAATTTTTCCAAAATATTACTTAGAGGGATAAATTTACAAATGACCCAGAAATTCAGGTACATTTAACAGATGACTCTCGATGTCGCAATGAGATTGCAACTTTGTTATTAGTACAGCGGTCCATCATTCTTGATTTGAATTGAATCAAAAGACAAATTTAGAATTAACTTATAATCTCTTAATTTGAGGACATAAAAGAGAAATTTAAAATAATCATTTCTTTCTTTTTCTTTATACGTTATAAATATAAAAGACCTTATTTCAAAGAATTTAACACAGTAAGTGGTGGTCAATGTCTATCCCCCATCCTGCATCCAAAGTTAATTTTTGTTAGCATTTTAAATTATCTATACCGTCGACTCGTGTTAACGCTAGTTTTCTTTTATATAAAAGTAACCGTATATTTGTACTGTGCATTGGTGTTATCGCTAGTTTGTTATTTGTCTTTCCCTAAACCAACATTGTGATGATTTGAAGTTTCAAATATTAAGCTTGTCACTCATGTAAGAATGAAAAATTAACAAAGAAGTGCTGTGCTTTGGGGAGAGAACATTGAAATATCTAAGAAATTAACATCCTTACAAAACTTGTCCAACATGTTAAAGTTAATGTTGGTTACTATAAATTTAATCTATCTTGATTTCTACACACCACGGGCAAAACATCAATGCCACAATGCTGCAAATCTGTAAATGTGTATTTTCTGTCGCGATGCCAAGGTACATACAATGTAGGCGTCATCAGTAATTAATTCGAACAACAAGTATTTTTTCTGTTATCGTTGCTATTCGAGTAATTGTCCCTGACCTGAATGGTTGTCCCTTGTCCTGGTACAGAAGCTGCTTCTTGAGCTGCCAATGCCTTCCTACTGATAATCTGATAAATATCCAACAAAATTGTTTGAAACGCCTTTTCGACGTTCAATGCTTCCAGGGCTGAGGTCTCGAGAAATGAGAGAGTTTCCTTCTCGGCCAAACTCTCGCCATCTTTTTGTTGAACTGCTCTGAGATGATTGAGATCACATTTGTTCCCTGCTAGCATTATGACGATGTTGGAATCCGCGTGGTCCCTGAGTTCGCGGAGCCACCTTTGGACATTCTCAAATGTTTGTCTTTTGGTAATGTCGTAAACTAGGAGTGCCCCAACTGCACCCCTGTAGTAGGCACTTGTGATGGCTCTGTACCTCTCTTGACCTGCTGTGTCCCATATTTGTGCCTTCACTGTTTTTCCCTCCACCTAAAAAATTGGTGAAGAAAATGGTCATGAATTTTTAAATCGAAGTTGTGAACATGAAATATGGAATTTAAAAACAAACTATGGATTTCAATTAAAAAAATTTGCAACCGCTAATTGAAATGGCAATTTGCGAAGGCTAACAATAATTCATTCATCACTCGAAACGTTTTTTTCTTCTCCTAAGGCTTCATTTGTTTCAGAAAGAAAAATAAAATAAAATAAATATATATATATATATATAACAAAAATGAAATTAACGACCTATAAATGGAGGTGAAATGACGATATTTCATCAACATCAGACAGGTCCCAACAAACAAAGAGATGTAGGTTTCCTCAAAATCAGTTGGATAAACCACAATGCCATAAAGTAGACCTGGCAATTGAGTAATAGATAACCATCTAATCAATAGAGGTGTCATCCATGAACCGGTGGTAATTCATTTACCAGATTTACCTCAAAAGCAACATCAACTGAGAATTTTTTATTTTTTATTTTTTAATCGGCAAAAAGAATTTCATTAATAGAAAGCTAACCACAAAGAAGAAGACGATCGACAACAGAGAATATAACCAATAAATTTAGTGTAGGAAAAAAAAAGAAGCCCACCTGAAGAGTTCTTGTGGCAAATTCAACACCAATGGTGGATTTAGACTCCAAACAAAACTCATTCCGCGTAAACCTGGAAAGAATGTTCGATTTTCCAACACCCGAGTCTCCGATCAAGACAATCTTGAATAGGTAATCATATTCGTGATCCACCTTATATGCCATTTAGAACTTGGTACCCCGGAAACCAAACCTACACAAAAATGTTTGATTCTTAAATAACATGAAGGAAATCAAAACAAAAATGTCAGAAAAAGAGACCCACATTTGTATATTCATTGTTTGCTCTGCTAGTCATCTATGTTTCTCGTTTAAATAAAAATAACTAAACAAAACAAAATAAAGGAAAACAGAAACTGACCATAAGCGGATAAAATTGAAGAAAAGCACAGAAATGGAGAATTTGGATGAAAGAAAGAGAAGAGAGGGAAGAGCATTTCTGAGTCCAATAAGAAGAAACAGAATAACCGACTTAACAGGAATTTGAAGGGCCATTCACCCTTACTAAAATTAAGTACAATAGCAAAGGAGGAATTTTCGGATGCTCCACCAAACATATAATTTTTGTACTTTTCGAGCCAATAACATCGTAATAAAATACTCTTAATCACTTGAGCTAACCACACTCTCAATTTTTTAATCACTTAAGCTAACCACACTCTCAATTTTGAGCCAATATTATTTGCCACATGTTACTCAATTTTATTTTGTTTTTAATTGGAAAAAAAAATTGCACATGAACAATTTTGATGGATTATGGAAAAAAAAAATAAAGGAATTAGAATTTAAACATTCTTATATTTTCTAACCCATTAAATACTCTAAAATGTAACATCTTTGTCGTTCGAAATATCCTTTAAAAGAAAAAAAATCTCAAATAACTTATTCAATGGGATAGATAGAAAATTATTCATCGTCTTCTGCCGACCTTAACCAAAATTACCAAATCATCCTCGTCTATACAACGAAACTTTATGCTGCGAAATCGTCAAACAATCACATAATCATTGACCAATAAGTCCATTTTAGATCACCACCACAATCACAACATCTTTTTGGCACTATTGAAAAGATAATAATTAGGATAAATTTAGAAATTCGTGTTGTCAATTTTGACAAAAAGTACTCCCTTCATTCATATATAAAAAAGGTCTAATTTATATTTTTTTCATTAAATATTATGATTTAATATTTGATTATCTATATCTAGGATAATAATATTTTTTTATATAAAGTTGTTGTTGAGGTAAAAGTGACAATAACATAAGAAATTGTACCGGCATTCTTTAAAAATTATAGCATGTTATACAGAAATATTTAAATTTAGTTATTTTTTTGTGCAACAAAATTCATTACTTGAGGAATGGAGGGAGGCTAATAATGGAAATAATTATGCTAGTGAGGTTGTGTTTCTGGTGAGCTATTAACAAAATTTTAATTTTTCTCTGATGAAAAAACAAAAGGCAAAGTGTGCCCCCCCTGTCACAACATGTAAGTGTAATCGGTGTGCATGCAATGCAACCCACTAAATATGCATTATGAAGTTTTATATGCATACACATGGAAACCGGAGAAAAAACTAAGATGAATTTTTTTACATCTCCCTACTGCGATGGCCCCAAAATTTGTTACCGAACTAGGGCTCCGTCCAAAGAGAACTAAAAATAACGTCTCATACATTCATAACATAAATAAGGTTTAAAAGAAAATAATAACGAGTGATTACAATCCAAAATAATACAATTCTACTGGAAGCTAAGCTATCTCTATATTATAGACCATAACATAATAATTTTAAAACATCTTCCTTCCTTCCTCAGCGGCCACTCAAAGGGGTCAACAAAACTCAATAGCCAAACATTTTTGTTTTCCCCTTGTCAAAGAGTTCAGCTTTTGTACCATGCTCTCCAAGTCATTAAATTCAACAAGAATGAGTGATTAATGTTCAGCAAGTATATAAACAAATCAGAGGAGCAAAACTGGAATGTTAATGGGAATTAGATTCGGTTTTTGTGAGACTCAGTAAAACAATACCAATGCCTCAGAAATCTTTGAAGAAATTTGAGGATCACTGATAATAGACAATGTGTGATCTTCCTAAAAGAAAGACAGGTATCCACCTGTGTATAACCTTCTCAAGATAATATCCATCGGGGGCTAAACCTATTGAATATGCTAACCATGTTGTGTACAATTGGCCGAACTATTACAGCATGATCCCTTAGTGTGTAAACGTACATAGTGAATATAATTCCTCTAGGTTAGGTGACAAAACAAATCAGCACCATTTTCTTTCCTCTTGCCAACCATGTGACATAACCCACTTAAGGAACATATCAATCTCATTTGTTTGCACAGATATAACATTAAAAAATAACTGATAACTCAAAATTCAGTTATATCCATGCATATTTATTCATATCATGCTAGCAGAAATTAAAGCATAGCATACTATTTTATAAAGAATTCAAGACATAAAAGTCATAGCCTTGTACGCATGTCAAATCAATTGATCATGCGCTTAATTGAAATAAGTATAAGAGTGAGAATATACTTGTCTTTGTCCTCAATTAAATCTAACTCAAATCACTTGTGAGCGAAAGACTCCGTAAAACATGCATATAACATGAGAAATTTATATCTTTGAAGAAGATAGGAGAAAAATGCACATGTGATATCCTTAAACTTTTAAATGTCTTAAATCTAATATAAGAACCGTTGAGGTTAAATAAATAACTAAAACATCATAAAATAATTTAAAAAATAATATTTTATAGATTTGAAGACAAACTGCCCATCAGCGAATAAACGTTGAAGTATGAAAGTGGTCATTAGGGGTTGCAGTCTCGTCCATCAGGAGATGCTCTATGGCTGTCAGCGAATAATTTCTCATTAGTGGATAACTACTTGTCAGGGAATACCTTGCCCGTAAGGGGATGCTCTACCCGTCAGGGGATGTCTCGCCGTCAGGGGACGCTCTGCCCGTCTGGGGATGTCTCGCCCATCTGGGGATGGATTTGTTCATCACCAAACTCATCGGGTAACAACTTCTTCAACGGCAAACTCCTCGGTGGCTAGTTTGTTTAGTGTCAAACTCCATAAGTCAGCGCCAAACTTAGTTGGCTATTGTCAAACTCTTCGGAAACTAATATCTTTAGTCATCAGAGACTAACATACTTTGTGCATCGGAGACTAAACAAAATTTCCTTCATCAGAGACTAAGAAAATTTTCTTGTCAGGGACTAATAACATTTTCCTTCATCAGAGACTAAGAAATTTCCTTCATCGGAAACTAACATTTTCAGCCCATCAGACACTAACTTGGAATCTCCCAAAGAATATTTTCTACGGTCAGGGACTAACTCCAAACCGTCGGAGACTAAGTTAGAACTTGTCTCAGATACAGTGGTGTCTTCCTCACTCCTCCATGGGTGATGTTCTCAACCATAACTATACATAGGTCAACTTTCATCATCCTCTCAGTAATACATAACATTTCTCGTGGTCTACCAGCTCTTATAGACACTGTTAAACCTCAAGAACTCAGGTTTGATGAAAACTCAAGCACGGTGTTTTCATTACTGATAAAAGAATATTTGGAAGTTAATGGTTTGTCTACTAGGTGGTCGTCGACATTTGATACTCACACCTTGGATAACTTTTTTAAATAAATGACATTAACTTCAGGTGTTAAAAGTATGCATTAAATTATACTTTTTGGAAGTGAATAAACAAAGTATTTTTACCAACATGACATGCATAATAGAACAAAAAGTGCAAGAAACAGAGCAGGACTTTAATGTAATACTCTTACCCCATTCGCTGCAAAGAAGAAGTTAAAAGCTTGGGTTATTCTTCAAAAAGGATAGTTTCCCTAAAAATGAACCTAGATTTGGTGGTATACTGTATAGAAAATGTATGAAAGTGGGGTTAGGGTTGTACCCAAACGATATATATATATATATATATATATATATATATATATATATATATCTCACTTGCCGAACAACAATAGATGTTGGATTGTTTGAGATTTGATTTTAGTCGTTGGCCGGGAAAAGGTAATAACAAGCTTTAGAATGAATTGATTGATTAGAAAGGGTGGATGTAACGACTGCTGCAGGACAGTCAATCATCTATCATAGCCATCAATCTAGTGTACTGTTGAAATAGGCCAACTGGTTGACGGGTCACTTGCAACAACTTTGACATAGTGTAATTAAACTTTTTGTCTCACAGTAGTCTTTGATTTAAAAACGGGTACTGTAGCTCTCATGTGTGATTTACTTCCCCACGTGAGAACACATCCTTACACTTGCTCTTGAATAAAATAAGCATTTATATATTTAAACTCAAAATACACTTAAAACTCTTTTTGACATCACATTGCCATTGAACTTTTATTTAAGATATGAATTCATCATTCATACTCAAAATTAGACCTCTATGCACAAATAAATTAATCACAAAATAAATTAATCATATAACAAACTCATTTAAAATTTTTGGGTTCTCACATGTACTTTGGGGGAGGTTTTAATAATATTTCTATTTTTTTTTCCGCCAAAAGAAAATATAAAACAAAAAAAGATGAATCAAAATCGACAATTAAATCGAAATTTAATTTTCTTGGAAGGAGGTGACACCAATAATGCAGTGTGTTTCCAAGCATCAATGGATTTGATCATACGCCACTTATAAAAAGTCTAGCATCAAAATTGCATCGAAACCGTTACAAATTCAAGATATTTTTAAATAAAAATCACACCACCGATGCACCGGTTCACATCAACTAAACTTACAAGTATTAAAATATCATATATTTAAGATATATTCTTCTTATAAATTAACATGTATAAAAAATATATATTAAAACAAATCTGGTTAATATAAAATTTGTGGAATGAAAAAATATTTAAGTTAATAATATTAAAAATTAAATCGAATGAAATTGAAATAATATTTTTATTAAATCTATATGAATTTATTATATATTCCCTAGTAAAAAACATAAACCTGCCCATGCAGTTCATGCCAAATAAAAATTAAAATTGCACTACACCGATACGGATTTAGAAAATTTCAAACGAAAATGATACCAATGGAGCCATGAATTTGGTTCAAAACCAATGAATTTAAAGTTGTTTGATCGGTTTGTCGTTTTACAGTTTAAATTCCATTCCTATTAGAAAGAGCTATATCCCTTGGGATTATATATATTCATGAAATAGAATTCAACTACAATTAGTACCCTGATGGACAATGACCCACACCTCGGGTAAAATGATAAGGAAATGCCCTAAGTTAGGTTTGTCTATTGATAAACATCATCCACAAATAAATGAAAAGTTCTCTTATGTAAGCGACACAAATTCTAAAATTAATCTCCGAGAGTTTAAAAATTTAGTGTCTGACAGTATAAAAACTAGTCTCCGAGAGTACAAATGCTAGTCTCTAATAGTATAAACTGTTAGTCTCCGACAAGCAAAAAAATAAGTTTCCAATGAATAATTTTGTTAGTCTCCGATGAACATATTTTTAAACCCTGACCGTTTTAATTTTATCTTCTGAACAATTTATCCCCCAATGAGTTTGACGTTGACTTACTGAGTTTTATGCTGACTTATTGAGTTTGACACTAGCTATATAGTTTGGCGACAACCAAATGTCTTTGGCGGTAATCAAATGAATTATCGACGACTTTGACGATGAACAAAATTTTTCCATTGATTACCAATTTATCCTCTGACGGGTAATTTATTCCCTGACAGATGATTTATCCCCTGACGAAAAATTCATCCCCTGACAAACTAATGTATCCCTTGATGACCACGTTTATGCTACACTGACTATCCACTGATATGCAGTCTAGCTTTAAAGTGTAAAATATTATTTTAATTTCTTAAGATAATATTAATTAATTGATAAATCTCAACATTTCAGATGTCAAATTAAAACATTAAAAATATAAGTCAATCACATATGCGCGTTCTCATATCTATATCAAAGGCATAAATTTCTCATGTTATGTCAATGTACATATTTTACAGAGTCTTTCACTCACCAGAGATTTGATTTAGAATTACCTAAGAACCAAGACAAGTATATACTCACTCGGTTTTTTTCATTTAATATGTATTATCATTCATTCGATATACGTAAATATCCAGTGTTATGTTATATCTTATTCAAGTTCAATATCTTCAAATATAAGTAATGTACGATCTATTGATCCGATGTACGTGAAAAAATATTGTACTAGAATCAAACATTGTTTGGGCAAATGTTAGATATTCAAATTCGCTAACACGCCAAGGTAAATGCTATACAGATATAAAAAGACTTCATTTTTCTCACTTCATATTTGTAAAGTATATCCGTGTGGGTAACTAAAAGCTAGTAGGATGCATCTGCCTAGCACCCCAGGCCTAGGAATGATATGGGACGAAAACCGAGACATCGGTAACTGAACTCTCGCAGATAAAAGATTTCTACTTTGACTACATATGTCATAATGATAAACTCCGACGGTAGTCAGGCTGGTGAGTTGATATACTGTTTAATATGGAATTCCTAAGGGCACATGCGCCAAACGGATATAGTTACAAGGCGCATGTGTATTATTCAAGATTTTTTTTAAGTAAAGGGTCAAATCCCTCGTTATTACTCGAGGACCCTAGAAGCTATATTTTTTCAATATCAAGAGGTGTCGACATTAACTCTGCCTGACCTCACAAACACTTAAGCCTTATAAATTATCTATCTTTCAAGGCTCATCCAATGCATGACTATATACTTGAGAGCATAAATCGCTCATATGGCTATTATTAAATGTTTTATAGGTTATGGCGAGAAGGTCGAGCCGTATAATAAGGGTAAAGTGAAAATGACATGATAAACGCTTCATGATCGTCATCCTGTGGATGACATTTAAAGGAAGAGTGAAGCGTGAGGTTATTATAGAAATATTTAGATTGTAAAACCTGTATGGGCTACTCATAGACTTTCGTTGTTAGATAATTTTTTTGGACAATGTAATAGAGATTACTATTATTTATTGATGTGCATGCTTGGATGATATTATTTTTCTTTTGTTAATTATTGACAGTGCCCAAACTCCGGTATGGAATTTTTGGAGCTGGCACACCATCATTTGCACATCCGGGATACCAGAGTACTTTGCTTCTTGGTGTTCTAATGTATGGTCTTCCCAAGCCCACTGCTTTAGGCTTGTCATGGATGTCTGTTTACTGGTTGTTAGTAGATGCTCAGACTTTGGTGGACAATTAGTCTTTGGTGGATGCTCTGGCCTCGATGGACAATCCAGAGGTATGTGGCCCTGAAGACCAAGTGAAAACTAGTTCCCCCTATCCTTTTGAAATATTTGCCTACCATCGCATGCCATTTAAGCTGTATAATGCCCCAACCACTTTCCAAAGATGTATGATGAGCATCTTTTCTGACATGGTACAAAATTTTCTTGAGGTCTTTATTGACGATTTTATCATTTAAGGTTCATCATTTTCACATTGTCTTCACCATCTTGACTTGACTCTTAAAAGATGTAAGGAAAACAAATCTGATTCTAAATTCGCAAAAATGTCATTTTATGGTTAAAAAAAGTAATGTCGTTCGCCACATTGTGTCTGAGAAACAAATTGAAGTCAACAAGGCCAAGATTGGCATAATTATCAATTTACCATCTCCCAAATCTATCGAGGAAGTTAGATCATTTTTAGGACACACTGGTTTTTATAGGAGATTTAAAAACTTTAGTAAGAAATCAAAGCCTTTGATCAATTTGTTAGCTAAGGATGCGAAATTTAAGTTAAATGATTTTTGTTTACAATCGTTTGAACAACTTAAGAAATAGTTGACTTCAGCTCCCATCATTAAATCAACAGATTGAGAACAACCTTTTGAGCTAATGTGTGATGCATTTGAATATGAAGTTGGTGTTGTTCTAAGGCAAAGAATCAATAAAGTTCCTCGTGTCATATATTATGCTAGTAAGACCTTGAATGATATTCAATTGAATTATTCAACTACTGAAAAGTAACTTTTAGCAATAGTATTTGCCCTAAAAAAGTATAGGTCTTATCTAATTGGTTTTAAAATCATTATTTATATTGATAGTTTTGCACTTAGATATCTCCTTTCTAAGAAAGACTCTAAAGCCCATTTGATTAGGTGGGTATTATTGCTCCAAGAGTTTGACATAGAAATTAAAGACAAGAAAGGTGCTGAAAATGTTGTTGCTGGCCATTTGTCTCGTGTAGTTGTTGACTCTAATTTTGATGTACCATTAAATGAGACTTTTCTTGAGGAACATCTTTTCTCTATTTCTAACACATCCACTCTTTGGTTTGTTGATATTATGAATTCCATAGTCACTAATGAGATTCCATCTCATTGGTCCAAATATGATAGGTTGAAATTTCTTTCACAAGTTAAACATTTCTTTTAGGACGACCATTACTTGCTTAAGTATTGTCTAGAACAATAATAAGATGGTGTGTCCATGACCATGAGTTTATGAACATTTTATCATTTTGTCATGATCAAGCTTGTGGTGGTCATTTTGGAGCTAAGAAAACAGCTGTCAAGATCCTTCAGTGTGGTTTTTATCAGCCTAATTTGTTTAATGACGCAGTTGAATTTTGTGCCAACTATCATAGGTTTCAACTTCTAGGGAGGATCACTAGATGAAATATGATGTTTATGCAACTCATCGTTGTTATTGAACTATTTTATGTTTGGGGTTTAGATTTCATGGGTTCTTTCACCAATTAATTTAGGAACTTATATATTTTATTGACAATAAATTACGTACTAAATGGGTGGAAGTTATACTGACAAAAACAAATGACAGCAAGATAATTGTCCAATTTTGAAAAGAGAATATTTTTTCTCGTTTCAGTACCCCTAGAGCCATAATTAGTGACAAAGGTTGTCATTTTCGTCATAGGCAATTTGAGTCACCATTAAGCAAGCACTCTATTATCCACAAGCTTCTCACGCGTTATTATCCGCAAACAAATGGCCAAGTGAAAGTTTCATATATGCAAATCAAATAAATTTTGGATAGAACAATGAATTTCAATATGAAAGATTGGTCTTTGAAATTGATTGATGCACTATGGGCTTACCGTATAACCTTTAAGACCAATCTAAGGATCTCATCTTATCAGCTTGTAGTTGAAAAAACTTGTCATCTTCGTGTTGAACTTGAACATCGAGCTATAAAAATTTAAAAAATATTATATACTCGTGGAATATTCAAAAGGCCTCTATCATCAAGTCCTAATTGAAGACCCCAGTTCAACCATTTCTTTTGGGGAAATAAGTGTTAGAACCCACTTCAACAAAATTTTCCACGGAAAATAAATGTGCTCGAGAAATTTATTGGGTTATCTGATTCGAAACACCTTTGTCATATACCTAAGTCCCAATTGAAGACCCTGACAAATTTTTCCTTGGGAAATAAATGCTCATGCAGAAATTTACTTCCAATTAAAATAAATTGGACCTTACTTGACTGATTAAAAGTGGACCTTATGGTGATTAGATTTGTTAAATTTGGTTCTCGCATGCATCTGTTTCTAGCCACGATTTGTGTGTGGTGTGTGGAAACACATGACTAATACTGCTATACACGTGACTAGTGGTTGGGAACTAATTTGGTTTTCTTTATTATTAAATCAGAAGTCTCGTTGGTTTTGATTAGCCACCTAAATCTGAGACAATTTGCGTACATCAGTTCGCATATTGTGTTTCTTGTTAATAATTAAAGAAATTCAGAGGGGAAGGAATTGACAAAATTGGAGAGTTTCGGGGACCTGAATTTAATGTGTGGAAACGAAAGACAGAATTTTACTTGAAATTCTATCGAGTGCATTATGTTGCATTATCCAACTATGCTGAGTGCAAGGAGGATGTTGATCAAGTCACATGGGATTCTGATGAAGATTTCTACAGGGAATATTTGTTGGCTGAGACCTATGAGAATTTTGAGAGTACAAAAGATATTTGGGATGAACTCAAGAATCAGTTTGAACACAAGGAGGAGATGTCAAAAATTTACCTAGTTGACAGGTTCATGGACTTTAGCTGACAAATTCATGGATTTCAAATTTCGTGACAATCAAGGAGTAGTAAACAAAGAAAAGAAAGTATTGTGTAGTATCCGGTGCTATAATGTATAAATTATCACATTTATGGTTTTCATTTAAAACTCAAATGTATGAAAGAAAGTACAGGTTGGCCTTAATGACTTGAAATGATTCATTAGAATTGAGGACGAGAATCAAGTTAGGAGTAATTTTGAGATTGTTAGTCAACAACAATCGACTACTAATATGGTGAACAATCACAAGTCTAATACTAAGTTCAAGAAGCTCAAGTCTAACACCAAACCTAGTGAGCCAAAACAGTTAGTAGCACAAAATCAAATTAAAAAGAAGAAAAGAGGTAAGTGATATATCTGTGGGATCTGGGCCACTATGCTTGGGATTGTATTAAGTCTTCGAAAGTTAAAATTGACACACCTAATGAACAAAAAGTTAACATGATTATTGATAAGACTGAGTCTATGAGAACCCGAAAATAAAAATAGGAATATGATAAATGGATGATTTGTTCATTCATATTTTGTATGAAAAATTAATTCACATTCTGTATGAATAATCAATTCATATCTTAGAAGAGAATTTTATGGTAATGTGATTTCCAAAATTTAATGATGTCAATTCATTTGTAAAACCATCAAAGGGATATGAATATGAGAATCTCAAATCTCATATAAGATTAAATTAATCAAGCATGTATGAAGATAAGTTAATGAAAGGATTACTTGTATTTAAGGAGACTGTTGTGGGTAATCAGAGGAGTACGTGTATTAGTGTTTGATTAGTAAGCTTCATGTGTGTCAACAACTAATTAAGATTAAACTGCATGTATCCCAACAGCTGCTTGGTATTAGACCAGCTATTGAAAGTGATATGATGAGCAGCCACTTCATCGGCCAAGCTAGCCAATCATATCACCCCAAGGACATAATTTTAGCTTACTGGTCTAATTGATTTACGAACACTATAAGTACTTTATCTGAGGCATAAATCTTAACTTCCCTTCTAAAACTTCTCTTTAGCCGACCACCCACATAAAATTTCAGGTTCATTTTCTAGAGCAACAGTCTTTTTCTAGAGCAGCTTAAGCTTTTAACTTCTTCCTTAAAGACAAAAAGGTAAGAGCTTTATACCAATCGTATACTCTGCTCTGTTTTGTTTTATTCTCTCATGCACATAACATTTGAAAGTGATATTCATGCAATAAAAGATTAAAGCTTTAAAAGTTGCAGTAGTATTCTTTTGTACATAGCAGATAGGATAATGATGTGACGGCCCCAAAACCCTTACTAAATTAGGGTTTTGTCAAAGGGAAATAAAACTACATCACTTCATTCATGGAATATAATAATATTTAAGAAGAGATAACAGTGAGTTATTACAATCCAAAATATTACACCATCAGCGGAAGCTAAACTATTCTCAACTTTCAGTCTATATATAATTTAGCTTTTATCATCTTCCTTTCTCATTTCCTTCGTGGCCACCCAAAGGGGTCAACATGACCTAGCAGCCATACATCCTTGCTTTCCCCTTATCAGAGGGTTCAGCTTTTGTACTACGTCCTGCAAAATATTAAATTCAATAAGAATGAGCAGTTTACGCTCAGCAAGTATATATATAAATAGATCGAGGAATAAAATTGGAATATTTATGGGAGTTCAATTCTGTTTATGAGGTTCAGTGGAGTAATACTAATGCCTCAGAAATCCTTGAAAAATCTTGAGGATTACTGATGATAACAATTTTGTAATCCTTCTTGAAACAATGTATAACTTCCTTGAAGTAGAATATCCATCGGGGGCTAAACCCGTTGGATCTGCTAACCATACGATATACAGCTGGCCTAACTATGCCCGTATGATCCCTCATTGTGTGAACATACGTAGTCACATATCATTCCTCTAGGTCAAGTAAAAGAACAAATTAGTACCTTCCCTTTCCTCTAGCCAACCATGTGGCTTAGCCCCTTTTACGGGACATCTCATTTCATGAACTTACACGGATATAATCACTTAAGAACAATTGATACATCAAAGTTTAGTTATATTCATGTACTTTCAGTCATATCATGCTAGCGGAATTTAAAGCATAGCATTCTCAATTAATAAAGCAATTGAAATATATAAATTGTAGCCTTGCTCGCATATCGAATCAAATGATCATGCGTTAACTTGAATAAACATCAGATTGAATATAGATATACTTGCCTCAGTCCTTAGCAAAATAAATTCAACTTCAGTTTAATCGTGAATTGGTTATTGTGTACAATTAATATGAGAAATTAATACCTTGATAAAAATAAGGAGGAAAAATGCACATATGATGTCCTTAAACCTTGAAAGTTTTAAGTCTGACGCCATCAGGGACTAATTTAACCCATCAGAGACTGATGACGTCATCATAACTCATCGGAGACTAAGGCTGACGTCATTCGAGACTAAATAACTCATCAGAGACTGATGACGTCATCTTAACTTATCGGAGACTAAGGCTGACGTCATCTGAGACTAAACTTAGCCTGTCGGAGACTAAGGATGACGTCCTCTTCGGAGACTATTTAACTCATAAGAGACTGATGACGTCATCTTAACTCATCGGAGACTAAGGGTGACGTCATCGAAGACTAACTTTAAATCTCCTACATCAGAAACTAACATTTGCTTGTCGGAGACTAACATTAACTCATGAGAGACTAACTCCATCAAAGACTAAGAATTCATTCATCAGAGACTAAGAAATTTTCTTCATCGGAGACTAATTCCAACCCATCAGAGACTAAGTTGGAACTCGTCTTAGATACAGGGTTGCTTCCTCACTCTTCCATGGGTGGTGTTCTCAACCATAACCACACTTAGGTCAACTCTCATCATCTTTTCAGTGACACAACACAACATTTCTTGGGGTTTACTAAAACTCGCAGACACAGTTTAGGCTTCCAAATTCAAGTTGACAAGGCTCAAGCATGGTGTTTTAAAATTGATGAACAGAATGTACAAACTCAAATTTAGGATGCATAATCATCCTTTCTGTGGTGCATAAGCTTCTTTTCATAAAACAACATATTCTTTAAAAGTTTTATTCTTTCCTGAAGACTTAGAACACACAACTCATACTCTTGAATGCTATGCAAGAAGAAACAGAGAAGAACATAAGATTCTTACCTCTTGACTTGACGGAAAGGATTAAAGCTTGTTTGAAAGTAATTGTCCGAAAGAAAGAACTTGAAATTGTATGAAGATGGTAAGTTTAAAGAAGAACTTTCGAAGAGAAAATCTTTAGAAAAGAGATTGAAATGTTACCTCCGAATGAGGTATTTATAACAAGCTGAGATTGAGCCTTGAGATAAGATGATTGGCTAATCTGGACGGTAAAACGGCTGTTCATCATAACCTCTTGACAGCAAACAACTGTTGTCCTACATGCACAAAGACTTGCTAGCCACCTAAACAGTTCCTAATCAAACACGCAGTTACAAATTACTACGTAATCCTCTCATCCTCTTCCAAGCTGATCAATATAATCTTATATGGGATTTGCTAATTCCCCTTTTAATACCTTTTAAGGAGCTTAACCTCATAATCACGGATATCACATCAACATAAAAAAAATTTCATTGAACATATGAATTCATCATTCATAACTAAAGAGATTAACCTCCATGCAAAATACAAATAACACAAAAATGACATTTAACACAAAATGAATTATTTCTTATCATAAAATACATTTACAATTTTTGGGTTCTCACATCCTCCCTCCCTTAAAAGAAGTTTCGTCCACGAAACTTAGCTAATAAAAAGTTGAGGATATTTGCCGATCATGGTACTCTCAAGCTCCCAAGTTGCTTCTTCTATATTGTGATTCCTCCATAACACTTTTACGGAAGGAATCTCCTTATTCCTTAAAATCTTTATTTGTCGATCCAAGATTTGTACAAGAATTTCTTCATAATACAGATCTGGTTGAAGCTTAATCGGTTGATAATCAATTATTCCTTTATTATCTGCCTACTAAGGGCGTAATACTGAAACATGAAATATGTCATGAATGTAACTTAGAGCTGGTGGTAGAGCTAATTGCTAAGGTACTTCACCTATTCTTCTCAGCACCTCGAATGGTTCCACATAGCGGGGACTCAACTTTCCTTTCTGGCCGAAACACATTATACCTTTCCAGGGCGATACTTTCAATAATGCATGACTTCCAATTTCCAAGGTTTCATCTTTTTTATGTTGGTCAGTGTATCGTTTCTGTCGGTCTTGAGCTGTCTTCATTCTCATTTTGATTAACTTGATTGCTTCCTCGGTTTGTTGGATTATTTCTGGTCCTATTAACTTCTTTTCTCCTACTTCATTCCAGCTAAGTGGAGTTCTGCACCTTTGACCATATAGTGCTTCAAATGGTGTCATAGCAATGCTAGCATGATAGCTATTGTTCTATGCGAATTCAATTAATGGCAGATGGCTATCCCAATGGTTCTTAAAATCGAGAACATATCCTCCAGCGTTTGGATTGTTTGTTCAGATTGACCATCTGTTTGGGGATGATAAGTTGTGCTCATGTCCAATCTTGTCCCCAGATATTCTTGGAAACTTTTCCAAAACCTTGAGGTAAACCTCGGGTCTCGGTCAGAGACAATGGAGACTGGCATTCCATGTCGGATCACAATTTCCTTAACATATAATCTTACCATCTGATCCATCTTATATGTATACTTGATGGATATAAAGTGTGTCGACTTGGTCAATCTATCAATTATGACCCAAATGGCATTCATTCCACCAAGTGTGGTTGGTTAACCAACTGCGAAATCCATTGTGATAAACTCTCATTTCCACTCGGGAATCTCCAATGGTTGAAGCAGTCCACTTGGTTTTTGATGCTCTGCTTTAATTCTTTGGCATGACAAGCATCTATTTACCCAATCAGCTATTTTCCTCTTCATGTTGGCCACCAAAAGTTTTGCTTCAAATCTTGGTACATTTTTGTGCCTCCAGGATGAATGGAAAGCTTGGAATTGTGAGCTTCATGTAGAAGTTCTTGCTTCAATTCGGTCTTTGCAGGAATCCAGATTCGGCCATCATATCGTAACAATCCATCATTGTGCATACAACACCTGCTTTTTTCTCCTTTAATTAGTTTGTCAATTTCTTTACAGTGCTCTGTTTGTGCGATTTTAATGAGATCGTGCAATCGAGGTCGAGCTTGGATTTCTTCTTCCATATCTATTTTCTGGGCAGTAGTAAGAGCATTTAATTGAAGACATTCAAATTCCTTTCTGATTTCTTCTTGGAAGGTCATTACATTCAGTCTTTCACGACGGCTGAGCGTGTCAACAACAACATTTGCCTTCCCAGGATGATAGTTAATAGAGTAGTCGTAGTCTTGAATCAATTCCAACCATTGCCTTTGCTGCATGTTAAGTTCTTTTTGCGTAAATATATACTTCAAACTTTTGTGATCAGTATATATCTTGCACTTCTCACCGTAAAGATAGTGTCTCCAAATTTTTAGCGCAAAAACGATAGTTGCCAATTCTATGTCATGGGTAGGGTATCGTTTTTCGCAATCCTTTAACTGCCTTGAGGCATAAGCAATCACCTTGCCATGTTGCATTAAAATTGCTCCAAGTCCTTGCTTTGACGCATCACTGTAAATGACGAATTCTCCCTTGTCATTAGGTAAAGCCAAGATAGGAGCGGTAGTCAACCTTGCTTTTAACTCCTGAAAGCTTTTCTCACAGTCCAGAGTCCAAACAAATTTTTCAATTTTCCTTGTTAATCTTGTTAGGGGCACTGCTAGTTTTGAAAAATCCTTAACAAATATTCGGTAGTAGCCTGCTAAGCCTAAGAAACTCTTTATTTTGGTTGGGTTTGATGGTTGAGGCCATTTCGTGATTGCTTCAATCTTACTGGGGTCTACTGCAACACCAGTTTTATTAATCACATGACCCAGAAACTTCACTTCTTTCAGCCAAAACTCACATTTGGAAAATTTGACAAATAATTGCTCCGTTCCTAGAATTTCCAATGTTGTTCTCAGGTGATCCTCATGTTCTTTTGCTGTCTTAGAATAGATAAGAATATCATCAATGAAAACGATGATGAACCTATCCAAAAATGGTTTGAAAACATGATTCATTAACTCCATGAAAGTTGCTGGGGCATTTGTTAGTCCAAATGGCATCACTAAGAATTCATAGTGGCTATAACGAGTTCGAAATGTCGTCTTTGATATGTCCTCCTCCTTGATCTTTAATTGGTGGTACCCTGAGCGAAGGTCAATTTTTGAGAAGTACCTCCATCCTTTAAGTTGATCAAAAAGATCATCTATCCTCGGCAGGGGGTACCTATTCTTGATTGTGACCTTGTTCAATTCTCGATAATCTATGTAGAGTCTCATCGATCCATCTTTCTTTCGAAAAAACAGTACTGGCGCACCCCAGGGTGATACACTTTGTCTGATAAATCCTTGATCTAGAAGCTCCTACAATTGCACCATCAGCTTCTTCATTTCAGATGGTGCCATTTGATATGGGGCTTTGGAGATTGGTGCAGTACCTGGAATTAAGTTGATTTTGAAATTTACATATCTGTCCAGGGGTAAACCGGGCAACTTTTCTGGAGATACGTTTGAAAATTCCTTTACAACAGGAACACTCTCAATTCCTATCTTATTCTTGTTAGTGTCATGCACATATGCTAAGAAAGCTTCCTAACCTTTGCGAATCATCTTCCTTGCCTGGATCATGGTCAAGAATGGTGATGATTTTACCATTTTGGTGCCATGGAACCAAACCTTTGCTTTTTGGGGAGATCATAAAAAGACTCTCTTCTTCTTACGTCAATGTTGGCTTGGTATTTGCATAACCAGTCCATTCTTAATATAAAATTGAATTCTCCCAAAAGGAAAGGAATAAGATCGGCGAAAAATTCGTGCTGGTTTATCTTCAAAGTGCAATTAGGGTAAATGCAATCAATGCTTACTACCTCGCAATTGGTAATGACTACATCTAAAGGTTCAGATAGATGCTCAAACAAGATTAACATGCTTCTAGCTAACCGTTCAGATATAAAACTACGAGTAGCACTTGAATCAAACAATACATGAGCAGGTATAGAGTTTACTAGTTTGTACCTGTCACAATATCATCAGAAACCACTACATCTTGTACTATCATATTGTAGGTCCTTGGTTGTGGCCGTGCTGGTACAGTGTTGGCTCCTATCGACATTGGTCCGCCTCCTTTCTTTTGAGGGCAATTGGGAGAGATGTGCCCTTCTGCTCCGCACGTGTAATAGATTCTTACTAGGGCTAATGGCCGGTTAAACTGTCGAGGTTGTTGTTGAGGTCTCCCTTGGAATAAGGTACTGGCGGGATTCAAGGTCGGACAGTTTGAACAGAAGTGCCCTGGTTGGTGGCACTTGAAGCAAACGTCTCTTCCTTTCATACACAGATTTATGCCATGGTTCTTTCTGCAATTTGTGTATACGACAATCTTCTTGGCATTGTCATCCGATGATTGCTCCTTCCAATTCCTTTTTCCGCAGCTGATCAGATTGTTATTGTTACTACTCCCTTCTTCTTTCTTTATACTTGCACCACCAAAGTTTTGACGATTTCCTTTATCATTTCCCTTCCTTCTATCTCCCTTCATATTTTCTAGATTAAAATCGTACACCGTCTTGTTACTCCATTCCGCAATTCTTGCTTTCTCAACAATCGCGTCAAAAGTTTCTAACTTAAAATTGCTACCTGTCTCAAGATCCACGGGTTTAATCCTTGTTCAAATCTTCGGGACTTCTTCCCTCCTGATGGGGAGTGTATCTCATTAGCTCATTAAATTTTGCCTCGTACTCGTCTACCGTCATGGACCCTTGCTTCAGGTTTAGAAATTTTAATTCCATTGCATTGGAGACACTTAGAGGATAGAACATTCCATTCCTTATGTGATTCATCATAACCTCTTGACAGCAAACAGTTGTTGTCCTACATGAACAAAGACTTGCCAGCCACCTAAACAGTTCCTAATCAAACACGTAGTTACAAACTACATAATCCTCTCATTCTCTTCCAAGTTGATCAATATAATCTTATATGGGATTTGCTAATCCCCCTTTTAATACCTTTTAAGGAGCTTAAGCTCATAATCACGGATATCACATCAACATAAAAAAAATTTCATTGAAGAAATGAATTCATCATTCATAACTCAAGAGATTAACCTCCATGCAAAATACAAATAACACAAAAATGACATTTAACACAAAATGAATTATTTCTTATCATAAAATACATTTACAATTTTTGGGTTCTCACAAATGAGGTACCTTAAGTTGGGTTTATCCATTGTTAGACATCATCCGCAATCATATGAAAGGTTCTTTGTAACTGAGGCAGGTTATAACTTAGTCTCCGATGAGTAACAAATGTTAGTCTCTGATGTAACAAATGTTAGTCTCCGAAAGACAAAAATACTAGTCTGCGATGAGTTTGGCACAAAACAAATATCTACCGATGAGTTTGGCGCTGAACAATTATCCACCGGTGAGTTTGGCGCTGAACAATTATCCACCGGTGAGTTTGGCGCTGAACAATTATCCACCGCTGAGTTTCGCGCTGAACAATTATCCACCAAAGAGTTTCGCGCTGAACAATTATCCACCAAAGAGTTTGGCACTGAGTTTGACGCTGGCTAAATTGTTAGCAATGAGTTTGGCGACAACCAAAATAGTTTGGCGATAGTGAAATGGATTACCGACGAGTTTGACAATGAACAAAATTATCCTTTGATGGGTAAGTCATCCCCTGATGGGTGAATTATCCCCTGATGGGTAAGTCATCCCCTGAGGGCTATCCCCTGATGGGTGAATTATCCCCTGATAGGTAAGTCATCCCTTGATGGCTATTCCCTGATGAGTATATATTTCATCCGCTGATAATCAAATATCATCCCCTAATGACCGAGGACCATTCCTTGATGGTCAGGTAAATTATCCACTGATGAAAAGTCATCCGCTGATGGGTAAATTATCCACTGATGGCTAACTATCCCTTGACAATAAATTATCCACTGATGGCTAGTTATTCCCCAATGGACATGTTTTATTCCCGATGAACTCTTGTCTGTTTCTATAATTACTCACTGATGCGCAGTCTAGCTTTGAGGTGTGAAATATTATTTTCTCCAATTAATTAAGATAATATTAGTTAATCGATGAACCTCAACATTTCAGAAGTCAGATTAAAACATTGAAATTATAAAGACATCACATATATTTCCAACGCATAAATTTCTCATGTCATGTCAACAATCCTGTTTTACAGAAACTCTTACTCACCAGTATTTTGATTTAAAATTAGATAAGGACCAAGGCAAGTATATACTCACTCCTTCTTTCTTTTAATACGTATTATCATTCATTCTATATACATAAGTATCCAGTATTATGTTATGTCTTATTCAAGTTCAATTTTTTCAAAGATAAGCAATGTACGGTCTTTTGATCCGATGTACGTGAAAAATATATTGTACTAGAATTGAGTATACTTTGGGCGGATGTTAGCATTTTAAATTCGCTAACACACCATGGTAAATCCTATATGGATATATCAAGACTTAATTGTTTTCCACCCTTACTTGTAAATTATATCCACATGGGTATCTAAAGGCTAGTGGGATGCATCTGTCTGGCATCCGGGGCCTAGGAATGATAAGGAACGGAAACCTAGGTATCGGCGATCGAACCCTCGCAAATAAAAGATTTCTGCTTGACTACGTATGTCATGATGATGAATTTAGACGGTGGTCAGGCTGACCAGCTGATATACTGTTTGATATGAAGTTCTTAAGGGCACGTGCGTCAAACGGACATGGTTACAATGCGCATGTGAATGATTCAAGATTTCTTTCAAAAAAATGATCAAATCCGTCGTTATCATTCGGGAACCCTGAAAGCTGTATGTTTATCAAATTATCAGGAGGTGTCGGCGTTATTTTTGCCTAACCTCACAAACACATAAGCCCTATAAATTATTTATTTTTCAAGGCTTACCCAACGTATGAATATATACTTGCTGAGCATAAAGCACTCATGTGGATTGTTATGAAATGTTCTGCAGCTTATGGCGAGAAGGTCGACCCCACTAATAAAGGTAAAACAAGGATAGCATGATGAATGTTTCTTAATTGCTCTCCTATAGATGACATTTAGAGAAAGGGTAAAGTATGAGGATATTATAGAAATATTTAGATTGTAAGACCCATGAGCCCTCATGGACTTCCATTGTAAAACAATAATCTTTGTTTATGTAATAGATACTATTTTTCTCTTATTTCTTGATATGCATGCTTGGATGATGATATTTTTTGTTGTTAAATTTTGACGGTGTCCAAAATTCGATATGAAATTTTTAGGGCCGTCACAGAGTCTACTGATTTTATTGTTATGATTGATAATGTTAAGGCCAAATCTAGACTGAACACATAGTGATGAAAATAGGTTAATAAATCAACACTATCGGTGGTCTAAAAATGAAATTAATCTTTTCAAGAGATTGAACACATAAATTGACAATTAATAGCCTTTCAAATTTTATTGAAAAATAAAGATATATACTCGTCAGTTGGTTAAAAGTTGTCGTTAAAATTTGGTAGTATGATGCTATATATTTAATACTAATCAATCAAATGATAGATTCTAATATACGTCAACACTATATTTTATTAGAGACTAAGAACTGCGTTGAAGAGGATGAATATAAGCTATGTTTGAATCCATATAAAAATTCAACAGAATATATAGCTTGGTTCACTTCATTATTTTATTTATTTTTAATAAAATTACGTATTTGATGATTTAACCAATATGTTCAAAATTGTCAAGCTTTAAAAGCTTAAATAATGATTGAGCAGTACTATTTAATTTTTCTAAATACAAATATCTATTCGGTATATATTTTGACATAATTGAGCGTTCGTTGAAGTATACTACTCCTTCCGTTCTAAAATTAGAGATAAGTATTTTGATTTTTT
The DNA here is from genome assembly GCA_014636745.2 of Centella asiatica. NCBI lineage: Eukaryota > Viridiplantae > Streptophyta > Magnoliopsida > Apiales > Apiaceae > Centella > Centella asiatica. The sequence goes on from CM025787.1 coordinate 25,251,320, forward strand.
TAGTCAAACATCGGTATATTGAATTTTAAAATTAATGTAATTTATGAAAGTTTAAGATGCAAATTATATTATGATAAAAGGTGTTTGCTATAAACATTAAGAATATAACAATTGTATCGATTATAATCAATTTAAATGATAGTAATTTAGAATTTATGTTAATGTTTTTTGACTTAAAAATTTAAAATGTATCTTTAATTTTAGAATGGAGATAAGAAAAAATAAACAGAAGTTTTGAAAAACAGCATACATGTCTTGGTAGTGTCTGTATATATGAGTGAAATTGTTTACAACTGCAAAGCATATACCATAATTAATTCAAAGCTAGGTATTGATCATGGCTAGAAATTCTCATCATTGAATTGTTTTAGTACTACTGCTATGTCTTGTCATCAACTTCCTTCTCCTCTCTTTAACAACTACTAGTAGTATTAGTAGTGTAGCTGATGACCAATATGCTCTTTTACATTTTAAATCTCATATCACCTCCGACCCTCATAATATCTTAGCAACAATTTGGTCCAAAAATACATCTCCCTGCAGTTGGATATAGTTATATATATAAATTATTCACATAATTATTTATTAATAGAGTATTTATTATTCAGCATAAATTTTGTTAATTGTCTACATGGAGAAGACTTGGTCATGAATGGATATGAATTTTCTCCATTTTCCCTTGATTATATAATATATATATGTATGTATGTATGTATATATGTATGTATGTGATATATGTATGTATGTATGTGATAGTGATTTATTTATGTTAATAAGGTTTAAGATATGCTAGTAAATCAAAAACTATAAGTTGAATATATGTAACATCACAATTTATAGCCTATCAAATTTTATTGAAAATTTCAAGATTATATGTTAAAAGTTGTGTAATCGTATTAAAATTTGGTATAATGATTCTATATGCTGCTCGATACAATCAATCAAATTATAAAATTTAATCTTGCCAACACTACATTAGTTTGATCATGAAAGCATCGTGGTTGATTTTCGAATTGAAATTAAATTTGAAAATTTCAAGATTAAACTTTTTATCTCACAACAGTCTTTGGTTTAAAAATGGGTACTGTAGCTCAAACCCGAATGCCTTCCCACGTGAAAAGCATTACACTCTCTTTATATACAACTTGAATAAAATAAGCATTTAAAGATTTGAGATCAAAATACATTTAAAATTTTAGACATCACATTGTCATAAAATTTTCATTTAAGATATGAATTTATTATTCATATCAAAAATTAAACCTTTATGCACAAAATAAATTAATCACAAAATGAATTAATTATATAATAGAACTCGTTTTATTTTTCGGGTTCTCATAAAGAGGATGAATATAAGCTATGTTTGAATCCATATAAAAATTCAACA
>CM025787.1:25253106-25284070 GCA_014636745.2 Centella asiatica
AAAAATTCAACAGAATATATAGCTTGGTTCACTTCATTATTTTATTTATTTTTAATAAAATTACGTATTTGATGATTTAACCAATATGTTCAAAATTGTCAAGCTTTAAAAGCTTAAATAATGATTGAGCAGTACTATTTAATTTTTCTAAATACAAATATCTATTCGGTATATATTTTGACATAATTGAGCGTTCGTTGAAGTATACTACTCCTTCCGTTCTAAAATTAGAGATAAGTATTTTGATTTTTTTAGTCAAACATCGGTATATTGAATTTTAAAATTAATGTAATTTATGAAAGTTTAAGATGCAAATTATATTATGATAAAAGGTGTTTGCTATAAACATTAAGAATATAACAATTGTATCGATTATAATCAATTTAAATGATAGTAATTTAGAATTTATGTTAATGTTTTTTGACTTAAAAATTTAAAATGTATCTTTAATTTTAGAATGGAGATAAGAAAAAATAAACAGAAGTTTTGAAAAACAGCATACATGTCTTGGTAGTGTCTGTATATATGAGTGAAATTGTTTACAACTGCAAAGCATATACCATAATTAATTCAAAGCTAGGTATTGATCATGGCTAGAAATTCTCATCATTGAATTGTTTTAGTACTACTGCTATGTCTTGTCATCAACTTCCTTCTCCTCTCTTTAACAACTACTAGTAGTATTAGTAGTGTAGCTGATGACCAATATGCTCTTTTACATTTTAAATCTCATATCACCTCCGACCCTCATAATATCTTAGCAACAATTTGGTCCAAAAATACATCTCCCTGCAGTTGGATATAGTTATATATATAAATTATTCACATAATTATTTATTAATAGAGTATTTATTATTCAGCATAAATTTTGTTAATTGTCTACATGGAGAAGACTTGGTCATGAATGGATATGAATTTTCTCCATTTTCCCTTGATTATATAATATATATATGTATGTATGTATGTATATATGTATGTATGTGATATATGTATGTATGTATGTGATAGTGATTTATTTATGTTAATAAGGTTTAAGATATGCTAGTAAATCAAAAACTATAAGTTGAATATATGTAACATCACAATTTATAGCCTATCAAATTTTATTGAAAATTTCAAGATTATATGTTAAAAGTTGTGTAATCGTATTAAAATTTGGTATAATGATTCTATATGCTGCTCGATACAATCAATCAAATTATAAAATTTAATCTTGCCAACACTACATTAGTTTGATCATGAAAGCATCGTGGTTGATTTTCGAATTGAAATTAAATTTGAAAATTTCAAGATTAAACTTTTTATCTCACAACAGTCTTTGGTTTAAAAATGGGTACTGTAGCTCAAACCCGAATGCCTTCCCACGTGAAAAGCATTACACTCTCTTTATATACAACTTGAATAAAATAAGCATTTAAAGATTTGAGATCAAAATACATTTAAAATTTTAGACATCACATTGTCATAAAATTTTCATTTAAGATATGAATTTATTATTCATATCAAAAATTAAACCTTTATGCACAAAATAAATTAATCACAAAATGAATTAATTATATAATAGAACTCGTTTTATTTTTCGGGTTCTCATAAAGAGGATGAATATAAGCTATGTTTGAATCCATATAAAAATTCAACAGAATATATAGCTTGGTTCACTTCATTATTTTATTTTATTTTTTAATAAAATTACGTATTTGATGATTTAACCAATATGTTCCAAATTGTCAAGCTTTAAAAGCTTAAATAATGATTGGGCAGTACTATTTAATTTTTCTAAATACAAATCTCTATTCGGTATATATTTTGACATAATTGAGTGTTTGTTGAAGTATACTACTCCATCAGTACTAAAATTAGAGATAAGTATTTTGATTTTTTTTGGTTAAACGATGGTACGCTGGATTTTAAAATTAATGTAATTTATAAAAGTTTAAGATGCAAATTATATTATGATGAAAAATGTTTGCTATAAACATTAAGAATATAACAATTGTATCGATTATAATCAACTTAAATGATAGTAATTTAGAATTTATGTTAATGTTTTTTGACTTAAAAATTTAAAATATATTTTTAATTTTAGAATGAAAATGAAAAGAAATAAAGAGAAGTTTTGAAAAACAGAATACATGTCTTGGTAGTGTGTATATATATGAGTGAAATTGTTTACAACTTGCAAAGCATATACCATAATTAATTCAAAGCTAGGTATTGATCATGGCTAGAAATTCTCATCATTGGCTTGTTTTAGTACTACTGCTATGTCTTGTCATCAACTCCCTTCTCCTCTCTTTGACAACTACTAGTAATATTTGTAGTGTAGCTGATGATGGATATGCTCTTTTACATTTTAAATCTCATATCACCACCGACCCTCATAATATCTTAGCAACAATTAGGTCCAAAAATACATCTATCTGCAGTTGGATATAGTTATATATATAAATTATTCACATAACAATTTATTAATGGAGTATTTATTATTCAGCAGAAATTTTAATTTTGTTATTCGGTTAAAATGATCAAAAGGTTCATAAATATAATACATATTTTAAATAAATTATAATAAAATTATATAAAATGACACAAAAAGCGTATCCATATTTGTATGAACAATAAATTTAGTATAATTTAAATCAATTGTTGAATTCTCTATGCATATGTGAACAACAAAGAAAAATGCACACGTGGTCTATACATAGTTGAGGAAAATGAGATACTTTGACAGTTATTTAGAGTCCACACATTTTGTTAATTGTCTACATGGAGAAGACTTGGTCATGAATGGATATGAATTTTCTCCATTTTCCCTTCATTATATAATATATATATATATATATATATATGTATGTATGTATGTATGTGATAGTGATTTATTTATGTTAATAAGGTTTAAGATATGCTAGTAAATCAAAAACTATATTATGAATATATATAACATGACAATTTATAGCCTATCAAATTTTATTGAAAATTTTAAAATTATATGTTAAAAGTTGTGTAATCATATTAAAATTTGGTATAATGATTCTATATGTTGCTTGATACAATCAATCAAATTATAAAATTTAATCTTGCCAACACTACATTAGTTTGACCATCAAAGCATCGTGGTTGATTTTCGAATTGAAATTGTGTAAGTTATGTGTATAATTTTTGCAAGTGTACAGATTCTTATAGTATCAATACTCGTATAAGTCGATTAACAGAAATTAGAAAATTTCTAATATTCTTGATATTTAAGTCAGACGAAATAGAAACGTAATGATTGAAGAGATTGTGTAAGTAATCTAAATATAAATAAAACAATAATTATGATATGAATATTTTAAATGTAATAATTTTAAGTAACTTAAACATAAATAAATTATAATTAGAAGAGACAGTAATACCGAAATAGAAAATCATTATGATGTATATTGAAATATAAGGTTGCAATAAAATGTATAAACATGAAAAATAAAATGTTATTGATTTCGTAATTAAATGTTTATAAAAATGAAACAAATGGTAACTGAATAGTAACGATAAAAAAAACAATGTATAGATGACGGAAGGAAGAAGGCAGAAAAACGAATAGAAAAATATTAACTTGAACTAGAAAACTCAAAACTAAAAAGAAAACTCTTTTTAGCCTCTAATTATACAAATATTTATAGGCCTAACTAGATACATTTTTAAAATATGAAAACTCTAAATTTTATCACTTGAAATGTACTTAACTTTTTCCAACTTTATCTCTTGAATTATTTTGATATCATCAAATTTCTATCATTTTAATAATTTAAGTAGTGAAGATTTTTTCAACTTGCTAAGTTCATTCTCGAAAGAGTCTTTAATTTTTTAAAATGTATTTTAATAAGTCATATTTTCACATAACTCTTTTATTTATTTATTTTCTAACAAAATAAACTAAAAGAAATAAATATAATAATAATAATAAATTGAATATAATTAATGTGATAAAAATAAATAAATTATGAAATTGTCAAATTCCTCTACACTTATCTGTTTGCTAGTCCTTGAGTAAAATAATAAGGCCAAAAACTAATTTAGGTGAAGGGTTTATTGTTTCTTAAATAAAAACTAGTTTGTTTAATTGTCAATTAGAATTTAGAAGTCATTTTCAACATGACCATTGAAAATATAAGAAAACGAAGTTTATCTAGGTACAATTGAAAGGACGTGAGATTGATTTAATCAACGCACAAAAAGTATACGATATATGTAATTAACTTGGTCTTCCTTTGCCATTCTGTTATTAACGTCATCTACTGTCATTAAATTTATATTATTTTAATAAAGTTGTTAGCGGATGAGTCAATTTAATATATAATCAACTAACATTGTAGTAATTAATATAATAATATCATATTATATTAAAATGTTTAATCCAAATTAGATTTGGAATACACAATTTATTATCAGAATAAATTTAATCCTAATCAAAATTAAAACCACAATTATACTTAATTGTACAATTAAATTATACAATTAATATTAATTTAAAAAATTAAAATCAAATAATAAAAATTCAATCTGGATTGAATTCGAATATTGAGAACATTCCATACAATTATATGCAAAAAATCATATTTTACTTAAATAAATCTAATTTGAGTATAACTCGAAAATTATATTTACATTTAATTATACAATCAATATTCATTTAAATGACTATAATCTAATAGTACTTACATATAACATAATAAAAAATAACCTAATTATTATGATTTAAGTTATACAAAATGTACCGACAAAATTATTAATCAATCAATGATTAAAAAAACATAGTTAAACAATCATTGCTACCGTACCATAAAGAACACTTCTAAGTTAAACTTATTTTGAAATGGGAAAAATGAATTATGCTATAGTTATTTTTTATATAGACTTGTTCGTGTTAGAAAAATATAACGGCATGAATTGATAGATGATTAAAAACCAATACAATTTGAGAATTTTTTGAATTTCATCGAACTTGTTCACATAATTTTATATATAAGTTTACATACCCCTTCATTTTTATTTTGCGATATCAAAAAGACTGTTCATACGTATTTACGATATTATTGGGTATGATTACAAAAATGAGAAAAATCCATTCCCCGTACATAATTCCTTTTAAAGTTTAGATAAACAAAATGATTTTTTAATTTTAGGGGTATCAGTTTGCCTTGAAATTCAGTTTATATGATAAAAGAATATTTAGTACTTTTCCAGTTATAATTTCTAGCATGTATTTAATTAATAATGTATACCAGTTCATTGATCATATTTTCATATACAAGTTTCAAAAAAGAAATTACATTTGCTGATGGGATGAACAGTGACTGATTTAAATATCATAAGCCATGTCAAATACACAAAGTAGTACACGCCTATTGGAGGAGTGCTAGAGCTTCATGTTCATTTTCTATATATTACAAGTCCTCTATTTGTAGCTTGAAGTATTGCTAACAATTACAACAAACCGAACTGCAGCTTTCTTCAAATCCTCTAAAATGATCATAAAATTCTTTTCAGCATTGCCATGGCTTTTTCTTCTGAGTCTCTACTATACTATGCTAATTATGTCAATTGGAGCTTCTAATGACGATCGCAAGGTATTTAACAGTTTTTATCCTTGATTTGAAATATCGCAAACACACACACACACAGACATATGTTTATGTCTGTATGTACGTATGTATGCACACATATATCTGTTTATGTTTGTGCGTACGTATGTGTGTGTATATTGCTCATGTATAAACTCTCTATAAAAGTTTATCACTCCATATAATATAAGAAATATTTTGTTGGCTATGCAGACGTATATTGTCTATATGGGTGATCTTCCGGGGGCTCATCTCTCTGCACAATCCCTTCACACAAGCATGCTAGAAAGTGTTCTTGGAAGGTTTTATACTTGAACATATATATTTTAGTGGCACCGGTGAATCTGCAGATTTATTATACAGCACAAATATACAACAGAAAATAAAAAAAAATAAAAAAAAAGAAGATAAACTGACTTCTGCGTATATACAATTTTATTGCAGTAAGGCATCGTCATCCATACTTCACAGTTACACGAGAAGTTTTAATGGATTTGTTGTGAAGCTTACGAATGATGAGATGCTTCGTGTGGCTGGTGAGTGCAAGGATAGATAATTTATACTCGGTCTGATTTAAAAAAAAAATTAAAATTTGGACTATTGAAAAATATTAATATTGCATGTTTGACTGAAAATTACATTTAATAATAATGAGTTTATTTTATGAAATTAATTATGAATGTTCAATATTAGTTAAGATAATTAGAGTCTAATGATAAATTTTTTAAAAAGTATAGCATGATAATAGAAATTTTATGCAAATGTACCACTATTTTATTTTTTGAACAAATGTTAACGGAGGGAGTATGTTGTAAACACAAGGACCTCTTAAACATACTACATGAAAAACTGGGCTCAGGGGCAAATTTCTTCGTGGAAAAATATGATTTTGTTTCAATTGTATTTGTGATGAGTACTGTTGCAAAATTAGTATGGTCCCGTTTGTTTTACCTTCAATAGTAAGATATAGATCTAGTAATTATAATATAAATTTCCTAAAATTTATGTCGAAACAAACGGAATCTCTATAGTGAGAAATTGAATAGGTGGAGATAATTTTTGGAAAATTTTGCGGCAACTCTTTAGTAGCATGATAAATAGCTAGTGACACGAATGGCTAGTAAACTAATTAGTGACAGTTTGCGGTCACAAATACTAATTACTCACTAAAGTTTTCACTATTAAACAATTATGACACATATTTCGCTAGAAAGGAATTTGCTTTCCTGATTTTCTTGTAACCCAGATTTGCAAGGCACCCGACCACTTGGTAGTTGACACTCAACTCAAGTCAACTACATAATTATGACTCAATTAGATTCGAGTTGTTAATTACTCGAACCGGGTTCAAAACCAATTTGAAACGAGCCTTTTGATTAATCAACTTGATTTGAAGAATAATACTCAACTCGACTCAGAATTTTGCGAAATTTGATTTGTTTCGGTGACTTTATTTATTGAGAGTACTAGACTGGTAATAACTCATTACATTTGCTCATTAATTAGATAAGACTCTACCGTGCTTGATATGCACACGCGTGTACACATGTATATCTTGTAAATGCTTAGTTGATTTTTTTTCTCTCAATGAAATCCAAATTAACCGCTCAACTGAATTTGTAAAGCATAGAGTTGAGCTGAGTTTAAGAAGCTTAAGTTTGTTACCAACACAATTTCAGCAATGAAGGGTGTGGTTTCTGTGTTCCCAAATCGAAAGATGCATCTCCATACAACAAGATCCTGGGACTTTATGGGATTTCCGGAACAAGTTGAGAGAACAACCATTGAAAGTGATGTTATTGTTGGAGTCATTGACACTGGTATTTGGCCAGAGTCGGATAGTTTCAACGATACAGGATTTGGTCCACCACCAACCAAATGGAAGGGAATTTGCCAAAACTCAACCAATTTTTCCTGCAACAAGTACAAATTTTAATTTATAATGTTTCAATATACACTTCCACTGTTTCAAGATATAACATATGTCCCATTTTTGATTGATTCTAATTTTGAAATTGCAGTAAAATTATTGGAGCACGATACTTTCCCAATGAAGGAATTGTTGGTCCAGAAGAATTTATTTCTCCAAGAGATGCACAAGGGCATGGAACACACACTGCATCTATTGCAGCCGGAGGGCTAGTAACCAAAGCAAGCTTATTCGGGCTTGCTCAAGGAACAGCTAGAGGGGCAGTACCTTCCGCACGCATAGCTGTCTACAAAGTATGCTGGTCTGGTGATGCTTGTGATGATGCCGGAATTCTTGCTGCATTCGATCACGCTATTGCTGATGGGGTTGATATAATCTCCATTTCAATTGGACGAGCTGAGCCCCTGCAATATTTCGAAGATCCTATAGCAATTGGATCTTTCCATGCCATGAGAAATGGCATACTGACCTCCGCTTCTGCAGGTAATTATGGTCCAGACTTTGCAACTCTCAGCAATTATTCACCATGGCAGCTAGTCGTTGCAGCTAGCACAATAGACAGGGTCTTTTTTCCAACGTTGAAACTTGGCAATGGTGAGACTTACGTTTCCCAGGTGAATATTTCTCCTTTAATATTACTTCACATCTAGATTCTATAAGAAATTGTTGCATTTTTCAAATTCATGTATCTACGAAGTTTTGAAGGCAAATTATGTTGTGATCAAATGTTTTTGTCATAAACTATAAAATTATAATAAATTTATCAAGTAAAGTCAACTAAATGGACATTAATTTAAAGTTAAACAGGTCATCATTAATTTCACTCAAACAGTCGAAAAGTATTTTTAATTTTGGAACAGAAGATAGTAACAAAAAAATTTCAAGGTGAAAGCAGAATGAAAGGAAGAAGATCAACAGATCGAACTAATCTTCCTGCAACGGTTACAATTACACCTTTTCAGATGAAATTCAACAATGACAATGACTTTATACGTTATATTCTTAATGGCAGGAAGAGATAATATGTTTGTACTTGTATGTATCTTTGATTTTGTGTTATATATATATATTTTTTCTGAAGTTCATATTTGATATTTTGAATATATCAGAATCATTAAATTAAAAACAAAAAAATTTAGAGTGTTTCACATTGCAAAGGTGTTAACACGTCATTACATTCTTGAGACATGCATCCTGCAAAATTTGTTGTCACGGACCGGGGACAGTTTCAAAAATATTTTGAATAAACTCAGAAAATTGATGGAGCTGCTTGTTAAGCTCATTAATTTCTATCAATATTAATTAGGTATTTTCAGTAAACACCTTTGATATGGGGAACACAAGCTTTCCCATGATATATGGTGGTGATGCACCTAATGTTTATGGAGGTTTCAATGGCTCTGTATCCAGGTAGCAACATATTTCCTTTGGTTTATACCTTGAATTTCATAGTTTTACTATTATATTCCGTAATGTTTAATGATTATGAGAATTTAGGTTGTGCATTGAAAACTCGTTGAGTCGAAGACCAGTGAAAGGTAAGATTCTTCTATGTGATATGTTAACTGATGCAGAACCAGCATGGCTGGCTGGTGCTGCTGGGGTTGTGGTACAAAGCTTTTTTAATGACACAGACGCCTTTCCTCTGCCTGGAATGGTTCTCTCGGTGGATGATTATGACGGTGTGTACAACTACATGATAGCGACCAGGTATCATAAACTAACACTATTGTTAGTCTACTTATAACACCTTGTCAATTAACTACTCCCAATTGTTCCCAAACAACACACATCTTAATAATTTTTTTGTTACAAATTATTAAAATTAAAAATATGTATGGCTCATTAAAACTTTTGAATGTGATATAATTTAGTGATACCTTTGTTTGTGGCTTAAGCAAAGATTCTGCTCGTGAGCATAATGAAATAGCTTGCGTAACTATGAGAACGACTAGTGATATGGGCCAAAAAGAAGTCTATGTGCAATAAATATAATATAAGTAATAGTGAGGCCCGAAAGGCCCACAACGGTTGATGCGTCTACATTCAATGAATCCAAGATAGGACAGAAATAAGATAAAGATTGAGATCCCTTTGAAAACAGAATCCCGATAAGATTTGAAAAGGCAATCCCGATAGGATTTGAAAACTATTCTGATAAGGACTTGGAAGACTAATCGATGCAGGACTCTGATGACTTGGGTGTTTATAAATAGAGGACAGGCAACAGCATAAGAGGTAACTAATTCTTTCCATACAATTTTCGCTTCTTTTTTGAGCCCTTAATAATACACACACCCGAGGGTCTTCCAAAGGGCCGAAACCCCACCATTCTTAGAAGATTTTCTTTGCAGGTTTGTGAGAGCATTAAATTCGCAGTCAAACGGAGTCAACAGCTATGGTGTTTCTCAACCCTAACCCTAGGTACGAAAATTTGACGTATCATATTGGCGCCGTCTGTGGGAAATTCATACAAAAAGTCATGGTGAACACTCGTTCGATTGCTCGCGAAAGAGAAGGGGGATCCATGCCCGAAAGACAATTGACTATGTCTCCCCTCCCTGAACAAGAGGTGCAATAGAATGAAAGAAGAGTAGGGGTAAATCCCCAGCTGACCCGTGAAGAGGTCGGCCGCTAGGGAAGATTAATGAGAAGAACGCAAAGTGCGCAGAGGACTCATAGTGGTCCTTATGATGCTGATTCAGAAGCTAAAGATAACGAGCGTAGGAATCCGCGCGAATTATGCAACGTTTTGGTACGAAGAAGGTCAGTCGCTCGAGACCCTACTCCTCGGGAAGATCTGAGGGGCCGATTGTCAAGAGAAGAAGCCCACAGAAATCAGCCGCCCCCACAGGGGTATGAGGATCTCCGGACAAGTCTTATACAACTACAAAATAGACTTGAGGAGTTCGAAAGGGGACATGGAAGGGAACCCTCAATAAATTCCCGACCTCAGCAACCTCATGAGGCCGAGGAATTCATAGAGAGAGAAGTGCAGCATAGGCTGGAGAAAAGGCTAGCCAGCCAAGGATATCGTGAGCCTACGATAGTCCCCGAAATTCGTGTGTTGGCTCAACCTACTACCACATCTACGACAGTCTACAGGGTAGTTGCCCCACCTTTTATTCAAGCCATCATGGACGAACCGCTCCCGGACAATTTTAAGATGCCCATTGTAGAAAAATATGACGGTATGGGTGATCCCACTAGCCATGTACAACAGTTTGAGGCAACGCTCTTACTCAAGAACCCATCGGATGCCATCAAGTGTAAGGCCTTTCCCCAAACCTTAAAGGGACCAGCTCAAGAGTGGTATAGGCAACTTCCCCCGGCATCAATTGGGTCTTTTGCACAAATTGCTCAATTGTTTGTCAATCAAGTTATAGGGGGAAAGATGCATGGAAAGAGCTCGGGCTCTCTAATGAACGTACAACAGAGAGAGGGTAAAAGCCTTAGGGAATACGTGTCTCGATTCACTAAGGAAGCCTTGAAGGTCCCAGGTCTGGATCAGTCAGTTGCTATTGTGGCGTTGACAAATGGGACGACCAACGAGCATTTAAAAATGAGTCTAGCCAAGAAGCCTCCAACATCAATGAACGAGTTGCAAGGCCGAGCTGGGAAATATATGGTCATAGAAGAGTCCCTTATCAGAGATGTTGGGAAGAAGGATGACAAGAAACGAAGAGGAAAAGAGCTGAAGGCTCCGGAGCCCATGAAAAGGTCTAAAGGTGAAACTTCTTTCTCCAAGAAAATTGTAAGTCAGAACTTCAATGAGTACGCTCCATTAACCCAATCCAGGAGTCAAATTTTGATGGAGATTGTGTCAGAGCCATATGTTCGATGGCCTAAACCATTGAGGGGCGATCCATCAAAAAGAACTTCCTCTCAGTACTGCCAGTTTCACAAAGAACACGGTCATGACACCAATGACTGCAAAAACCTGAAAGATGAGATCAAGTTCCTCATAAGGAAGGGACAGTTGACACGGTACATACAAAAAGATCGCTCTGAACCTCGAAAAGAAAGGGAAAGAGATAGAAAATCAAGGGCATGACAACTAGCCCCGAAGAGGAGTAATTAATGTAATATCCGGGAGACCAACCGTAGGCGGGTGTTCAAACTCCTCAAAAAAAGCTTATGTCCGAGAAGTCATAGCTATCGAAGCTCCCCCCAAGAAGGTAAAGATGGACATGACCATCACATTTAGCGATGAGGATCTAGAAGGAGTGAAATTCCCGCATGATGACCCATTGGTAATAGAGGTGGCTATTGGGAATTTCCTGGTAAAAAGGGTGCTTGTAGACAACGGCAGTAGTGTCGATGTCTTGTAATACCAAGCATTCAAGGACATGGGGTACGACGACACTCAACTCACTCCATGCCCGGCTCCATTATATGGCTTCACTGGAGTATAGACAAAGATAGAGGGTTCTGTTTTACTTCCCGTGACTATGGAAGAAGGACTTAAGCATGTAACAAAGATGGTCAATTTCCTTGTGGTCAAAGCGCCGTCCTCATATAACGTCATCCTCAGAAGGACGTCGCTGAGCCAATTTAAGGCCATCCATTCTACTCTCTATCTAAAGATAAAATTCCCAACCCCAAACGGAGTAGCGGTGATCAGGGCCGATCAAAAGAAAGCTCGCACTTGCTACTTGATGGCGTTAAGGATGGGCGGAGAAGGAAAACAGGTAATGCCTATAGAAACCCTTGACTCAAGGGATGAGGTACGGGAGCAAAGGGCAGAGCCGGTGGAAGAATTGGAGAAAGTATTCCTTAGTGATATAGATTCGGAGAAGGCGACCTATGTTGGGTCTCAGTTAGACTTGGACATAAAGAGGAAGCTTATTTCCTTTTTAAAGGAAAATATCGACGTCTTCGCATAGTCAGCACTGGAAATGCCTGGGATAGACCCGAAGGTCATCACCCACAGGCTGAACGTGGATCCACATAGAAAGCCTATCAAACAAAAGAAGAGGACCTTTGCCCCAGAAAGACAAGAAATGATCAGGAACGAAGTGGAGAAGCTACTAGAGGCAAAGTTCATAGAAGAAATTCTATATCCCGAATGGCTGGCTAACCCGATAATGGTCAAGAAGGCCAATGGAAAATGGAGAATCTGCATTGATTTTACTGATCTCAATGATGGATGCCCTAAGGATTGTTACCCCCTACCCATAATCGATCTATTTATAGATGCTATTGCTGGGAATGCGCTTTTAAGCTTCATGGACGCATTCAGCGGGTATAATCAAATACGCATGGATCCGGATGATATCCCGAAGGTATCATTCATCATGGACCAAGGGTTGTACTGTTATATTGTAATGCCCTTCGGTCTCAAAAATGCTGGTGCAACCTATCAAAGGTTGGTTAACAAAATCTTTAAGCCCCTTATAGGGAAAAACATGGAAGTTTATGTAGACGAGATGTTAGTCAAAAGTCTGAAAGGGGAAGGACATGTGGATGATTTGGCTATGTCCTTTAACATCCTTAAAAAATATGGAATGAAGTTGAATCCCTCCAAATATGCTTTTAGCGTTGCCTCTAGCAAATTCTTGGGCTATATGGTCTCGCAGAGGGGAATCGAGGCCAACCCAGACAAGATTAGAGCAGTCTTGGATATGAGCCCCCCAAAGACGGTAAAGGATGTCCAAAGATTGACGGGAAGAATAGCTGCGCTAGGGAGATTTATGTCAAGGTCAGGGGACCGGTGCCATCCTTTCTTTAACACTCTCAAAAAGGCTAAGGACTTCCAGTGGACGCCAGATTGTCAAGAGTCGTTTGAAAAGCTTAAGGTATACCTAACATCTCCTCCATTTTTAACTAAACCAAATGAAGGGGAAGTTTTGTGTGTATATCTGGCTGTCTCAGAGGTGGCAGTCAGTGCTGTGCTGATTAGTGAAATAGATGATGTTCAAAGACCTGTATACTATGTGAGTAAGGTCTTGCACGGTGCCGAAGTTAGGTATCAAAGGCTGGAGAAGTTTGTGTTGTCCCTAATAACGGCCGCCCGCAAATTGAGACCTTATTTTCAGTCTCATACGGTAGTTGTGCTAACGGACCAGCCCTTGAGGAAAGTGATACACAGTCCTCGAGCAAGTGGCTAAATGATTAACTGGGCTGTCGAATTGGGAGAGTTTGACATCAATTATAAGCCGCGATCGGCCATAAAAGCCCAAGCTGTGGCAGAGTTTGTCGTTGAATGCACTCTTCCAAAAGATGAGGAAGAAGATGACGTAAAAGAAGTAGGGGGCAGTCAGAAGAGTGGCGGTTGTTTGTAGATGGAGCTTCTAACTCAAAAAGAAGTGGTGCAGGCTTGATCCTTATCAGCCTTGAAGACTTTGAGGTAAAGTACGCCCTCTCCTTTAAGTTTTATGCTACAAATAATGAAGCAGAATACGAAGCCCTGATGGCCGGACTAAATCTAGCGAAAGCTTTGGGGGTACAAGTTATATAAGTGTATACTGACTCTCAGTTAGTGGTCAAACATGTGAAAGGACAATATGAAGCCAAAGATGTAAAAATGGCTAAGTACTTGACCCTTGCAAAAGTTATGATAACCACATTTGAAAGGTTTGATATCTATCATGTTCTGAGAGAATTGAATGAAAGGGCAGACGCCCTATCTAAATTGGCCAGTGGAAACCTAGGAGAATACGAAAGCGGAGTATATGCGGAAGAGGTTGAGGCGCCAGTTATAGATGCAAAGCTAGTTGCGCCTATAGAGAATGAAGCCTGCTGGATGACTCCTATCATCCAATATCTTGAAGAAGGTCTCCTCCCTGAAGACCCGAATGAGGCAAGGAAAGTCCGTATAAGGTCAGCCCGTTACATTCTTATTAATAATACCTTGTATAAATGGTCATTTGTCCTACCCTATTTGAGGTGCCTCACCCCACAAGAGGCTTTGTCGGCTCTTCGAGAAGTCCACTTTGGGATATGTGGACAACACTTGGGTGGAAGAGCCTTAACCTATAAAATAATGAGGTAAGGTTATTATTGGCCTGGAATGTAGTAAGAAACTGTTGACTTTGTGAAAAGGTGTGATAGGTGTCAGAAGTTCGCACCCGTAGTAAGGCAACCCGCGGAGCTCCTTTCTTCAATTAGTGCTCCCGTCCCCTTCGCCATGTGGGGGATTGATTTGGTTGGGCCACTCCTCGTTGGGACAGGTCAGCGGAAATACTTAATTGCGGCCATAAACTGCTTCTCTAAATGGGTTGAGGCAGAAGCCTTAGCCACGCAAACGACACAAAAAGCGAAGAAGCTTTTATGGGAGTCAATCATATGCCGGTTTGGCCTACCACAGGTCATTATCACAGATAATGGGACACAATTCGAAGAAAGAAGGTTCAAAGCCTTCTGCCAAAACCTTAACATTGACCAAAGGTTCACCTCAGTAGGTCATCCACAAGCCAATGGTCAAGTAGAGGTAACAAACCGAATTATAGTTGACGGGATAAAAAAAAGATTGGAAGAAGCCAAAGGTGCATGGGTTGAAGAATTACATGCTGTCCTGTGGGCATATCGAACAACTTGTAAAGTTGCAATAGGGGAAACGCCGTTCAACCTAGTATATGGTACAGAGGAGGTTATCCTCTTAGAGATGGGTCTACCTTTAATAAGAATAGTAGGCTTTGATGAACAAGAAAACTGTGAAGGTATAAGAGCTGGTTTGGACCTGATCGAACATGTCAGAGATAAGGCCCTGCAAAGGATTGAAGAACACAAGAAAGTTGTGGCCAAGTTTTACAACTTGAGAGTAAAAGGCAGAACCTTCAAACAAAGGGACTTAGTTCTTCGAAGGATGGAGGTCTCAAACCCAAAAGCTGTTGCTGGAAAGTTAACTCCTAACTGGGAAGGACCATATCAAGTCAAGAAAGTCTTAAGGCCCGGATCATACCAGCTTCAAACCTTAAAAGGCCAAGAAATACCAAGATCATGGCATGTAAGCAACCTTAAAGTTTATTATCAATAAGATGAAGTTCTGAATACTTGTTTTATTAAGGGGTTTTCCCTATTTTATTAGCTATGAGATAGAGATGAGATTGTTTCAAATTCCTTGGCAATCATAAATAAGGTAAAAAGAAATGTGAAATATTATAAAAAGGCCCGATGGCCAATAGATTTTTATACATAATTGAAAGTTGGAAATTAAAAAAAAAAACTATCTAAGGGGCCTGCTGCCCCTGATCTTCCTGATAGAGAGGGACGTTTTCCCCTTCCTCCTCGTCCTCGTCCTCGTCCTCACTATCTGTGACCTCTAAAGGGATTTGCTCGAGAGGGACCCCTTGCCTCTCAGCATGGCGGTGTCGGACAATTAGCATCCTCTTCTCTCCTTCCTCCATTATGGCCTCACGGTCCACATCCGGATAGAGGGAAAGCACCTTCTCGGTGCAAAGGTAATAGCCGCCAAGCATGATTTTGTATTCTGAATCGAAGCAAGCATCATCGGCATCCTTCTGAAATTATGTAGAAGCTTTGTACTTCTCCACAGCATCAACAGGAGCCTTCTCAAGTTCATCCCTTAGAGCAACTTTATCGGCCTTGAGCTTGTCGATGATGTCATAGAGAGTGTCGATCAACGTTTTATTGTTCTCTATCTCTCTCTCCAGACCCTCCTTTACAGAGCAGTAGGAACGCACCTTGTCTTGGGCAATTCCCAGTTGGTGCTCTTTCTCAGCAAGCTCCTCTTCGAGCTTGTTATTCTTCTCATCCTACTTCATAAAACGAGTCGCAAGCTCGGCAGCATACACATGATGCTGCAATTTAAAAAACAATTGAAAGCTTAGCCAAAAACTTAGTTAAGGAATTGTTAAAATATGAATGTGAAATGTTCACCATAGCATAAGTATGAGCGAAGTTGGTGATAAGGGTTGGATGAGAGGTCTCCTTGGAAATCTCCTTATCAACCGGAGGCACTGCTCCAACGAGAAATTCCATAGCAGGGCCGTGCTCCCCAAGGATTGTGTCGCTTCGTGTTAGGGGCCATCCCGGTAAGAAGGGATCTTGAGGATTTGTGAATATTGGAACTTCCTTCCTCGGACCGGAACTAGCCCCCTTATGCTTTTTGGGAAAAGGAGGAAGATCGTCAGTAGCTTCGGAGGACTTAGGGATAGTTTCCGTCTCGACTTCAATATTGATTGGCTCAAACGGAGGGATAGTGCTCCCTTGCTGATTAGCGGAGGGGCCTTCCGCGCCCCTATGCCTCTTTTGTGCCGCCCTCCTTCTTTTGGCCTTCCTCGAAGATACGGCTTTAGCACGCTCCAAACCTGAGAAAAATAAAGAAACAAGATCAATTATGTGAGGCAAAACAAACGAAAGAAATATAAACACTGCCAAGTCAAAGAGGAGAAAAATACTTTGGCCTTTAGTGGGGTTGAGACCTTACCTAATCAAGTTCTTCTCTAAGAGGAGATCTTGAACATTGTCCTCATCAGCCCCGTCTGCCGCCAACTCCTTAGCTACCCCTTTCTCAGCCTCCATGACCTCCTAACTTATTTTATCGCTAAGTAAAACATTCCACTTAGCAGGGAGAATGTCACTCCATTTCCCCCTTCCCATTGTAGATAATAAATTTTAGTTTTCCAACCACCGGACGAATCCTTTAAAGTCGTGGTATTATATATTTTGGAAACTAAAGAGCGGTGCTGGAAATACACCCAACCCACATTGTTCGACCCAGTATGTCGAAAGGGCTATATTTCGTTGAACACACCTGAGTAGAAAGGCGTAGATAACTCGCCAGCCATTAGGGTCACCTGGCTCAGATGGATTGGGTAGCTCTTGAGTAAACGGGGAATAAATTCATGAAGGGGGAAACAGAGTCCGGCCTCCATACAATCATAAAAAATGCACAAGTCTGTACCTACATTGCAAGCCCTATCGACCTCAATAGGTAACCTAAGGGAGTAGGGGGCATACATGCAATGACGAAGTGCAAATTTTTGGAGTCTAGACTCTGAAATTATAGAAGAAATATTTCTATAAGCATCAAAATTATAATTACTTGGGATTTCATCCCTAGCCGCGTCGGCCACATCTTGGGTGGACCCATGTCGCTGGGCATCGATGAC
This sequence comes from Centella asiatica, assembly GCA_014636745.2. Lineage (NCBI taxonomy): Eukaryota > Viridiplantae > Streptophyta > Magnoliopsida > Apiales > Apiaceae > Centella > Centella asiatica. Next base: position 25,270,716 of record CM025787.1, read on the forward strand.
ATGGTCAATGCCCGGCCCACTGGGCCTTGAAGAGGAGGATTGAGCTGTATCCTCCCTCTGGGTCGGAAGTGGGCCTTCTAAGGCACAAACAGGATCAATAGTGTCTATAGGATCAACAAAAGGAATGTCGGAGATAGGAGGATAAACAGATTCAGTTGAATTACCTGAATCCATGGCGATTGAAAAGGGGAAATGACGAAAAACTCGATGAATGAATTGAAGAACACGAAGAACACTTGATTGAATGTGGTAGCAAAGGCTTGCCGGAAATCGCCTTACGACGGGGCTCAAGGTGGTCGAAAATCGCCTCATGGTGGTGACAAATGCCGGAAATCGCCTAAGAAGAGAAGAAGAATTTATAAATTTGTGAGAGTAATTTCTGAGGAGTGTAAAAGTGAAAACTCACTTACCTCGGGGATGAAATATATAGCCGTTTAACAAAAAATGTTACCGTTGAGATCAAATTTGATTCAACGGATGAGATCGCTCGACCATTGGCATTCAAATAACCCGATATGGGCCGAAAGCCCATTAGACAAACACACTATTCGAAAATGAAGGGACTGGTTCGAAAAGCCCATAAGTCCACAACTTAGTGCACCTCAATATTGACGGGGTATTTCTTAGCGACGTAATCGCCAATTGACCGGCTAACTCTTGAAATTGACGGGGTATTTCTTAGCGACGTAATCGCCAATTGACCCGCTAACTCTTGAAGTTGACTGGGTATTTCCTAGCGACACAATCGCCATATTGGGCCGCTAACTCTTGAAGTTGACGGGGTATTTCCTAGCGACGCAATCGCCATATTGTCCCGCTAACTCTGGAAGTTAACGGGGTATTTCTTAATGATGTAATCGCCAAATTGGTCTGTCAACTTCTGAAAGTTGACGGGGTGTTTCGTAGCAACGTATTCGTCAATTTGGCCCGTTAACTTTAAAAATTGATGGGGTAAATTCTAGCGGGGTCTAAGTTGATTTGACCCGTCAACTTTGGTGTACCTCAAAGTTGACGGGGAAAGGCACTCCCCGTTAAAAAAAAAAATTTAATTTTTGGTTTCAATAACTAATAACCAAAAATTAGGGGGCAAGTGATATGGGCCAAAAATAAGCCTAAGTGCAATAAATATAATATAAGTAATAGTGAGGCCCGAAAGGCCCACAACAGTTGATGCGTCTATATTCAATGAATCCAAGATAGGACAGAAATAAGATAAGGATTGAGATCTCTTTGAAAACATAATCCCGATAGGATTTGAAGAGGCAATCCCAATAGGATTTGAAAACTATCCTGATAAGGACTTGGAAGACTAATCCATGCAAGACTCTGATGACTTGGGTGTTTAGAAATAGAGGACAGGCAACAACATAAGAGGTAACTAATTCTTTCCATACAATTTTTGCTTCTTTTTTGAGCCCTTACTAATACACACACCCGAGGGTCTTCCAAAAGGCCGAAGCCCCACCATTCTTGAAAGATTTTCTTTGCAGGTTTGTGAGAGCATTAAATTCGCGGTCAAACGGAGTCAACAACTAGGGTGTTTCTCAACCCTAACCCTAGGTAGGTGATCCATATCAAAGACTCCTAAGTTTATCCTGAGCCTTTTATTTCACCTCTCCAAGTCTCCGATCATCGATCAAATGTGCATTCCCCGAGCGTTATTAGCCAATGCATAAGATATTTGATGAAGACTTTTACTATACATTTAAACAAATATTATTTTTATGAGCCATTTGATATCGCAAGTCAGATTGCGTTGTTAGTCATTTTGAGAAGGGTGTAATAAAATTTAGAATTACTTATATTTAGAAGATCTGGTTTTTTAGATAATAAATCCTGGAACAAAGACGTGTAGACTCACTTAATAATGTACAAGAGCCTCTCCATTCATTGCCAATTGTTTTTGAGTTGGATAATCAGAGTCAAGTTATTTTCTTTTATTTTTCCATTAATGGCCCAACATCGCAAGTGTACTATGTGTTGTATCACGAATTAATCAAACACGTGTTAGGTTAAGAAATACGCCACATGAGGGGATGCGTTAAGATAATATATATCCCACAACGGGACAATGACAACCCCAAAATCTCATATTGGCCTAGGGCTCCGTCAATAGAAGGGAAATAGATAATATCATATTCATTCATGACATAAATAAAGTTAGAGCATTAGTAGTGAGTTACTATAGATTTAAGATAAAGTAAAAGCCAGCGAAAGCTAAAGTATTTTTAGATTACAATCCAAAATATTCTAGACTTTGCTAAAGTCCTTCCTTCCTCAATGATTACGCATCACTTCAATAGTAGAGCTCAGTGTCCGATCATCTTTGTTTTACCGAGTTTAGCCTTTGCATTATATCTCGTAAAACATTGAACTCCACAAGGATAACAGATTTACATTCAACAAATATATAAACACAAAACGAGGTAAGTTCTGAAATGCTTCAAAAAAGATTAAATCTTGTTTGTGTGGTTCGGTGGAACAATAATGGCACCTCGAAGGGTCTAAAGAAAAGCTTTGAGGGTCATCGATGATGAACGATGTGAAACCTTCCTCAAAGAAAGACATGTGTGAACTTGTTAGTGTCTTTCTTGAAATAACATCCACTGGGGGCTACATCCATTGGATTTGTTAACAATATTGTATATAGTTGGTCGAACTATAATAGTATGATTTCTCAAGTGTGAATGTACTTAGTCACTATAAACATTTAGGTCAGGTGTTCGATCAAAATCTCCCCTTTCCCTTTCTTTTTGCCAACCATGTGACATGACCCAATAAAGGACAAATTATTCGTATTCGTTGTACAGATGTAACATTCAGGAAAGAGTAAGATAATCAAACCTTAAGTACATCCATACATAATCATTTATAACATGTTAGCAGAAACTAAAATATAACATAATCCATCAACTTGTCTGCTTTGCCTTTTAGGTGGGATTACTTCTGTTATATGCAATATGAAATGACTTCATCAACATATATCATCATGTGAGTATATATATGTGTTCATGCTTGTGCTTAAAATGCATGTACTAACTTATGTTAAGTTACCTTTTGACTTATTATAGTCTATAGGGTGTCACGTGGTCCCTCCTAGACATGTGGTAGTTAAACTCGCGTCCCTCCTTGACATGTGGTAGTTAGACTCTCGTCCCTCCTTGACATGTCGTAGTTAAACTGTATCCTCTAAAGAGATCTATGTTGATTGCGTGTTAGATAATTCACTTAAATCTATCTTATTTTGCAAACTTTGATCAAAGAGGTTATACACAAGGGTCGGTGTGACCAAGTATTGGCTTATACGTATAAGAGTTTTGGGGTTTACATAGCTTTAAACTTGAATTAATCATCCTTCAGTTGGTTTAGGGATTTATTAAATTATTATTTATTTATTAAAATTTAATTAAGGTAGTTGTCCTTAATTTATCTTGATTAATTGTAACTTGAAAGGAGTAATTAATCCTTACTTACTCTCTAATTAGGTGATAATTGTTTCTTAATTATTCCATAAGTATCCCTTAATTGCTCTCTAGTTATTCTTAATTAATTTTTTATTATTCTTAAATAAATATTTAATTATTAAGCTGAAATTAATTAGGGTAATCAAAATTAATTATATCTAATTATTAATTAATTATTGTTGAGTAATTACTCAATTATTTATTAATTAAGTTTGACTTAATTAGGGTAATTACAATTACTTACCTCTAATCATCCCTTAATTAATCCTTACATATCTCTCAAACCTTCCTTAATTACTTTCAAAGTAACCTTTAATTAGACTTTAATTATCTCCAAATAGACCGTAATTAGAGAAAACCATTAACTTTAATTATGAATATACTACATACATACATAAGTGTGTCTGTATATATATGTGTGTGTATTATTATTATTATATTTTTTTAAAGTTGCTTAATTATTTCTTAATTAAGCTTTAGATTGATTAGATGATTGTAATTAGTTATCTCTAATCAATCTCAATTAATTCCCTAATCATTCTTTGATAATTATTAATTAATCTGTAAGTAACTTTCAATAGTCCTTATTATTTATCACTTAACATCTTTTTTAAAAAAACTCTTTAAACACTTCCTAGTTCATTCCAAGATAAAATCTCGAATAAATTCTTTATCCTTAATGTTTGAGTAGTTTATAGATATTAGAACCTAAGAGTTTAAATATAGCTTTGTAATTACTTGTGGTTTATTATCATAAGCAGCTTCGGCCATTTTTATAGCTAGTACGGCTGGAATAGAAAATCTTGGTTGGGCCACGTAGGTTTTAAATGGTCATTGGGCTCCGTTCTTTCTTCTCCCTATTAATTATTATTTTTGTTTAGAGATTGGGCTGGCCCAGAAGGACGAAACCCTAATCTAGCTTTCTTCCCTTCTCCAAGCCGTAGCAGCCATGGGGGTGTTACAGCAGCAGTAGCGCAGAAGCACAGCAGCAGCAATGGCAGGCCACAAGGCCGCCGCCGTGCCACCCCTCCGTCCGCCGGCGCCAGTGAAGGTGTATTACCTCCAACACGACACCGCCGGTCCCCCCTCCCTCTCCCGTCTTCTCCATTCCACTTCGACTGCTCTGCTCCTTCAAGACATCACGCCGCCGACCTTCATCTCTCTCTCTCGCGCGCCTAAGTTTCGAGTCTCGGCTGCCATGGATTCCGGCCATGGCTTCGGCGATGGCCGTTCCCCTTCATCTTGGCTCACCCCAAAACCCCGCTCAACTCAACCACTATTTCAGTTTTGGCTTAAGGATGGGGAAAGTGGTAAGAGAGCAAAGTATGTTCATATTACTCCAAAAATGAAATCTGAGCTGCGCCTTAACAAGACAAGTTTGTGATATATCGACTCAAAGATAAAAATGGTAGGAATCTATTAAAAAAAACGGATCTTGATATGAGTAAGAAATTCCACGATCAAAGTTCAGTCACAGTGTGTTCTTGGTGCTCATATCGATTTTTCCAGCAACATGAAGGTAGCGTCGCTAAAGCCGTTCACAAACTTTGAAAAATCATAATAAATCAAAAACACGTCGCTAAAGCCGTTCACAAACTTTGAAAAATCATAATAAATCAAAAACACATCCAAATGGTGCAAGGATTTTCGTGTTATGCTCCTATTAATGTGTAAACTTTAATTGTGTAAAAACATTAAACAAAACTCATAATGAAAATTAACGGATTACCTCTCAAGCAGAAGTCTTTGGTGACAAAATCTTCAAACTTGTTCAACCTTTTTGCCTCGAAGATTTAATCCAAATTGTTGTGAGATTTTTCAGATTTTAGTGAGTAAATGAGGCTGCTAGGGTTCCATCATTAACTATATATGTATATATATATATATATATATGTATATGTATATATATATATATGTATATATATGTATATACCAATTACTCAAAATGTTAAGATTTCATTTTCTAAAAAGCACACTTTCCCTTTGTTTATTTTGTTTGAATCATTAAAATATTATAAAGGTTCGTGGCTGATATTTTGTATTAATCATGGTGTTAGTTTTAATATTAATTTTTTTTAAGCATTTATTTAATGCTTAGCAATCGTGTATTTGCGAAAAACTTCACTTTTCCTATTTCTAAACCAAACTATCAAAATCCGCCAATTTCGATTCTTGTCGACACATATGACAATGAAATGCGTACGACGACTTCAATTATTTCATAATACATTTATTCGTGCTTTAATCATCAGGTCAAACGTTTGATTAAGATAATGCTAATTTAGATATTGGGCTTAGAGTTTCACAAAATTATAAAATTATAGCGTTAATAATAATTAAAGCTTGAAATTACATTTTCAATTTTTGGTTTCTCTCAGGATGCATTAAGATAATATATATCCCACACCTGGAACCAAATACTTGAAGACTCACTTGATAACCTTGGGTGGCTTCTCCATTTATTGCCAATTTGTTTTGACTTTTGAGTTGAATGTTTCGACACTCAGAGTATCATGTTTTTGTGATATATTTTAATATATTTGATATCATTAGGCACCCTTCTGCAACCATAATGAAGAGCAATGAGGAGAACGACACGTCTGCACCGTATGTGTCCCCATTTTCATCTAGAGGACCAATCCCTTGGTCATCATACGTGCTGAAGGTAACTAGATTTTGTTGTTCACTATTTCAATTGAACTTTTCATTGCTTCTGATTCTTCTGTTCATAGATTTTGCAAACAAACGTTACCGATAATAAGCATACAATGGAAAATTTTATTAAACGAAATTTTGACAATTTTCAAACAAATTAAAGAGTACATACTGTAGTGCTCACAATATTCTTGACTGAGATAACTGTATGTTTTTGCAGCCTGATATTGCTGCACCTGGTTTTGAAATTTTAGCAGCATGGTCTCTAGCTGCTACAGTTTCTGGTGTAAAAGGTGATAACCGAAGAGTACCTTACAACATAATATCTGGGACATCTATGTCATGCCCTCATGCTAGTGGGGTGGCTGCGTATATTAAGTCATTTCATCCCTCCTGGTCTCCTGCTGCTATCAAATCAGCTATTATGACAACCGGTAAATTCACAATTTGTCTTTTCTTCTAATAACTCCTAAACATAGGCCTAATTCTATGAAGAATGTTCAAAAAGTCAATTCTAATATTTTATTTTAAAATGCACAGTATATTTCAATCCTAACAACAATATGAAAGACCTAGGTACCGAACAAGAAATACCAAAAAATAATAATAATAATAATATGAGAGGTCAATTTTTCTATTTCCCCCTAGTTTGGATGCTATTATTCATTACTCGTTATAATGCATTTTGTTTTTCCTTGAACTTTTCTGCACTGGAGTCCACTTTAAAACTACTACCATACCCTCTCAAAAAAATTTTAGCAATTGTTTTATGGTCTTAGCGTGAAGATGGAGTTGAGCTAATTTATACAAGGTATTTGAATATATTGTGCCATTTTCGACTATCAACCAGTTTTTATAGAATAAAGAGTACTGACTTCTTAAGTTTTTATTCCAACTTTAAATTTAATATATCGTTATTTAATTCTCCACTTCTGGATAATTTTGTGCCTTGCTAGTCATTGATTAATGATGATGTTGGTGTATTTGGAAGTTCGATTCCAACTTCATCTTTTTGTGGTGCGTGTTTTTCTTAGGATGTTCAGTTTAATAAGAAAAAAAACGCATTCCTTGTCAAATTTCTGTACATAAGTGAGCAAGAAATACAGGTACATTTTATCCTCAAAATGCTCCAAAAACTGTGTACACCCACTAATGAAGCAGTAAAACATGCGTTTTGAGCTTTTTATTAAAGTATCATTCTTATGACGAGCTAAACTTAATTTTATGTCTGATTTTCTCAGCCTTTCCGATGAACGCTACGACTAGTCCGGAAGTTGAATTTGCATATGGCGCAGGCCATATAAATCCTATGAAAGCTGTGAATCCTGGTTTAGTTTACGATGCTGGAGAAGTTGACTATATAAACTATTTGTGCGGCCAAGGATATGATAATTACTACTTAAGAAATGTTAGTGGGGACGATAGTACTTGTAACGAGGCAACAAATACAAATGCTTGGGATCTTAACTTACCTTCGTTTTCTCTCCCGACGAAGTTGCCTAATCCATATGTTAACCAAAATTTTAGCAGGACAGTTACTAATGTTGGATCACCAACATCTGTATATAGAGCTACTATATATGGATCTGACACACTTCAAATAGAAGTTCAACCACAAGTTCTGTCATTCACCTCTATTGGACAAGCTCTTACTTTTGTGGTGACAGTCAGTGGAACATTAGGGCAAAACATACTCTCTGCTTCTATGGTGTGGGATGATGGAGTGAATCAAGTGAGGAGCCCCATTGTGGTATACCTAGTCCCGTAGTTAAAGCCTGTGAAATATTCGAATAAGGTGTATAAATACCAATTATGTAACAAGTACCATGCTAGATGTTGATTGATTGATAATATATTTGAACTTCATGTTTCTATTACAAGATGAAATTCTGAAATTTCTTATTTTAACTCAGAAACTTTGGTATGGATTTTTCTTGTATAACATGGATAGTCGAGTTTCGGGTTTGGGTTATGGGTTCTCAATAATAGCTAGTCGTAGTTTATTGAATTAGAAAACAATGAGAGAGATAAAGATAGGAGAAGTTTCAAATCACGCATGAGAAGACTATTATTAACTCAAATATTACATCACAGAATTACCTATATATAGTCACATATTGATAACCTTAAATTTTCAATATACCATCTAATCAACTGTTAGTAATAATATTTATTATTATCTTTAACTAAATATTATCAATGAACTAACTACTAATCTATCTCCAACAGTACTCCCCTGAAAGATGAGCATTAAATTAAAGTAAATGTGCATCTTGATTATTTACATTATATATTTTTTTTTTTTGATGCCTTCCAGGAAAACATCTGAGTAAAGGGGCTACTAGAAACCCAAAGAAGCCAGGCTCAATAAAGAATTATAACAAAATTATACGAAGAAAGAAGTATTTTTTTAAGTTCATGGTCATTACACATGAAACAACAACTGAACACTAGTTTGTTAGTAATTACTTAGATGATAAATTCTGAATTTAAGAGTTACCTATATGGCTCTATGTATAGACCTCTGATGTGATCTTCATCTTAAATAATATTCTCCTCCCATGTTCTCTTCATCTTAAATAATATTCTCCTCCCATGTTCTCTTCATCAATGTCATTATTATGCGTTTCAATAGCATTATACATCATAACCTTGTATAGGAAGCCTAAGTCAGAACCTTGTAATTTTGAACATGAACCATAACTGAACACTCAAAGATGACACTCAAATAACTGAACCATAACTGACCACGCAAAAAATTTTAGTCGCCACTCCTTGAATTTTCTGTACTATTCTGGAGAGTTCTGAGGTGCAAGTCGTATATGGTTGGAGGGCTACAGAATTCTACTTTCGGTGCATCAAACGGTGTACCAATCAGATACTTTTAGATAGACAGAGGCTAATTTTGCCCAAGGGACCCTGCTGCAGAAATTTCCAGATGAGGCTTCAAAGTGTGGAGACATATGCTCTGCATCACTTCCAGTTCATACATTGCAACAGAAAAGTAATTTTCCGAAAGTTTTGGCAAAACTAGAATAACTAAGAGAAAACTGCCTCTAACATGATCAAACCTTACCAAGAGCTTAATCACCAAATCTTCCAAGTAACTGGTGGACTCAATTAGATGTAAAGACTCTGTATACATGCCGGAGATCAAAGCTTACAGCTCTCCACGTGCTTAGTGACATATTGACAAACACCTCACATGAATTTAGCTTAGAATCTTCGGAATATCACTGCTTAAAACCATGAACCTCCGCCAGGATTCGAAATTTTGTTTATTTTGGTGTTGTATTTTGATTAACAAATTACACAATGGAGAGAACAACAGTTCCTTTTTGAACAGAAAATCTGTTAGACGCAGAGCTGATGGTAGAGATAGAAATGTGGCTTTGCGAGCAAAACGTATTGATCTTCCAGAAATTGAGGTTATGAATGTGGATTAGTCATGATTTTAATACCAATTCCTTTCTTAGACTATAGTATTATAATAATTATATCAACTAAAATTAAATAAATTGGCAGTAATTTAAAGTCTAGTACAAGGTCGTTTAACTTAAAAAGTGAACACATTGAAGCCGATTCTAGTATTCATTAGAGGTCTTCAAACCTTTTCCATATCCCATCACCAAGCTACTTCATTGACGAAAAAATGAACTCATTCCGGTGTTGGATTGATCAGTAACATATGAAGTTTGTCTCAGGGCTTGAGATACAAAATCAATCTTTGACTCGTGATAGGGTCAACCATCGGCATGCAACTGTAAGCATTTGAGAAATAATGTATATTCCTTTCCCCTTTGCCCCAAAACTCTTTAGAGTTTCAAATAATACTCAATCGAGATGGACACCCCTTAAATCGAGTGGGCTAGCATACCACATGTTTGATCCAGAACCGTAGGGCCAGTTGGCCAAAGCCACACATTAACTCAATGCCATGTTTTATAAATGTGAGTTTGGGAGTTTAAGACAACTTCTAAAGACTCTTGTAGAGTTTCACATCCTCTCGGAGAACCTTTAGTAAAAGGGTGTTGAAAGATGCAATGTATGCTGAAAGTACTTAATTAATGTTTTGTCATTCATTGAACATTGAGATTCAAAGTTCATGTTATTCTCTGCATAAATATTAAGTAGGTACATGTATCTAAGAGTCTAAATACAATGTCTAGATAAGGTACATTATATACAAGTGCAATGTGTCTTTGATGTTCATGTACTGGACTATTATAAATACATAAATGATCAATCAAATCTGTAGATTGGCTTGAGAATCATTGTGTTATCTCTATTCTCAATTACAGCAAAAATATATTTTCCTTTTAACATATTCCAACAGGTGGTATCAGAGCTGAGGAGATCAACAACTTGTTGGGCATTTTTTACAAGTTTTTGCATCAACAAAACATCATGGTTGCTGTTTTGAATATAAGAACTCCCATCATCCCAATATTTGATGGAGAGAATTACCAATTCTGGTGTGTAAAAATGAAGATCATATTTTGTTCACTTGGCTTATGGGAATTTGTCAATGATGGATATGAGGAACTAGCTTCGACAGAACAATTATCAGCAGCACAAAAGAAAGTTGCGAAAGAGAATCAAGAAAAGGATGCTGATGCTCTCTCAAAAATTCAGTTTGGAGTGTCAAATTCAATTTTTCCAAGGATTATGCGAGCATCAACAACAAAGGAAGCTTGGGATATTCTTCAACAAGAATTTTGAGGAAGTGATAAGGTACAACCCGTCAAACTACAGAATCTTAGAAGAGATTTTGAAAATATAAAAGTGAAGGAGAATGAAAGTATGAATGAGTTCTCTTCTAGATTTATTGAACTTGTAAATCAAATGAAGACTTGTGGAGATGATATATCAGATAAGAAGCAAGTTGAGAAAATTTTGATAAGTTTGCCAGATAAATTTATCCCTATTGTTTCTGTATTTGAAGAAACGAAAGATTTGTCCACTCGCAACATTTAAAGTCTCGTGGGATCTCTGAAATCTTATGAGCAAAGAGTAAAGGGTACATCTCAAAGTTCTACAGAAAGTGCGTTTCAGTCCAATGTTAGCTTCAACAACAAAAGGTCATGGAGGAATGATCGTGGAGGAAATGCTCGTGGAAGAGGTGGCAGAAATCAATTTGCAAGAGGAAGAGGCAAAGGAAGAAATTCATATGAAAGAAGGCCACAATCAGAAAATACTCAACAAAGGGAAGAAAAAAATAGTTGCTGAATATGTGGCTTCACAAATTATTTTGAGAAAGATTGTTGGCACAAAGGTAAGCCAAAATGTTATAATTGTGGTAAATTTGGACATGTTATAAAAGATTGTTTAGCAAAGACTGATCAACAAGCGAATTTCACCGAAGAAAAGGATGTTAAAGGAACTATGATCTATGTCTCTTAATCTACTGATGTTACCAACGATGTTTGGTATATTGATAGTAGTTGCAGTAACCACATGACTAGCAACAAGAACATGTTTATTGATATTGATTCGACAGCTACTACGAAAGTTAAGGTGGGAAATGGACAGTTGGTGGAATCAAAAGGAAAGGGAACCATTGTGGTGCAAACCGAGAAAGGTCCTAAGCATATCAAAGATGTGTTGTTTGTTCCTGACTTAGAGACAAATCTTCTAAGTGTGGGACAACTCATGGAACACGGTTATCGTTTTCTCTTCGAAAATGACAAGTGCAGAATGTTTGACAAAGGAGGAAGCAAACAAATTATAGCAAGTATTCAAATGGTGAATAACAGAAACTTTCCTCTAAAAATTCCACGAAGTTTAAATGTTCCGTTGAAGATAGGGATTGATGGTGAATCATCGTTGTGGCATAAAAGATATGGCCACTTAAATTTTAAAAGCTTGAAGTTTTTGCAGCAAAAGAATATGGGGTATGGCCTTCCAAACATTCAACACAAATCTGATGTATGTAAAGGATGTGTTCTTGGCAAGTAGCATCGTGATGTGGAGAGCTAAAATGGCGTGCAAAATAAAAAACCATTAGAGCTTGTTCACACCGACATATGTGGGCCTATGAGAATAATTTCACAAGCTGGAAACAGGTACTTTCTACTATTTGTTGATGATTATTGAAGAATGTGTTGGGTGTATTTCATGAGAACAAAAGCCGAGGACTTTACAATTTTTAAGAAGTGGCAAAATCTTGTTGAAAGACAGAGTGGATCCCCTGATAAAAAGTTAAGAAGTGATAGGGGCGGCAAATACAACTTAAATCAATTCAAAAGGTTTTCTGAAGATATTGGTATGGAAAGGCAATTGACTGTTGGCTTCACTCCACAACAAAATGGAGTAGCCGAGAGAAAGAATAAAACAATTGAAGAAATGTCAAAATTGATGCTTTATAATAAGGGAATGTCGAAAACATTTTAGGCCGAAGCAGTTAACATGGTCGTCTACTTAATCAATAGATGTCCAACAAAAGCTCTTGGAAATCTAACTCCTTTTGAAGCATGGAGCGGAAGGAAGCCTTCAGTTAATCACTTGAAGGTGTTTGGATGCAGTTGCTACTCTCATGTGCCTAAGGAAAAAATGTATGAATTGGATGAAGTAAATGAAAAATGTATATTTGTGGGTTATAGCTTGCACTTTAAAGGCTATCATTTATATAGCTTAAAGAGTAACAAAATTATTATTTCTAGAGATGTAATATTTGATGAAAATGCTTGTTGGATTTGGGAAGAAAAGAAAGTTCAAAAACAGGTTGTTTTTGATGTAGTAAGGCTATCTCTAGTTAGCGAAATTGAGAATGATGACACTCCTCCTTCTACACCAAGGGCTGATAATTCACCAAGTGTTGATCCTGAAAGTAATGCCCAGAAAAGTTCTTCGGAGTCACCACCTCCAAACAAGTTTAAAAGTATTTCTGATATTTATGAGTGCTATAACTTTTGTGTGGTTGAACCGAAAATTTTTGATGACGCAATAAAAGAAGAAGCTTGGCGGAAAGCAATGAAAGAAGAAATTGGGATGATTGTGAAGAACAAGACTTGGGAATTGGCTGAAAGACCAAGAAACAAGGATGTGATTGGAGTAAAGTGGATCTTCAAAGTAAATCACAATGCAAATGGCAGTGTCAACAAAAATAAAGCAAGGCTCGTGGTGAAAGGCTATGCACAACAGCCCGGTATAGATTTTAACGAGACATTTGCTCCGATGGCGAGACTCGTGTGAGAACCCGGAAATTGTAAAATTATTTTATAATATGAAATATTT
>CM025787.1:25297544-25331282 GCA_014636745.2 Centella asiatica
GGAAAATTGGAAGAAGAAGTCTATGTTCAACAACCCCCAGGTTTTGTAGACTCCAAATTTCCTAATCATGTTTACAAGTTAGACAAAGCACTCTATGGCTTAAAACAAGCACCAAGAGCCTGGTATGATACTCTTTCTCAGTTTTTAATAGAAAATAAATTTGTAAGAGGTATCATAGATAAAACATTGTTTTATAGAATTCAAGGCTCTGATGTTATACTTGTGCAAATATATGTTGATGATATTATTTTTGGGTCTACTAATGAAAAACTGTGTGCAAAATTTTCAAAACTTATGCAGTCTAGATATGAAATGAGCATGATGGGTGAATTAACATTTTTCATAGGATTGCAAATTAAACAGTCAACTGAGGGAATTTTCATCAGTCAGTCTAAATACATTAAGGACTTACTGAGAAAATATGATTTGGTTGGTTGTACTTCTGCAAAAACACCTATGCCCACAGCCACTAAGCTAGATAAGGATTTAAAAGGAAAGAAAGTAGACATTACTAGCTATAGAGGCATGATAGGCTCACTTTTGTATCTAACTGCAAGTAGACCTGATATAATGTTTTCAACATGTCTATGTGCTAGATTTCAAGCTGACCTTAGAGAGTCACATTTGATTGCTGTAAAAAGAATACTCAGATATCTAAAGGGTACCCCAAATCTTGGATTATGGTATCCCAAAGAATCTGATTTTAAACTAATTGGTTATTCAGATGCTGATTATGCAGGGTGTAAGCTTGACAGGAAAAGCAGAAGTGGAAGCTGCCAACTTCTTGGAGGCAGACTTGTTTCTTGGTTTAGCAAGAAACAAAATTCAGTTTCTACTTCAACAGCAGAAGCTGAATACATTGCAGCTGGGAGTTGCTGTGCACAGATCTTGTGGATCAAAAATCAACTCCTAGATTATGGTATGAAACTATCCAAAATCCCAATTTATTGTGATAACACTAGTGCCATAGCCATAACTGAAAATTCAGTGCAACACTCAAAAACTAAACACATAGATATAAGATATCACTTCATTAGGGAACATGTTAGTGAAGGAAATATTGAATTGCACTGGGTTACAACTGATAAACAACTTGCAGATATTTTTACAAAACCTTTGGATGAATCTACATTTAACAGACTAGTTTCTGAACTAAGAATGTTGAATTATGGTTCTAAAAATTAAAGTTTTAACTTTCAAGTTGTTTGACAGTTGTATGAAGCTAGAATAATTAATTCTGGAAAAAGAAGCTGTTTTAAATATGATAAAACAGATACATGAAGCCAATAATCATCAATATGGTTGTTGGAAAAGTTTTTGAAAGATAAAACTGAAGCAGGGATTAAGTCCCTGAGAAAAAGAGTGATAAGAGATTAAAGGATTAATCCCCGATGTGTAGTTTAACTAATCCCCGATCAGTTAAAATTACTTCATCGGAGACTCGATTAATCCCCAATGTGTAGTTTAACTAATCCCCGATCAGTTAAAAGTACTTCATCAGAGACTCGATTATTCCCCGATGAGTTAATTCATCGGAGATTATTTTAGTCCCCGATGAGTAATTACTACATCGGAGACTAATCGGGTCAATCTCTTATCACATGCGTCAATCAGAGATTAGGGCAATATCTGAAAAAGGGTAAATTGGTAGTTACCCATGATCCTTGAATAGCAAACGTCTCTTATACTTTAATAAAAGTAATTTCAAAAACGTTTTTAATCACAAGTATCAAAATCTGCAATTTGATTTCTCTCTCAAATTCTCTGCAATTTAATCTCTCTTTGAGCTTTCTTCACAAAGTTTACAGATCTCTTCAATGGCAGCAAAAACAGTGTGCTTCAAGTTTGGTGAGTTCGATTTTATCAAAACTAACCATGCAGGGGTGGCTGATAAATATGATTTCGAAGCAAAATACTACCCCTTTGTGGATTTCCTCAAGAACTCTCCACTACAATACGCCATTTATGAAGCTCCCATCCAAGCTGCAGAAGTAATATCAACCATGTGGAGCACTGCAACAATCACTGATGAAAGTGATGACTCTCCACAGGTAAGTTTCAGGTATGAAAACACAGACTATACTATTACTCATACCACGGTTAATAATGCACTTCACTTACCCATAAGGGAAAACTATGACCCCTTTGCCTCTGATGAAGAACTTATACGTATGTTTAAGGACTTAAACTATAATACTGAAATAAGTTCTGTTGGGACCATCACACGTCCCCATCTTAGGCCAGAGTGGTCATTGTTCTTTGACATTATAACCAAATCCTTTACTTCAAAATGCAGTGGATATGATGCCATCACCACTATTTCATAACAAATTGCATATAGTGTGCTGTATAATAGGCATATTAATTTAGGGCTTTTGATTTTGCACAATCTGATTGAAAAACTTAAAACTGGCAACAAAACTAAAATTTATTATGCTAGGTTTTTAATGATGATTGTAAATCACTTAATACCTAACCTTAATATTGCTAGTATGCAAGTTGTGCCTACTGTTTTGCAGACAAAAAGAGTAATT
Organism: Centella asiatica; assembly: GCA_014636745.2. Taxonomy (NCBI): domain Eukaryota; kingdom Viridiplantae; phylum Streptophyta; class Magnoliopsida; order Apiales; family Apiaceae; genus Centella; species Centella asiatica. Next base: position 25,300,079 of record CM025787.1, read on the forward strand.
AGTGATTTGAAGAAGTATGAGGCAAAGGTAAATGTACCTCTATTCTATCCTACTGTCATGAGAAACTTTCTCATTGACACTCTTCCAACCTCATATTCTTTGGAATTCTTTGGGGATACCACACAAACACCAATTAATCCCCCAACAACTTCTCAATCACAATCCAAAACCCCCTCCACAGCCTCCCAAAAGACTGTGGTTACATATACCAGAACAACCAAAAAGCTCCCAATCAAGAGAAAAACAAAAGAGGGTGCTAGTGAGACTGAGGGAGAAAAAGAAGCTGAGGTGGCACCTCAGAGAAAGAAGAGACTTGTCACCCTTAGCCAAAAGCAATCCATTGCTTCCCAAAAGGCAATGGAGGTTATAAGGAAAGACAGTAATCTGTTAATGTCCTCCCAAAAGGACATTGACATTGAAGAAAGTCCTCAACCAGGGACATCTGTTACAGAGTCTGCACAAATTGAGACTAAGAGAGATCAAATACAAGAAAAGAGTGACACAAGGAGTGCACACACAGTGTCATCAATTGATGTTTCTCAACCCCTTACCCTTGAGGAACAGCCAACACTCCCTACTGTCCTTTATTCTCCTGTTTCCCCTACACTTGATTCTTCTGAAAATATAATCTCTGATCCTCTTGAACTTTCTCAAGAGGAGCCAACACTTTTACTGACTTGGACAGAAACTAGTCAATCTCAAGAGACTAGAGCAACACTTCAAACTGTCCAAGTTCATTCTTCAGGAACTAGCCCACAAGAACCACTTGTTCAAAGTACAAGTGCAGCTAGCTCTCCTACACTTTCCATGGAGGACACCCAACCAATTTCCATTTTAAGGGTAACCCCCCTCCATGATGACACTACTTCTCAAACTCCTCTTTCTTCAGGACAAAGTGCACATATCCATATGAGTGAGGTTGAGAGAATATTTAGTGAGAGTCAGGCTCCTGACCTGGAAAAAGGAGAGGAAATACAAACAGAGAGTCAAGCCTTAGCGAGCTTGGAAAAAGGAGAGAAAGACAAGCTGGGTGCCCAACCCCAGGCAAAAGGAGAGGGTGTGAGCAAGGATGAGATCCTTGAAGAAAAGAAAAGAGAGAAATTCTCAACAGGTGAATTTTTCAAACCTGTGGCTCCCTCCACCCAAATCCAAACAGAAGCTCCAACTGTCTCTACATCAACAAGAGAAGTTGGAGGAAGCTCCAGTGCAGTGGCTGCAAACTTGCAGGTCATATCAGAAATGTCAAATGCAGCCTATGAAGAACTTCTAAATCTTCAACAAAGAGAAGATTACCTTTCTGCTATGAAGACTAGGCTTGCATTTGAATCTACTGCTGTAGAGGAGACTCGAGAGCCAGAGAATGTGGATGCCTGGCTGGATTCAGATTTTAACAACACCCTGGAGGAAGCAGCTGCCTTGTACAGGCAGGAATACATGACCAATATAGGGTCTCTTGCAGCTGCCAAATCCTTTCAGGATGTTGCAGAAGAAGTAACCAAGTCAGTGCACCTAAATGCTAAATTTTTTCACTACTTGGCAACTGGCATGAAGACTGAACTGGAGGAGATGAGGAAGCAGATGTCTTTACAGACAGATTCTATTAAAAGGCATTATGAAGGACATTTTTCAAGGCAGACTGTCATGAATATTCAGGCTATGATCAAAGACAAAGCTAAAACTGACAGTAGACTGAGTAACCTTGAAGTTAAATTTGATCAAATGCATACCCTTCTGAAACAAATTGCTACTCAACTCCCTCTCTCTGCCCACTCTAAGGATGTTGATGTCAAAAAGGGGGAGAGTGATCCAGTAATGAAGTCATATGCAAGTCTTGATGAACTCAAGGCAACCTTGGACAAACTTGAGTCCAGGGTTAAAACATTACCAACAGCAGCAACAACAACAGCAACAACAACAGCAATAGCAACAATATCAACAATACCAGCAGCAGCAGCAACAATTACTTCTTCCAAACCATCTGCAGCAGTCCCAACTACTTCAAAAGACAAAGGCAAGGGAGTCATGGTTGAGCAACCAAAGAAGCAAATCTCCACTCAACCAGGACAACCCAAGCTACTGGGGGATGCCATGAAGACAGCTCATTTTCCCACTCCAATTGAACTAATAGTGGATGGGAAAGTGGAGTTGGTCTATCCTCAAGAGCAGAAATTGATAGATGCTGATGCGATGCTTGCCCAAAAACTTCAGCAAGAGGAGGATATGGCTACAGAACAAGAGAGGAAGGAGGAGGAATCTAAAAAGAAGAAATACTCAACAAGGAAAACAAGTGCAAGGAAAGTGGTAGTAGTCAAGAAAAAGCCTTCAAGGAAAAAGACTACAAATGAAGAACCTCCAAGGTCAACTGAGACTGCCTTGGTGTCTGTAAGTGGACCAACAAAGCCACAAACAGCTCCATCAAGGAAGCCTTACACAGTTGATATGGCCAGTACGAGTGAAATGATCAAAGCCTTGAAAAGAAATACAACGAATATTAATCTGATCAAGGGTGCAAATGCCAAAGATTTACTTCAGATCTTCTTCAAAGATGGAGATTCTGTGAAGTATGCCAAGCCAGACTTGAAGGGGCAATCAAAAGAGGATTTGGAATGGTTGCTGTCTACAATACTTGTCACTACAAAGCTCAACATGGAATTTCGAAACCAGATCAAGAAGGTAATAAAGGAAATAAAAAGTGTGAACCAAGTTCAAACTGATCTTTCTAAACCTGTACCTCTCGGATTATGGTATGAGACTTTCCATGGGGAGAAAGTTTTCTTTGACTACAACAGAGACATCAATTAAGTGAGTGAAAATCATCTAGAAGGATTTAAACTTCTTAAAGATGTAGAAGAAGCAACTGAAGTTGTTCTCAAAAAGCTGCTGATGGAAAGGCTAGAACGAATAAGGGAAAATAGAAGAAAAAAGAAATATTGATTGTTGTACATGTTTTTTTGAAGCCAGACATAGTCTTGGAGTAGCTGAATGTATTATTCAGTGTAGCCAAGGTTTGTTTAAACTTTGGAGAAGCTGGGTAAATTATCCAGGGGGAGAGAAGCTGAATGATAGATCAAAGATCTTGAATTCAGGTACATTTGTAATTTTATTATTCTTTATTCTTTTTCTAAGTAAATTTTGATAGTTGAGTTTTGACATCATCATCAACCTTGAAATTATGCTTATCATTCTGATATTCATAATTAGGGGGAGATTGTTAGGTTTTATGAACATTTGACGATGATTGTCTTTAGAATACTTAGGAATACAAATGTACAGAAAAGTGTTGGTTTGTAACACTTTAGTTTTGTAGCTAGCAGTAGTATCTCTTGTTTGTAAATTAGTCATTATAATAAAGAGATAGATTTATTTTATTTGTATGTACTGCTGGAATGCTTGTTGAGTTTGTTCAACAAGTTGTTTTAAATTTATTAGTCCTTCGAAGATTGAATTTGGCGTGTAGGAGATTAAAGTTTTCTTAATCGGAGATTGAAGAATCCTTCATCGGAGATTAAAGTTTTGTTCATCAGAGATTGAAGGATTGTTCATCGGAGATTAAAGCTTATGTCATCAGGGATTGGAACTAAAGAGTCAGAGATTAATGCTGACGTCATCAATGATTAACACAATACCTCGGAGATTAAAAGCTGACGTCATCAGTGACTAAAGCCAAAGCATCGGAGATTACTCAAAGTAAAGCATCGGAGATAACTCGAAGTGATCAGGGACAAATGAAGGAAGCCATCGGAGATTAGTCGAGGACCTAATCACTGATGGAGTTAGAGTTCAAATCAAAGAAGGAAAGTCTTCCATGCACACGTAGACTTTATTGAAGACGTAGCTGACAAGGAAACTTGTTAGAAATCTTTCAATTGGAAAGATTGTATTTGATTTGAATTAGGAAGCTAGGTTTTTGGTAACTTAGTTTTTTTTTTGAAGCTGTAATTAAATATATTACAGAAGATACACGAAGCTGAATAGAATTTAAAAAAAAAAAAAAGAGTTGTATTTTCTTAATATACAGAATAGAAGCTGACGATCAAAGTTTGTCTTGATTGTTAGAAAACTTGTAATCAATTGTTAAATCAATAAAAAGCAATTGTTTATAGAGTTTTGATCTTGTTCTTTATATTCCGCAGAAAAGTTTAATTTCTTAAAAAGAACAAGAATTTGAAAAAGTTGTAAGAACTTGTATTCAACCCCCCTTCTACAAGTTCTAGGTCGTCTCACTGGGAAAACAGAAAGTTCAGCAACAAAACATTAAGGGGGAGTGTTAAAAGATGCAATGTATGCTGAAAGTACTTAATTAATGTTTTGTCATTCATTGAACATTGAGATTCAGAGTTCATGTTATTCTCTACATAAATATTAAGTAGGTACATGTATCTAAGAGTCTAAATACAATGTCTAGATAAGGTACATGTATAGGTACATTATATACAAGTTCAATGTGTCTTTGATGTTCATGTACTGGACTATTATAAATACATAAATGATAAATCAAATTTGTAGATTGGCTTGAGAATCATTGTGTTATCTCTATTCTCAATTATAGCAAAAATATATTTCCCTTTTAACATATTCCAACAATGGGTGGGGGAGAATATATTTCTTAATCGAATCACCTCGATTTAAGTCACTACCATGTCATTGGCTCTTCCTCAATAACATCATTCCCATTAGAACCCTCAACAATTTACCATTGCATAAATTAGCATAACAGCAAAGTAAGAAGCAGATGGATAGCTAAATGTATCCTATATGCATAACCATTTAATGAGTAACTCTTTGAGTAACCCATTGCCAGGTATATAAGTAGAAATAAGGTGGTCAACTACTCAAAAGAGGTTCATTTCTCCTTAGCCTCATCTACAAGCTAGCCAAAAAGATTGAAGAGATTGGGGTTTATAAAATATAAGTATACTTTCGAAGCTGAAGAACCCAAAAGAGGTTACCAGGTAGATGGATAGCTAACAGTAGAGTAAGAGTTGAGTTTGCGAATAGAGAATTAAGGATTAATGAATTTTGTGTTGTTAAAAATGATGATAATCTTCATAGAAACACTACAAAAAAAATGGCCTTTAGTGACGAAAATTTTAGCGACGAACAAAATTCTGGTAAGCTTTTGTGACTTAATTTTTTCTTGGTCACCAAATTTTGGTGAACAAACAAATTTAGTGACCAAAACAAGAAAGTGGTCAATAAGTTCGTCACTATTGTTGTGGCGGGAGCCTGCAGATCTAAATAGTGACCAAATTTGGTGACCACGTCTTGGTATCGTCACTCAATGTTCTTTTAGTGACTAGATATTCTAGTCACTGACCTTGAGATAAAATAGTGACAACCATTCTGGTCAGTAAGGATTGGCGGAAAATAAACCCGTCATGCTATTAGTGACCAGAAGTCATGCTTGGTCACTAAATATCTTGATTGTGTTCCCGGGTAGATTTTCCGCTAAGAATTAGTGACCAAAAGTTATAGTTGGTCACTAAATTTCTTGAATTAGTAACCAAAAGTTATGGTTGGTCACTAAATTTCTTGGTTGTGTTTCCGATTAAATTTCCCGCTAAAAATTCTTGACCATGGAGATGTTGGTGACTAAATTTTTGGTGAAAAAATTCAGCTCATTCTATATAATTTTATGATATAATAACATATATTAATTTTGTTTTACTTTTTAATGACATAATTATTTTTTTGTTATGTCATATTATTGATAACATTTTCATTAAAAAAAAAGGTATATTTTTTTTTACTATAACTCTCTATATTAAGCAATAATAATATAACAAAAAAATTATGCAAAATGTTTTATAATACTATGTAACATGTAACAAATGGAGTATTAAAAAGAATGCAATCTTATGCATGAAAAATGAACACAACAATTAATTAAATTAAATTAGATTTAAAAAAATGTGTGAAATAGAAAAAACAAATAAAAGGGAGAAATTTTAAGACCACATACACCCAAAAAAAAAAGGAAAAAAACAATTAATTAAATTAAATTGGATTTTAAAAAATGTGTGAAAAAAAAAATAAATAAAAGGGAGAAATGTTAAAGACACTTGCGCAAAAAAAAAAAAAGGAAAAAGAAGAAGAAGAGTAAAGCAGTATACGGACTCAATACAGACAGAGGGATATAAACAACGCAGTTGAGAGGTTATCGATCAAATAAACCCTGTCTTCCAAAGATTTTATGGTCCGGGAAAAATTTTCATCTGAGAAGAAGCAGCTCTGGTGAGCGGCAATCACGCACGGCGACGTTTCCTTGATCTGAGAACTTCTACCGGTGGATTTGTTTACATTTGGGCGTGATCAATTTGGTGGAGTTTTCTTGTCGCAGTCAAAGCTCTCCTACATACACCAAATTGAGAGTTGGTGGTAAGTATTTTGAGCCCTGATTTACTATTAAACCCAATTTAGTATGTGTATAACTGAAATTTTTTGGGAGTAATAGGGTTCTTGTTTTGCATATGCTGAACAATTGGTTTTCTTTTTGTTTTGGGTAGTTTTATTATCATTGATAGACCTGACCTTGTGTGAATTAATTAAGTAATCGTGGTGTTGGACTTTTTTGTTTATTTTTTCTATTGTGCATTAGAATGTGGGTCATTGTACTTTATTGGTGCCATTTGAATTTTAAACTTTTTTGTGTTAGCCAAGGACAGTGTCTAAATTACATTTTTGGCCGTTTGTGTTGACAAAGAAAAAGACGACCATTTGCAATGGCCTTTTGTTTTGTAAAAGACTAAAGTTTGCATAGGTTCTGATTTCTACTTCATGCTAATGCTAATGTTGCTTTGTTTTTTGTACAACCTAATTTAGTTGGTTACATTCATTCAATGTAGTTTATGGCATGGACGACTTAGTCAATGGATGCATGATAGATTTTCTTGGTTGAATAGGTTTTTAAGTAATATAAGGTTTCCAAATCAACAATCAGGCACTAAATTCCATAGGATAAATTAGAATTAATAATATAAGTTTTTCAATTGTAGGCTCCTGTTCTAAATTTTTGTATCGGGAACACTTAATGAATTCTTTATAGTATTTTAGTACTATTTAATACGAATAAATGGTTGGTGCGGCTTCATTTGTAGATGGCTGGTCCAGGTAAAGGAGGACTTCGGAAAAAGCGTACTCTAGTTAATGAGGTGACAAACCAAGTGCAACAGCTACTTCGCAGAAGCTCCTGACTTACACCAACCAAAGAAACATCGAAATTTCATCTTTGCAATGAAGAAGAGATTCTTGAAACACCAGAATTTGATATTCAATCATCAAAAATCAGGCGCACTTTAGATCTTAGTAGAGAAACTCACAGCCCTGGTGATCATTCACTCAGCTTCACACCGACTCAACAAAACAATGAGGAAGGATATAGTGAATTTGATGAAAATCAAGGCTCAATGAATGGGGAACATATTGGAAATGAAAGTGTACAACAAGAGAAAACGAGAGAATCTTGTGCAAGTAAGTTTAAAGTGACTCTTTTTTCTTCTTATTGTATATATTTATTGATTCACTTTGCTCTCTATGTTCAAATATTTTTTCTCATAAACACTTCTTTATATGTTGGCTGAATTATTAGGTTCATCAAAGGCTAGAGGACTCACTCGGTATCTATCTCATGCTACTAACATGGATTCTAGTAAAAAGATTATTGTTGAAGTTATTGAAGAAGCTCAACGACTTGTGGGAGATGGCAGCCAAAAATTGATCACGAAAGGTGGGTGTGTTGTGTGTGAATGGGCAAAATTTGATTGCACGACTTGGGGAAAACAAGATAAACTTTTGAAAGCCGACATCACTAGCAAATGCATGGTGTGTTTACTCTAGGATTTCTAGCATAAATTCAGCAAACTTTGATATATATATATATATATATATATATATATTTAAGTTTTAATATCATTATTTTGTCTCCAAGGAGAACTCTACATTCGATGGTAGTCCGGAGGTTACAAGCATCGTTTATAGGCGGCTCGGAAACTCCCACAAAAATAGGCAAAACCGGTTGCACATGAAATACAAACAGTATCCATCCAAAGACGAGGCTGTGAAACACCCCCCAAATGGCATTTCAAAAGAAGATTGGATCAAGCTGTGTGACAAATTCGACAATCCAGAATTTAAGGTTTGAGTCACATTGTTTTAGTTTTTGTGTTTTTTTTTGTCTTTGGTGCTGCAGAGTTACGGTGCTTTGGGTTTCTTCAGTTCAAAGCTTTCTCACTTTTGATGCAAAGCTTTAAAATGTCCTGGTATCCCCGTTTTGGAATTCTTAACTCACTGACCACCATTCAGTTATTGTTTTCTGATTGTCTAATTCACTAAACTATTTTCAAAAAGAATCTGACTAAAATGATAATAAGTTTTAACTTTGATTTATTTTTGAACCTGAATGTGTATTGGGGAAGCTAAATGGTTGAGTTTTTCTTTTTGTATTTGTGGTCTTTGAACCTGAATGTGTAGGAAATTAGCAAGAGAAATCAGGAAAATCGTACAAAGAATAAAACTCCACCTGCCAATGGATCAGTTTCTACTGCAAGAATAGTTGAAAGGTTTGTATGTACTTTTAAATTTTAAGTTTTTTCTCTCCACATATTTTAATGACTTAGTCCTTTTTATAAAATTAGATATGTAATATGTTTGTTCACATGTGTTAGAAAAAGGAGGGGAAAATACTCAATTCTATTGACATCTTTCGGACTGGTCATTTTTCTGAGAAGAAAGGAAAAATGGTCAATGATATAGCTGAGACCAATTTCGTAAGTTAATCTTTTTGACTATAGTAACTATTTGTGATCTAAAAGTAACCTGTATAACATCTTTTTCTTTACATAGAGGGAGATGGAGAGTGAACACAACAGTTCCAAGGCTCTTCCAGAAGATGTTTGCTTCCGAAAGCTCGGTTTTGTTCTTGGGCTTCCAAAAAAAAAGCTTCATTGAAAATGGCATTATCTTATGCAAATTTACAGCATGAAGTTGAAGTCCAACGCAAGAGAGCTGAAGAAGCTGAGGCTAGAAATGCCAAGGCGGCCGCTAATCTTGCTGCCCAACAAAAAGAACTGAATGAGATGAAAGATGTTAGTGCAATATTAGCACAAGTGTTTGTAGAAGGAGGGGTTGAATACAAACACCTGAAACTTTTCGCACTTAAAAACTTATACGGCTTATTGAAAATAGTTGAACAACCAAAAAAACTATATGGAAGGAACACACAGATTCAAGTTAAAATAGTTATATTATAACTCGAGGTTTTTCTGGAAATCTGTATAATCACAAATGTGATTTACAGCTATAAATTCTGTGAATAAAGTTCACAGCTTCTCACACTCACTAGCTTCTAATATTCTTTGAAATAACTCTCTCAAGATTTATTGCAAAGCTTCTCTCTAGTGTTTTTGTGCTTCAGTGCTTGTTTGATCTGTTGGATGGATTCAATCAATCATTTTTTTTGTAATGAGGGCTCCATTGCTTATATATCAATCAGTGGGTTGAAATCACGTTCTTGAGACGTGTTTCTCTTTTCAACTTAGCCGCAAGTATGTCACATCTAAACTTTATGTGTCAAACTGCTACAAGCTTTGTTGCTACTTTTCTTCCCCTGATCTGTGTGCATTTAATGTGTGAGAGTTCTCATTGGACCATTAACAAACTTCAAGAAATATCTTTCCAGTTAATATTTCTTGCTTCTGTAACACGTTACGTTGATTTCCATGTAAGAACTGATGACGGGTGTATGCTGTCACAACGATCCACTGACTGCTAGCCCTGACGGACTTTGATCAGTGCTTCTGGATCCCCTGATGCTTATTGACTGGATCAGAGTTACGTCCTTCACTTGAGTTATACTCAGTGCTTCTTGACCCTGATGGTTATAGCTGACTGCATACACTGATGGCTTCCACTGATGTCATGTTGGTCATTCTCCCTGACAGGTTGCCCTGATGGGTTTGCCTGACACTGATATGTCCCGAAGTGTGTTACTGACGTATTGGTCTTCCCTTGTCATCCCCTGACGGGTTCCCCTGACGGGTTCCCCTGACGGGTTCCCCTGACGGGTTCCCCCTGACGGGTTCAACGTAACTTTGACTTAGAATTTCTGATGTGCGGAATACTTCGTTTGTTTACAAGTAGCATCAGACATTCTCCTTCACTTTGTCAAGTCCTTTAAATGTTCCTGTTTTCTGACTTGTCTTGTGAAGTTATTAACTATCCACTGATGAGTAAATTTATCAACAGTGGATGCAAAACTTGTGCTGATCTTAAGGTTTATAAATTACCTCAAGTATTTACAGTTGCACAATTTATTACATAATCATCATCATCATCATTTATCTCTAACAATCTCCCCTTATTTATGTTTATCATTTTGATAACCATAAATCCCTAGATGCACTGATGATGATGTCAAAACCAATACTAAATACAATTTAAGAAAGAATAATGAATAAACTAATAAAAGAATTTCTGTACAAGTATAACCTATATCTATTACAAAAAGAATGTTGAATAGTCTTTAGGATTTCCTGTTCCTTTTTGCTGAGATAAAGGGCAATGGTTGATTAGACTCAATTGGTTGAGTGTCACTCCCAAGGCCTTGTCTCCTTTGATCAGGATTTAGCTCAGGAATCCTTAGTCTTGTGTCTTCCCTGCCTGTCTCCAGTTGCTCCAGCTCCTTTTGTAGAAGTTTTCTGAAGTTGACAATGTTGACGTTGCTGCTTGATTTCAAGGCTTCAATGACACTTTTTATTTCTGAAATGTTGGCTGCAGCAAGTTGTGACCAGTAGAAGGTAATGATCTCCCCCTTTTGATTTTTGAACTGTACACCCATGGGGCTTGTGATCATTTTTGGATATTCTGTGAATCCTTTCACTGATGGCACATGCCTTGCTGCAGTGTTCCTATCATCAGCCTTGGTTTCTTCAATCTCCTTCAGCACTTTCTGAGTCAGCAGGAATTTGAACTGGATGACATGTTCACTTTTATGATAAGCTATTTGATGTAGAACATTCATTGCTTCCTCCAGGTCGAGACCATCAATGTCATTTGTCTTGATGCTTTTCTCCTGCCCATCAGTGTTTTCGTAGAACAATCTCAGTGGACTTGGCAAAGCTGTGGGCAGGCTCCTTTCGTCATTGATGTCTCTCCTCAGCCTATCAATCAACCCCCTTAAGTCTATGTTAGCCCGGGATGATTTAGTAATCACATTTAGGCACATCCCTAGCTGTTCAGCATCCATTCTCCTAAACCAATCTAGTGTTACATTGAATTGGCTCCCACTTTTGTCTTCAATAGTAATGAGCTGATCCTTTCTGTTGTTGAACCTGACATCTATGCTTTTTATGGAGAACATAAATGTCAGGTTTTTAATCCTTTCTGCTCGTAGGGATTCAACTAGTATCGGTGGTCCATATGTTGTGATTATAGGAGAAGGTGCTTGACTTGTTGCTGCAGATGACTTTGGTTTGGTGACATCAGGGTCTTCTTGTTTGTCCTATTTTTTATCCCCTGATGCACCTTTAGGGATCTGATTCTTTTTAGGCTGAGGTTTCCTGGAGGTCCTGGGCTTGACACTCTTTTTCTTCTTTTCTGCTTCCTCCTGTTCCTTTGCCATTTTCCTCTCTTCTTCTTCTTGAAGTTGTTGTGCATAGAGTGCATCAGCTTCTACCAGCTTTTTGTCCTGGGGATAGACCAGCTCCACTTTCCCATCAATTACTACTTCAACAGGATTTGGAAAGTGGGCTGTCTTCATGGCATCTCCAAGCAGCTTAGGCCCTGATTGAGTAGTGTGTGATGTTTTCTTTGGATCCTCAATCAGAATACCCTTGCCTTTGTTCTTGGTTTGCGGAGCAGGAACAGGAGTAGTCACATCCCCTGATGGTTTGCTTGACTGTCCAGCAACATCCCCTGACGCATGCTGGGTTGATTTCTCCCCCTTTTTGACAGCATCATCAGTAGGAATTGGATGTGGGGAGGTGACTTGAAGAACTTGTTGCAGAGTGCCAGCTATGAATTGTTGCAGAGTTGCCATGCTGGTCAGTTGTGAAGTGAGATCAGTAAGCTTTCGGTCAACAATGTCAGCCTGCTTCTTCATTCGGAGCAAAGTCTGGCTGGTGACTAGGGAATCCACAACTGTTTGTACATTTTGAAACTTGGAAGAAAAGTGTGTATACAAATTTTTGTTTTCTATGTCTATGGACTGACCAATCATGATCTGTGATTTTAACACTTTGATCAAGATTGGATCAGTGGTTCTAGCTAACTCCTGCTTTAATAACTGTACAGTATCCGCCATCTGATTCTGCTGATAATACAAATCAACTCCGATGAACTGGAAAAAATCATCTTGTGGACCATCATCTTCATCATTTTCAGAAGTGGAAGTAATATTTACAGTATCACTATTTTCTCTCTTTTCTTTATTTACAAGGATCTTATCCTTATCTCTCTCATCCTCTCCTTTTTCTGTACCTTCTAAGGTAGCACTCATATCTTCTCCTTTTTCATTGCCTACTAAGGCAGTACTCTCTTCCTCTCCTTTTGCCAAAGTCCTCTCAGGGGTTTGAATTTGCCTCTCTGCACTAAGTATTTTCTCATTCTCACTCAAAATTGTCCTAGAGGGGCTCCTATGGGCTTGGAAATCATCAACTGTGACCAGTTCAAGTGAAGTATTTACATATTTTGGTTCAACAATTGTGATAGGAGAAGGATTGGAAAATGAATGTGTATGTACAATTGGAGAAGTGTATGTTTCTGTATAGGATGTATATACAATTGGGGGTACATAAAGTGTTATTGCTGTGGTATGTATAGTGGTATTTATGTCCCCTGCCTGATCACTAGTGTTTGTATCAATTAAAAATGAGTCAGCCATGTGAATGTGGTGACTTTCAAACACTGTGTCAGAGAGTGTTGGCTCCTCCACGAAATGAGAATGTGGAGAATCTGGTTGTATGACACTTAAAGTTTGTGTCATTATATCTGAAGAAATTTGAGGAACAGAGAAAGAAGGAAGTGGTGTAGATGGGAGTGTTGGCTGAATCACTGAATGAGGAGGTGATTCATCAAAAGAAATGTGTGCACTCACTGTGTCAGCTATCTGCAAGTGGCTCTCAGAGACCCTGATGGTAGGTTCATCAGTGTCTATGGTTACTGTATGTGCCTCACTCATCTGTGTCCCTGGTTGAGGACTATTTTCAATATCTAATCCCTTTTGAGAGGAACTATAGAAATATGTTTAATTCCTTATCAAAGGCTATATCCTTTTGAGAGGATACGCCCTGGTCAGGCTGTTGGGTTTCACTCGTGGCTCCCTTCTTCTTCTTCAATCTTCTCCTATAGCCAAGCACTCTCTCTCCTTGCTCCCCCTCAATTGATGTGGTAACTTCAATGGTTTTTCTTTTAATCCCAACAGTCTTTTGGGAGACCGTGGGTTGGGCTATTGAGAGTGGTTGTGAAGAAATTGGTTGTTCTACTTGGGTAGGCAAAGAGGTGGTTGTTTTCTCTGCCATAGTAGATGAAGGTGAAGAATGTACAGTGTGAGAAGTGGAAGATGTAGAATTTACTACCTGTATCATATGCATTGGGAGAGCAAATGATTCAGTTGTATATGATTTCTTCATTATTTCTGCAAACAGTTTCTTTGTTTGCTTGTATGTCTGTACAGGTATATCATTCTCAAAAGAAAGATTAGTAATTTGATATTTAATAATCATAAACAAAAATCTAGAATAGTATACTTCAGTTTTCCTATTATTTACATTACCTAATTTATTTACAAGATCATCAAAAATAATTTTACCTATATTTATATTTACTTTTTTAACCATTGCATATGCTATTTTCAAAGTTAAAGAGGTAATAACCTCAAAGTTAGAACACTTACCTGAGAACGCCTTGGTGATTGTATCGAAAAGATAAGAAATCTCTCTCTTCACGTTCACCCTCTTGAGGTCCTTGAACTTTAACACTGCGTTGGGAGCAGCATTATAGCCCAGTTCCCTCAAGAAATCCAAGAGTTCCGCATCACTGGATACTTCCACCAGGTCTTGATTAGGTAGTCCCAAAGCAGAGTTAATTCTGGATCGGGTTATTTTCCCTTTCTCAGAAGAAACTCTGAATGAGATTCCCTTGACCACATCAGTGCATGTGGTGGAGTACATGAACTTGGCGCTTGTCCAAATTTGAGACAATGCCTCCCCCGATATTTCGTCATCGGTAAAGATTGCTTTCTTATACTCAGAAGTGAGTAGATAATTCATCATAGGTTTAAAGCAGTCATTTACCTTGTTAATATCAGAGAAGCCCACATAGTTTGTAGGTGGGACTGTCAGATTCCTTGGAATTTCTTGTTGTGCCATTGATGCTTGATAGCTTTGTAGAACTAGGGTTTCTACGAAAAGAGAGAGAGAGAAAGAACTCTAGCAAATATCAGGTTTAGCTTAAGTGTTTGAGAGTTTCAAAAAGTAGGAGAGATAACATATTAATACCCGCTTAAAGACGTTTGAAAACTTCCCCTGAAACACGCTATCAGGGTGTCAGTTCAGTTTCTGTGATGACACGTCATCAGAGAGAGAAGAATTCAATGATGAGTTGTCATCACTTAACTGGCCTAGAAACCCGATGCAAAAAAAAATTTAAACTTACCTTGATGATTCACTTTATGTACATACCCTGACCCTGATGCATAAGCTAGACATCCTGATTCTGACGAACGAGTTGAGTACCCAGATCCTGATGAGAGATCCGGACACTCTAACCCTGACGCACAGGTAGGAGACCCTGACCCTGACGCACAGGTAGGAGACCCTGACCCTGACGAACAGGTAGGATACCCTGACCCTGACGAGAGATCCGGATACCTTGACCCTGACGCATAGGTAGGAGACCCTGACCCTGACGAGCAAGCCGGACACCCTGACCCTGATGCGTCCTTAAGGAAGCCCTGACCCTGATGCATCAGTCAAAAACAAAAACAAAACAACAAAAAATAGAATGTACAAGTATATACATATTTACAATTTGAACATATATAACCACATATCAATTTGATTTTATCAAGAACTTATGAAATGAGTTAGAGATACCAAGACTTTTAGGATTTTGACTCTGACCCTGACGCATAATTCACCATTCCCAGCTCTCCCACAAGATTTGAAAAAGTGGCTTCATCAAGAGCTTTGGTGAATATGTCTGCCAGCTGCTTGTTAGATGGTACAAATTGTAGTTCAATATCTCCATTCATGACATGCTCCTTGATAAAGTGATATCTGATTTCTATATGCTTGGTTCTGGAATGTTGTACTGGATTTTCAGCAATGGCAATGGCACTTGTGTTGTCACACCTTATTGGAATTTTGGAATAGTTCAGAACATAATCCATCAGCTGATTTTTCATCCATAGAATTTGTGCACAACAACTTCCAGCTGCTATATATTCAGCTTCAACAGTAGATGTAGAAATAGAATACTGCTTTTTGCTAAACCAAGATACAAGCCTTCCCCCTAGAAATTGATAGCTTCTTGTTGTACTCTTTCTGTCAATTCTGCATCCTCCAAAGTCAGCATCAGAATATCCTAGCAATTCAAATCCAGACTCCTTTGGATACCAAAGTCCCAACTCTGTAGTGCCCTTGATATATCTCAAGATTCTTTTCACTGCAATAAGATGAGATTCCTTTGGATCAGCTTGATATCTTGCACAAAGACATGTTGCAAACATTATGTCTGGCCTGCTTGCTGTCAGATATAGCAATGATCCAATCATTCCCCTGTAAGTCTTCAAATCAACTTTCTTTCCATTCTTATCAGGGTCATTCTTGGTTGCAGTGACCATAGGTGTCTTTGCTACTTTTGAATCCTCCATATCAAATTTCTTGAGAAGTTCTTTGGCATATTTTGTCTGATGAATATAGATTCCATTAGAGTCTTGTTTAACTTGCAATCCCAAGAAATAAGATAACTCACCCATCAAGCTCATCTCATATTTGCTTTGCACGAGTTTGGAGAATTTTTCACACAGTCTTGTGTAAGTGGATCCAAAAATAATATCATCAACATAAATTTGAACCAAAATCAGATGACCTTGGTGTTGTCTAAAGAACAAGGTTTTGTCAATGATACCTCTTGTAAATTTGTTTTCCACCAGAAATTTTGACAGTGTGTCATACCAAGCTCTAGGTGCTTGCTTCAGTCCATAAAGTGCCTTTTCCAATTTGTAGACATGATTTGGAAATTTTGAGCATTCAAAACCTGGAGGTTGTTTGACATATACCTCCTGTTCCAATTTCCCATTCAGAAAAGCACTTTTCACATCCATTTGATATACTCTAAAATTTGAATGTGCTGCATAGGCTAAGAAAATTCTTATAACCTCAAGTCTGGCTACTGGTGCAAAGGTTTCATCAAAATCAATCCCTTCTTCTTGAAGATATCCTTTTGCAACTAGTCTTGCTTTGTTTCTAACAACAATGCCTGCGACATCCATCTTATTTCTGAATACCCACTTTGTAGCTATTATGATCCTATCTTTGGGCTTTGGTACAAGCTTCCATACTTGATTCCTTTCAAACTGATTTAACTCTTCCTGCATTGCCAAAATCCATTCAACATCTTGAAAAGCTTCTTCAACCTTCTTTGGTTCAATTTGAGAAATAAAATAAGCATATAGGCATTCATTAGATGTAGCTTTCCTGGTCTGCACACTTTTGCTCGGGTCACCAATAATCAGATCTGTTGTGTGACTTCTGGCCCATTTAGGATTAGAAATGTGTCTTGATGAGCTTGCTTGACTATCATTTCCTCCCCCTAAGCCTGTGCTCCCAGCTTCTGAAAACTCTCCCCCTGAATTAGTGGATAATTCAAGGTTCAAGTTATCCCCTGATGGTGCATGTCCTGATGAATGATCCCCTGAAGAAGTATCCCCTGATCTGTTGTCCAGGAAATTAGCTCTATCTGTTGAAGGGGATTCTTCATTGATTGGAATGACATCAGGAATGGATATATTCTCCATTTGTCTGCACACATCATCTTCAATCTCTTGATAATCATTATCATCTTCATTTTCAAACCTGAGTTCTTCATGAAAACCAGGGTCTTCAAGCCCAGATATTTCTTGATCATCAAAAGCTACATTTATAGACTCCATCACCACTTGAAGTCATTTGTTGTAAACCCTGAAGGCCTTGGATGACAGAGAATAACCTAGGAAAATTGCTTCATCAGCTTTAGGATCAAATTTTCCTAAGTTTTCACCAAAATTCCTTAGAACAAAACATTTGCATCCAAAGACATGGAGAAACTTGATGCTTGGCTTTCTCCCTGTCATCAGCTCATATGGTGTCTTGTTGTGAGCCTTGTTGATTAGAGATCTATTCTGAGTAAAGCAAGCAGTGGAAATTGCTTCAGCCCAAAAATAGGTGGGAATTTTTGCCTCTGCTAGCATTGACCTAGCAGCTTCTATCAGGGTTCTATTTTTCCTTTCCACTACACCATTCTGTTGAGGAGTCCTTGGAGCAGAAAATGTATGATTTATGCCTTTCTCCACACAAAATCCCTCAACAGCTGCATTCTTGAATTCAGTTCCATTATCTGTTCTCAACATTCTAACCACTGACCCTGATTCTGTTTCCACCTTTTTGATATGGTCAATAATTTGTTGAGATACTTCTGATTTAGCATGTTAAAACTTTATCCAAGTGTATCTGGTGTAGTCATCCACTATGACCATTGCAAATCTTTTCTTTGACATTGACATAATGTTGAAAGGGCCAAAGAGATCCATATGTAACAATTGAATTGGATCTTTGATCATGATGGCTTCTTTGCTGACAAAGGATGACTTCCTTTGCTTCCCTTGTTGACATGCTGAACATAATCCTTCTTGAATAAACTCCATTTGGGGTAGTCCAGTTACCAACTCTCTCTTCACTAGATCATTAATTGACTTGAAGTTCAAGTGAGAGAGCTTCTTGTGCCATAGTCTGCTTTCATCAGGGGATGCCTTGCTGTAGAAACATGATTCTCCATTTACTGAATTAAAATCAGCAACATAGAGATCTCCTTTTCTTATCCCTGACAAAACCAGCTTCCCATCACTTTCATTTGAGATTAGGCACTGATCTCCTTTGAAGGAAGTGATGAATCCTTTGTCACTTAGTTGACTTATGCTTAGCAAATTATGCTTGAGCCCATCAACCAGTGCTACATTTTCAAATGAGACATTCCCATTTGCTGTTTTGCCATAACCAAGAGTTAGTCCTTTGCTGTTATCACCAAATGAAATTACTGGACCAGCCTTTTCTTGAAATTCTGTGAGCAGGGCTTTGTTTTCTGTCATATGCCTTGAACAGCCACTATCTAGAAACCAGATTTGACTGCATTTGTTCTTTCCCTGCACACAATAAAACATTTAAATTGTTTTTGGTACCCAATTTGTTTTGGGTCTTCTTGGTTTAGTCACAGTAACAGGTAATGCAACTTTTTCTTTATCAGTGATTTTTGGTTTTGGCAAATTTAAAACTTTCTCCCTTTTAGGAGCTTCAATGTATGCTCTTGATTTCTCAACAGTTATTTTACCTTTTTCCTTGGAAGAGCAGGTTTTAACAGTTGGTAAATCATTAGCATACAAAATTGTGCCAGTCAAAATTTGTGGTTTTTCTTTGCATTGAAAAAACAAATGATTATAGCTACCACAATTCCAACACACTTTTCTAGGGGCTTCATGAATAGAAGAATAATTTCTAGATTTATTAACACCTAGCTTACCATTTCTATTCTTCCTATTTTCCCCTGACAGGCCTTTTTCCCTTGACGGGCTGCTATGGCCTGATTCACTCTTTCCCCCTGACGACTGTGTATCCACTGATGCACAGTCTAGTTTTTCCATTACTGGAGGATTGAGTGTTTTGGCAAGGATACTTTTCTTGCCTCTCCCACCACTAGTGGAAGCTTCATTCATTGGGAAGACATTCCCAAATTCTAGCTTTGCTGTTGCCTTGACAAACTTGATAGTTTGTGATGGCCTTTTTCCAGAGCTAGTTGCCATCTCAACCTCAATGGGAGGTTGCTGCACATGAGTCTCATCATAGCCCAAACCAGATTTTGGATCAGATTTCTGACTTTTCAAACGATCCTCCAGTTTTCTGCTAGACTCATTCCATCTCTTAATTTCTTCCCTTTCTTGACTAAGAAGATTTGAAGTCCATTCCTCCCTTTTGATAGCACAGTCTAGAAGATTTTTAGTCCTTGAGAGTTCTTTTTCAAGACTCTCAAGTCTGGAGTTCTCTGATTCTAAAAGAGTGTTCCTGACAGATAATTGTTCATTTATTTTCTGTACTCTCTCAGTTTCAGCTACAACACTCCTCAGGGTGTCATAGAGATCCTTTATCTCACAGGTCATTTCCTTAACAGTTTTAACACAATCATTTTTAGACATGTTAGAGGAAATTTCGAGGCTTACCTGTGAGCTGCTACTGTCAGTGGATGAGGCCATCAAGGCTAGATTGACATACTCTTCATTTTCTTCTTCATCAGAGTCAGCCCAGTCCTTTCCCTCTGCAATGTATGCTTCTCCCTTCTTGTTTGCATTAAGAAGGTCAAAGTATTTCTTTTTGTAGTCCACAACAGCTTCTTTGTCTCTAGATTCACCATCTTTTGTGACCTTGCGGCACTCATTTGCAAAGTGACCCATCTCATTACATTTGTTGCACTTTATTCTTGATTTGTCAATAAAGTTTTTCGTGCTACTGGATTTCCTTGCTGAAAATCTTTTAGATCTTGATGGTTTTTGGAATTTCAGCTTGGAAAACCTTTTTGCAAGAAAGGCCATGGTTTCATCCAGCTCCTCTAACTCCTGTGGAGTATATTCTTCCTCCTTGAAGTCAGCTTCTTTATCCCCTTCAATTTCAGCATCTTCTAGTTGCTGCTTCATCAAGACACTAGGCCTTGCTTCTTGTTTGTCCTTCGTGGCAGCCATCAGGGCTACTGATTTAAGCTTTCTGGCATCCCCTGACATTTCAGATCTTTGTTGAACCTCAAGTTCATATGTCTTTAAGGTGCCATAAAGCCTATCCAAGTCTAGAAGATTCATGTCCTTGGATTCCCTGATGGCTGTTGTCTTTGGATCCCATGATATGGGAAGGGCTCTCATGAACTTTCTGTTCACATCCTTGTTAGCATAGGCCTTCCCATATAATTTCAGGTCATTTACCAACCTGTTGAATCTGTCAAACATTTCAGTAAGTGTTTCACCATTTTTCATTATGAACCACTCATACTGTTGTGTTAACAGCTGCAGTTTGTTTTCCCTCACTTCCTCAGTACCATCACAAAGGATTTGTATGGTATCCCATATAGATTTAGACGTGGTAAGATTCATGATACTATTCAGCATATCATCGTCTAAACCAATATACAGGATTCCGGTAACCTTAAGATCCTTTTTCACCTTTTCTCTTTCCTCTATCGTCATTTCATCAGTTGTCTTTGGGACAAGCTTTTCAGGAATACTAACTCCATTAACGACTTCTATAAGAATGAGCTTCTTGGGAACGTGAGGTCCTTCTTTTAGAATCTGCAAGTATTCATCATTAATAGCTCTAAGATGAACTATCATTCTTTGTCTCTAGAAGAAATATTTGCCCCTTTCCAACATGGGGACTTTATTGTTTCCAGCTTTATTGGCCATATATAGTGATCGTATTTAGCAAGTGAAATCTGCTAAGAGGCTCTGATACCAATTGTTAGTGCAATATTAGCACAACTGTTTGTAGAAGGGGAGGTTGAATACAAACACCTGAAACTTTTTGCACTTAAAAACTTATACGGCTTATTGAAAACAGTTGAACAACCAGAAAAACTATATGGAATGAACACACAGATTCATGTTAAAATAGTTATATTATAACTCGAGGTTTTTCTGGAAATCTGTATAATCACAAATGTGATTTACAACTACAAATTCTGTGAATAAAGTTCACAGCTTCTCACACTCACTAGCTTCTAATATTCTTTGAAATAACTCTCTCAAGATTTATTGCAAAGCTTCTCCCTAGTGTTTTTGTGCTTCAGTGCCTGTTTGATCTGTTGGATGGATTCAATCAATCGTTTTTTTGTAATGAGAGCTCCATTGCTTATATATCAATCAGTGGGTTGAAATCACATTCTTGAGACGTGCTTCTCTTCTCAACTTAGCCGCAAGTATGTCACATCTAAACTTTATGTGTCAAACTGCTACAAGCTTTGTTGCTACTTTTCTTCCCCTGATCTGTGTGCATTTAATGCGTGAGAGTTCTCATTGGACCATTAACAAACTTCAAGAAATATCTTTCCAGTTAATATTTCTTGCTTCTGTAACACGTTACGTTGATTTCCGTGTAAGAACTGATGACGGGTGTATGCTGTCACAACAATCCACTGACTGCTAGCCCTGACGGACTTTGATCAGTGCTTCTGGATCCCCTGATGCTTATTGACTGGATCAGGGCTTCGTCCTTTACATCAGTTATACTCAGTGCTTCTTGACCCTGATGGTTATAGCTGACTGCATACACTGATGGCTTCCACTGATGTCATGTTGGTCATTCTCCCTGACAGGTTGCCCTGATGGGTTTGCCTGATACTGATATGTCCCGAAGTGTGTTATTGACGAATTGGTCTGCCCTTGTCATCCCCCAACGGGTTCCCCTGACGGGGTTCCCCCGACCGGGTTCCCCCGACCGGGTTCCCCCGACGGGTTTCCCCTGATGGGACTTTAATCAACGTAACTTTGACTTAGAATTTCTGATGTGCGGAATACTTCGTTTGTTTACAAGTAGCATCAGACATTCTCCTTCACTTTGTCAAGTCCTTTAAATGTTCTTGTTTTCTGACTTGTCTTGTGAAGTTATTAACTATCCACTGATGAGTAAATTTATCATCAGTGGATGCTAAACTTGTGTTGATCTTAAGGTTTATAAATTACCTCAAGTATTTACAGTTGCACAATTTATTACATAATCATCATCATCATCATTTATCTCTAACAAAAGAGCGTCAAGCATTCCTTGAGAAAGAATTTGCTCTTTGGAGAAGCCAAATGTCCGGATAAAATGTTAGTTAATTTTTAATGAACGGTGCCAATTTGAATGCACTGTCAGTTTTATTTTATTGTTCTACTCAATCAATATTGTTTTGTATATAAGTACAAGGAAATGGGTTATTTCTGCTGCAGTTATCTAGTTAGGAAATAGGTTATTTCTACTGCAGTTAGGAGTTAGGAAATGGGTTATTTCTGCTGCAGTTAGGAGTTGTTTCAGTTTGCCGTTAGGGCTTGTCTTTTGTTGCTGTATGAACTTGCAAATGGTGTCGTTTGTTGCTGTATGAACTTGCAAATGGGTTATTTCTGCTGTAGTTATCTAGTTAGGAAATGGATTATTTCTGCTGCAGTTAGGAGTTAGGAAATGGGTTATTTCTGCTGCAGTTAGGAGTTGTTTCAGTTTGCTGTCAGGGCTTGTCTTTTGTTGCTGTATGAACTTGCAAATAGTGTCTTTTGTTGTTGTATGAACTTGCAAATGGTGTCTTTTGTTGCTGTATGAACTTGCAAATGGGTTAGTTTAGGGCGTATCTTTGATTTGTGGTACTTACCTTACGAAGGTAACTATTAAATTTTATATACTAAAATGAACTTGATTAATTATGAACAACAATTTAAAGTTAATCATTTGTCGATTGGTTGTTACTTAAATTTTATATAATTGAAACTTAATTATAGTAGAAGTATATTAAATCATATAAAATAATAGGGCTAATTAGTCCATTCATTGTGCCTAAATTTATTTGTATTTTACCACATTAATTTATCATAATAATAGTGTGACACCCTAATATTTATAAAAGTAACCACAATAGTTTCAAGAATTACTAATCTCTCCCATTATATAATTAAAAGGATAAAGTATTGATTATAGGCAGTCAAATGGTTATCATCGCTACATATAGTATTAAAATTTGGGACATGTACAAATTATTAAATTTTATTACATGCAAAATATCTAGTTCAGTGGTGTCAGGCTTCATAATTTCTAAACGAAGTCATGGTTTAGTTAACCTCAACAATGCATTGGGTGAGATCTATCTCTATTTATGGGTAACTAGTTAGAGAATGTAAAGTGATTTGTGTTGCGTCCTCCTGATTTTGTATTGGTTTACATTAATAACATATAATTTGCAATATATTACAATGATTATTGGATTATACTCATAAGATTAACCTTATAAAATTTATCTTAGGTCACTTTGTATTACTTAAATTTTAATAATTTAATCAACAATATAATTTGTGTAGATTAAACGGGCATAAATGTTAAGGAGAAAAGTAATTTTAATAACAAAAGTATGAGATTAAACTTTTTGTCCCAACCAAAAATATTAAATAAAATAGAAATAATGCTAAAATAGTGAACATGGAAAACAAAATTGAAAAAAATGGGAGAGAGAGTGAGAGACAGAGAGATGGAAATGGCAGGACATAAAAAATAGGAGCGGGAACCAAATTTGGGAAATTTCAATTCTTTCAAAATTGGGACTTTTTACCAAAAACAAGAACAAAAAGAGCCAAAGCTAGAATCTTCCTTCTCGAAGAGGAGTTCAGTCTGCTACTGCTGCTTTGGTTCAGTCCGAAGACGATGACGATGAAGAGGAAGAGGAAGACAAAGAGGAAGAGGAAGAGGCAGAGGAAGACGAGGAATAGGAGGAACCTCTAAGGTAATTTGTTGGTCTTTTCCACTTCTAAAAAATATTAACATTTTTTTATCCTTTTTGTTGGGGCTACCTATAGGGCTTGCTGGTTGACACATGGCAACAAGAGAAAAATTATGATATGTAATATGGCCGATAAGATTCCCTGCAACCTTGTTAATGCGAAGTTGCTGGTAAATTTTTTTTCCCTTTATTGAAGTTCTGCCTTTCTCATCAGAGTTAATGGCTTCTCTACTTTTAATCCCCACTTTATTTAAGTTTGTCTTTAAACTTTTGGGCTTTTTTGGTTTTATACATAACTGATGGAATGATCATTTTTGTAATGTTTTGATTTTTATGCATTGGGGCTGTGGTTTAGTGGTTTGTTGCGTTGTTGCTTCGATTTTTCTGTTGCAGTTTGGTTGTTGTAGTGGTTTTAGATGCAGTTTGGGTTGTTGGGGTTGTAGTGGATTTCAAATTTTCTGCTGCAGTTTTGGTTGTTGTAGTGGTTTTAGAAGCAGTTTGTTGCTGTTTTGGTTTTCGAATTTACTGCTGCAGTTTGGTTGCTGCTGCAGCTGGTTTTTATCTTTTCCAGAAGTAGGCTGTTTTATGCTTTGGGCTGTGGTTTGGTGGAATTCTGTTTGCAATATGCTCTTGCTGCAATCTAGCAGTAGTTGTTTTCTGCAATCCCACAGTTGCTGATTTCTGCTGCATTTCAACTCATGCTGCAGCATTGGAAAAAATTTTCTGCAGTGAGTTTGGATGTTGTAGAGTTGTTTGCAGAGTTGCTTTCTGCAGTGTTGGTATTGATGCCGTTTTGTTTTTGTTTTATTTGTCATGCGCTGCAGTTGGATTTTCCTTCCAATAGTTGGATTTTCCTTCCAATAGTTGGATTTTCCTTCCAATAGTTGTATGTTGCTATGTGGTTTCTGCAGTGTTACTCGCTTTAGTTCTCTACTGTAGTTTGGTTTTGTTTTCTTTGTTCGTTTGGGTTTTCCTTTCCATCCTTTCAGATGTCTTTTCCTATCTAGCGACCTGTGCTAGTAGGTAGGGAGGTATGCCTCTCTTCTTTTTGTATCTTCTTTTCTTTTATACATATCCAATTTAGCAAAAAAAAATTAAAAATACATAACTTATGGAATGATCCTTTTCGTAATGTTTTAATTTTTATGCATTGGGGCTGTGTTTTATTGGATGCCTTGTTGCTACAAGTTTGTGTCTTTCTATAAATTAAGCACCTAGTACCTTTTGCAGGCTTTTCCTTGAATTGCAGTTCTGAAAGGGATGACAGTTATACAGAAGGGTCCTATGGCAGCAGCAGGATCCTATGGTAATTTCTGCAGCAGGGATGGCAGTTCGGTAAGACTATTGTGTGCTGATTGTTTGACTATTGGTCTCAAATGAAATTTTATTTGCTAACTTAAAGGTAGTTATTGTAATATGATCATGAAGTTATTATACAAATTTTACAAGGTACTGCTGGTTGTCTGTTGGACATGAATTGATGAAGTTATTATACAAATCTTGAGACAAGTGGATAAGAAGGTACAATTTCCCGGCATCTACTTCAGTTGATTTTTTTTAATTCAAGTCAGATGTGCTTTCACGAGTTTCTATTCATGTTCAGCATTGAAGTCTGTTTCTTTCCCCTTTCTCTCTCTGTCTCTCACTCTCTCTTTTTTTACCCCTCTTTAGGATAAAATAAAGTTACAGACCGATGCTGTATTGACCCCTGGGGAATGGGCTGATAGCCTTACCAACATAAGTATCGGTGATCTACTACTATCTGAACCACCTGATAATATTGATTCCAATTGCATCAGTCCATCTGTGTCTACTATCTCTCACTTTCAGGCCCCATTCAGCGGTGATTCTTTTGATGCTGCAATTGTTGCACTTATTTATAAACATCAGGACAAGTCTACCTTCCAACCAAATTTACATGTTTGGATAGTGTTTGTAATAGATACATTGTAGTTGTGAATTGTGAATTGGAGTATTGTGGATTTTAAGATTTTTATTTATTATTGAAAGGAATATCTTTTGTGTAGTAAATTGCATTGAAAGTTTATTATTAGATTTTTGTAGGGATAATAAAGGTGAACATTTAAGGATTAAAGACCAAAAGCTTTGGTGACCACTTTTCGGTCACTATCAAAAAAATTATTGACCATTTTATTGTTCACAAATGTAAAATGATGACAAAAAAAGTAGTCACCTTCATGAATTTTTGTGACCAATTTTTTTTTGTCACAATAAATAATTTAGCAACGAACAATTTTCTGGTCACCAATGAATTCTTACTTAAATGGTTTAGTGACGACATAAATGGTGACTAATTATTGGTCACAAATCTGATAAATCAATTGACCAAAGTTTTTGTCAGCAAGTTGGTCACCAATTCAATTGCCCGGCCTGCCCGAAAAAAATTTAATGACCAGTCTTTATTGTTTGGCGACCGAATTTGTGACCACTTCCTTGGTCACTAAACGCTATATTTTAGTGACCAACTTCCCCCTGAGCTCAACTTAGTGACCACCTTCAAAATCACGGTCACCAAAACCTTTAGTGACTGAGCTTTAATGACGAGCAGGTGACGACCCATTTTTTGGTCACCAAAAGTCTTTAGTGACCAGATTTGGTCACCAAAAGTACTTTTAGTGACCAAAAATCGATCGTCACTGAAGGCCATTTTTTTTGTAGTGAAAAGAGATCAAGAGTGCATTTGAATCTCATATATGTGGTGCTTTATGGTGAAGCTAATAATGAAAGTTTGAATAGAATGGATAGATGTTTGAGTTTTTGTGACAAAAGAGTTTCTGTTTATGAAGGATTTGAATTCTATGCTTGGAGTTATGGGATTCTAGTGGATAGTATGATTAGATGGGGGGATTTTACAATTGTGGTTGTGTAGTTGTGAAAAAGATGTTGACATGATTATTCTTAATAAATCAAGTATAGAAATTCAGTTTTTAAAGTGGAAATGTAAGCAAAAGTTGTAGAGAGCCATCACTTGTCTATCAGTCAGGGTTATAACCCTTAGCCTTTGCCTTTGGTCAAGGAATACTATGAATAGTATAACAAATTTGTGGGGTTCTTTGTTGAATTTGATGGATGAATCTGCTGATGTTAAAGAAGTGGATGAAGCCATGTCTATTATTCAAACAAATTTCGTGGATCGTATTGATGGGGTGGTGAAGCTAAGATTTAAAGAGGTGTCCATAAAGGTTAGTGGGAAAACAAAAAGGATGGATGACATGTTTTGTTTGGATTAGCTTAATGCAGTCGCTGAGAATGGTAATATTAAATCGCCAAAACATGTGGCTAAGGTGAAAGATGTTAATGGTAAAGATATTCATGGGGAATTTGATAAAGGTAGGGGAAATGGAGAAGTTTCAGCAGCTGAGAGTTTTGAGAAAGAAAACGTATAGCAATTCTACATTAGTAGCGGTTGACAATCAGCTTTGTGGGCACTTTGTTGATGGAGATTCAAATTCTTCAAATAAAGATAATTCTAGGAAGGGAACTAAATCTTTTACAGGAAAAGATTGGTCTTCAAAGGAAGGAAATGTTAATTCAAATAATTTGGAATATATTGTCATCCATTTTCAGTAATAATATCAGTTCTTCTTCTTCTTCTTCTTCTAGTATTAATATATTGTTACTCTGTTTTTGCTCTGCCTAGTAGTCTGCTTCTTCTGAAATTGTTGTGCCGGTATACATTCTGTGGTAGCTTATATAAACCAGTAACTTACAATCTTCGTATCACAGCCTGATTCGTTCAGATTTGGGCGTTGGTAGTTTTTCCGGAGTTGCAGTAGCAATCGTTTCAGATAGGATATAGTACACATAAGGTGTTCGATAGAAATTCTATGAAAGTGTTCGATAGAATTTCTGTGTGAATTTTTCACAATCATTTAATCACTGTTTCCCATCTTTAATGGGAAGAATTACGAGTATTGGAGCATCAAGACGAAGACTTTCCTCACTGCACAAGAACTGTGGGATTTGGAAGAAAACTATTACGAGGATACGGCTGCTGATGTTAAAGAATTTCATAAGAATGATACGAAGGCTCTCTGTGTGCTGCAAAACTGTAGCAGACCCAATATTTCCATGTATTTCTGGTGCAAATGGTCAAAGAAGCTTGCACAATTCTGAAGCAATAGTTCCACGGAGATAGCAAGGTACAGGTAGTTAAATTGCAGACATATCGTAGGAAGTGTGCGACACTGTTCATGAAAGGTAATGAATGAATTCGAGATTCTTTTCCAAGAGTTTCTAATATTGTTAATCAAATGAGAGCCTTTGGAGAAACTCTCACAGATCAGAAAATTGCAAAATTATATTTTAAACCACTGTGTTTCTCACTTGTTTTGTTTAGGCAATTGAACTTTAAAAATCTGGTTACAAACCATTAAACTCAATTTTAGTTTTACAACAGGCCATTTCGTCTATTCTTGACAGAATCCGTTAAAAAAGCTGACATGGCAATTTTTTAAAAATATTCAATATTAAGTGGTTATTATCTGGACAATGAGTTGGTCAATGAATATAAAATAGCTAGAAGTAATTTATAAAAAGTGAATAACTATTAAAAATCTGATTAATAATTTTTAAACAATATATTTGCATCGTAAAAGTACTGTTCATCATCTTCCCCTAAAATCACCTAGACTAGAATCAAGTGAAGGTAATTGTGGGCAAAAGTATTCTGGTAAAGGCTGAAGTATAGGTGGCTATCGTGGTTGTAGAAAAGGACGAGGAAGGTAAAATACAAGGTTCTTTGACTGGAAAGATAACAAAGGAAGGCGGTGCTATAATTGTAGGAATTATAGTCACATGGCAACAAATTGTCCAGATAATGCAGAGAAAGCCAAACAACAAGCTAATTTTGTTAAGGATAAGGAACAGATGTAGAGTATTTGTGTGGTGGCCCCAAAAATCCCACATGGGACTCGGGCGCCATCAGAAGAAGGGAACAGTCAACAACATATTCATACAACACCAATATACTAAATATTATTAGTACATCCTTATAAATATTCAGAGTACAAATATTGCAGCGGAAACTAAGCTATTACAATAGTTTTCATCATCATCCTTACATGAAGTTGTGACCCATTCAATTGTGCTCTTACATCTTCGTCCTCTACTTTTCCTCATCATTACTCATAGTTAACTCATCATATCCTTATGCACATATATCTTACCTTTGTCACCTGTAAAACATTTAACAACAACAAGGATGAGCAATTTACGCTCAGCAAGCATATAATTATGTATG
This sequence comes from Centella asiatica, assembly GCA_014636745.2. NCBI lineage: Eukaryota > Viridiplantae > Streptophyta > Magnoliopsida > Apiales > Apiaceae > Centella > Centella asiatica. The sequence goes on from CM025787.1 coordinate 25,329,084, forward strand.
GTAGGTTTGAAGCACAACAAGGGTTCAAGTTATTTGTAAGGTATGACGGATTCAATTGTCAAAACGTCTAACACTTTAGAAAAATATCTTTGACTTTGAGGTTTCGAACTCTTCCTTCCTCCCTTAACTATCTTGCAAGTCTTATTTAGTTTAAAGGAGGTTCTTGTAAACTACGTACGACATCCTTCCTCTTAAGACTAACATAAGGACTTGCTCAACTGTCTTATTTAGCTCAAAGGAGGTTTGTAACTACGTACGATAACCATCTTACCCTCTCAAGACTAACATAAGCATTTTCTCAACTAAAAACATCCTCATACATTCGCACAGATATAAGATTGAAAAATAATTGACAAAACAAAGCTCAATTATATACATGCACTTTTATTCATATCATACTAGCAGAACTTAAAATATAACATTATGATTCACAAAGAAATCAAGACATAAAAGTCATAACTTTGTACGGATGTCAAATCAATTGATCATGCGCTGAAATAAGCATAAAAATGAGAATATACTTGCTTTTGCATTAGCTGAGCTAACTTAATTCACTTGCTGGGTGAAAAACTTCTGTAAAACATATATATGTTTTCTTAGCATGAGTCTATGCTTGAATATAAATGTTAGTATGTATAAATGTGATGTCTGCGATGTCCGTGCATTTCTTATCTCTTTGATGTCTTACTTTAATCATTTGGTGTGTTGAAAAATTGAGACTTTTAATTTAAACAAGCTTGAGGGATTTTTTTTAGATTGTTACATCCGTCAGGGGGGATAAATTTTTGTTCATCAGGGGATGATCGTTGGTTATCAGGGGATGACTTACCCAGTCATCAGGGGACGGGCTACTCGTCAGGGGATGATTTATTCTTCACTGGATATTTACCATTAGGGGATAAATTTACCCGTCAGGGAATAAACTATCTGTTAGGAGATAAACTCTCCGTCAAGGGATAGTCATCAAGGAATAATCCTCAATCAGGGGATAGTCATCACGGAATGACATACCCATCAAGAGATAATTTTGTTCATCGCCAAACTTATCAGTAACTTATTTGACTATCGCCAAACTCTTTTGGCTGTCGCCAAACTCATCGCCAACTACTTAGCCAACGCCAAACTCAGCGCTGAACTCGTTAGAGGGTAATTGTTCAACACCAAACTCATTTGTTCAGCGCCAAACTCTTGGAAGACTAATCATTGATGTACATCAGAGACAAACATTGTTACTCATCAGAGACTAATATTTACTCATCGGAGACTAACATCTTTTCTCATCAGAAACTAATATTTACTCATCGGAGATTAACATGTTTTCTTATCAGAGACTAACAAAAATTGCTCCTCCGAGACTAATCTTATGCTGTCAGAGACTAAGTTAAACTTGTCTTTGCTACAACAAAGGAGCTTTCATATAAACATGGATGATGCCTAACAAGGAGTAGATCCAATTTAGGGTGCATCATTATACTACTTGCTGTGTGTATCATAATATACACACACACATGTAAAAGAATGTTACTGCTGCTTTTGAAACTTTATTCTTTTCTTAGTACGCATGACTAATACTTCTAAATGCTATGCAAGAAAGAAAAACAGAGTAGAGTATACAATTGGTATAAAGCTCTTAGCTCTTCGTCTATAAGGAAGAAATTAAGAGCTTTAAAGAAGGATTTGAGTTTTCTTGCCCTGCTGTTGAAAAGTTCAACTACTTTTGAAAAGGGAGAATGAAATTTATGTGGGTGTTGGGTAAAGATAATTTTTGGAAGTGAGGTTAGGATTATACCTCAGATGATGTATTTATACTGTTTGTAAATCAATTAGAGTAGTTGGATCATTTTGAAGAATAATTCTCAGCCGTTGGCTAGAATTATGTCTATGGGATGATGTGATTGACCAACTTGGCCGGTGTAGTGGTTGTTTATCATATCACTATAATAGCTGGTATAATACCAAACAGTTGCTGTCATACATATAGCTTGATCTTCATCAACTAATGACACCCAAGCAGCTTACTAATCCAACAACACACGTAATCCTCTGATTACCCGCAACAGTCTCCTTCTCAAGTAAGCTCGATAATATCTTTGTTCATTAAATTAATCTCCATTCGTGCTTGATTAAATTAATCTCGTATAAGATTTTGAGATTAATGTATTCAAATTCTTTTGATGGTTTTTGCAAAGGAAATGAGAT
>CM025787.1:25331382-25343837 GCA_014636745.2 Centella asiatica
GCTATACAGACATACACAGCTTCGAATTACAATTCTGTAATTTATAATTACAGCTTCTAAAACTAAGTTTACAAAAACCTAGCTTCCTAATTCAAATCAAATACAATCTTTCCAATTGAAAGATTTCTAATAAGTTTCCTTGTCAGCTACGTCTTCAATAAAGTCTACGTGTTCATGGAAGACTTTCCTTCTTTGATTTGAACTCTAACTCCATCAGCGATTAAGTCCTCGACTAATCTCCGATAGCTTCTTTAATTAGTCTCTGATTACTTCGAGTAATCTCCAATGCTTTGGCTTTAGTCTCTGGTGACGTCAGCTTTTAATCTCCGAAGTATTGTGTTATTCTCTGATGACGTCAGCTTTAATCTCTGACTCTTTAATTACAATCTCCGATGACGTAAGCTTTAATCTCCGATGACCAATCCCTCAATCTCTGATGAACAAATCTTTAATCTCCGATGAAGGATTTCTTCAATCTCCGATGGGCAAAGTCCAATCTCTGATGAACAAAATTTTAATCTCTGATGGACTTTTCCCTTAATCTCCGACAAGCCAAATTTAATCTCCGAAAGACTAATTAACTTAAAACAACTTGTTGAACAGACTCAACAAGTATTCCAGCAGTACATACAAGTAAAATGAATCTATCTCTTTATTAAAATGACTAAATTACAACCAAGAGATACTACTGCTAGCTACAAAACTGAAGTGTTACAAACCAACACTTTTCTATACATTTGTATTCCTAAGTATTCTAAAGACAATCATCATCAAATGTTAATAAAACCTAACAGAACACTTACCTGAGAACACCTTGGTGATGGTGTCGAAGAGATAAGAAATCTCCCTCTTCACGTTCACCCTCTTGAGATCCTTGAACTTTAACACTGCGTTGGGAGTAGCGTTATAGCCCAGTTCCCTCAAGAAATGCAGCAGATCTGCATCACTGGGTACATCCACCAGATCTTGAGTAGGTAGCCCCAAAACAGAGTTAAGTCTGGAAGGAGTTATTTTCCCTTTCTCAGACGAAACTTTGAATGAGACACCCTTGACCACATTAGGCTTGGTGGTGGAGTACATGAACTTAGCACTGGTCCAAAGTTGTGACAGTGCCTCCCCCGACATTTCTTCATCGGTAAAGATGGCTTTACTATACTCAGAGTTGAGCAGATAGTTCATTATCGGTTTAAAACAATCACTTAAGCCCACGAAGTTTGTGGATGGGACTATCAAGTTCCTCTGAATTTGTTGACGTGCCATGGATGCTTTGAAGATTTGAAGTTCTAGGGTTTCTGTAAAGACGAGAGAAAAAGAACTCTAGCAAATATCAGGTTTAGATTAAACGTTTTGGGGAGTTTCAAAAAGTAGGAGAGATAGAGTATTAATACCCGCCTATAGACGTTTAAAAACTGTAATTCAATATTCCCATTCATAACATGTTCCCTGATAAAGTGATACCTGATTTCTATATGCTTAGTTCTGGAATGTTGTACAGGATTTTCAGCAATGGCAATGGCACTACTGTTATCACACCTTATTAGAATCTTGGAATAGTTCAGACCATAATCCATTAGCTGATTTTTCATCCACAGAATTTGTGCACAACAACTTCCAGCTGTAATGTATTCAGCTTCAGCAGTAGATGTAGAAATAGAATGCTGCTTTTTGCTGAACCAAGATACAAGTCTTCCTCCCAGAAACTGACAGCTTCCTGTTGTACTCTTTCTGTCAATCCTGCATCCTCCAAAGTCAGCATCAGAATATCCTAGCAATTCAAATCCAGACTCCTTTGGATACCAAAGTCCCAACTCTGTAGTGCCCTTGATATATCTCAAGATCCTTTCACTGCAATGAGATGAGATTCCTTTGGGTCAGCTTGATATCTTGCACAAAGACATGTTGCAAACATTATGTCTGGCCTGCTTGCTGTCAGATATAGCAATGATCCAATCATTCCCCTGTAAGTCTTCAAATCAACTTTCTTTCCATTCTTATCAGGGTCAATCTTGGTTGCAGTGGCCATAGGTGTCTTTGCTACTTTTGAGTCCTCCATATCAAATTTCTTGAGAAGTTCTTTGGCATATTTTGTCTGATGAATGTAGATTCCATCAGAGTCTTGTTTAACTTGCAATCCCAAGAAGTAAGATAATTCACCCATCAAGCTTATTTCATATTTGCTTTGCATGAGTTTGGAGAACTTTTCACACAGTCTTGTGTCAGTGGATCCAAAAATAATATCATCAACATAGATTTGAACCAAAATTAGATGACCTTGGTGTTGTCTGAAGAACAAGGTTTTGTCAATGATACCTCTTGAAAATTTGTTTTCCACCAGAAACTTTGACAGTGTATCATACCAAGTTCTAGGTACTTGCTTCAGTCCATAAAGTGCCTTTTCCAGTTTGTAGACATGATTTGGAAATTTTGCGCATTCAAATCCTGGAGGTTGTTGGACATACACCTCCTGTTCCAATTTTCCATTTAGCAAAACACTTTTCACATACATTTGATATACTTTAAAATTTGAATGTGCTGCATAGGTTAAGAAAATTCTTATAGCCTCAAGTCTGGCTACTAGTGCAAAGGTCTCATCAAAATCAATCCCTTCTTCTTGAAGATATCCTTTTGCAACCAGTCTTGCTTTGTTTCTTACAACAATGCCAGCTTCATTCATCTTATTTCTGAATACCCACTTAGTACTTATTATGATCCTATCTTTGGGCTTAGGTACAAGCTTCCATACTCGATTCCTTTCAAATTGATTTAGCTCTTCCTACATTGCCAAGATCCAGTCTGCATCTTGAATAGCTTCTTCAAACTTCTTTGGTTTAATTTGAGAAAGAAAACAAGCATATAGACATTCATTAGATGTTGCTTTTCTGGTATGCACTATTTTGCTTGGGTCACCAATAATCAATATCACCTTTATTTTCAAACCTGAGTTCTTCATGAAAACTAGGGTCTTCAAGCCCAGAAATTTCTTGATCATCAAAAGCTACATTTATAGACTCCATCACCACTTGAAGTCTTTTGTTGTAAACCCTGAAGGCCTTGGATGACAGAGAATAACCTAGAAAAATTGCTTCATCAGCTTTTGGATCAAATTTTCCTAAGTTCTCACCAAAATAACTCAGAACAAAACATTTGCATCCAAAGACATGGAGGAACTTGATGCTTGGTTTTCTCCCTGTCATTAGCTCATATGGTGTCTTGTTGTGATCCTTGTTGATTAGTGATCTATTCTGAGTAAAGCAAGCAGTGAAAATTGCTTCAACCCAAAAATAGGTGGGAATTTTTGCCTCTGCTAGCATTGACCTAGCAGTTTCTATCAGGGTTCTATTTTTCCTTTCCACTATAGGAGTCCTTTGAGTAGAAATTGTATGATTTATGCCTTTCTCCACACAAAATCCCTCAACAGCTGCATTCTTGAATTTAGTTCCATTATCAGTTCTCAACATTCTAACCACTGACCCTGATTCTGTTTCCACCTTCTTGATATGGTCAATAATTTGTTGAGATACTTTTGATTTAGCATGCTGAAACTTTACCCAAGTGTATCTGGTCTAGTCATCCACAATGACCATTGCAAATCTTTTCTTTGACACTGACATTATGTTGACAGGGCCAAAGAGATCCATATGTAACAATTGAATTGGATATTTGATCATAGTGGCTTCCTTGCTGACAAAGGATGATTTCCTTTGTTTCCCTTGTTGACATGCTGAACATAATCCTTTTTGGATAAACTCAATTTGGAGTAGTCCAGTTACCAACTCTCTCTTCACTAGATCATTAATTGACTTAAAGTTCAGGTGAGAGAGCTTCTTGTGCCATATTCTGCTTTCATCAGGAGTAGCCTTGCTGTAGAAACATGATTCTCCACTCACTGAATTAAAATCAGCAACATAGAGATCTCCTTTTCCTATTCCTAACAAAACCAGCTTCCCATCACTTTCATTTGAGATAGGCACTGATCTCCTTTGAAGGAAGTGATGAACTCTTTGTCACTTAGTTGACTTATGCTTAGCAAATTGTGCTTGAGCCCATCAACCAGTGCTACATTTTCAAATGAGACACTCTCATTTGCTGCTTTGCCATAACCAAGAGTTAGTCCTTTGCTGTTATCACCAAATGAAATTACTGGACCAGCCTTTTCTTGGAATTCTGTGAGCAGGGCTTTGTTTCCTGTCATGTGCCTTGAGCAGCCATTATCTAGAAACCAGATTTGACTGCTTTTGATCTTTCCTTGCACACAAGAAAAAATTAAAATTGTTTTTGGTACCCAATTTGTTTTAGGTCCTCTAGGTTTAGTCACAGTAATAGATAATACAACTTTATCTTTATTGATGACTTTTGGTTTTGGCAAATTTAACACATTCTCCTTTTTAGGAGCTTCAACATATACTTTTGATTTCTCAACAGTGATTTTGCCTTTTTCCTTGGAGGAGCAGGCTTTAACAGTTGGTAAATCATCAGCATACAAAATTGTGCCAGTCAAAATTTGTGGTTTTTCTTTGCATTGAAAAGATAAATGATTACAATTACCACAATTCCAGCACACTTTTCTAGGGGTTTCATGAATGGAAGAATAATTGTTAGTTTTATTAACACCTATCTTACCATTTCTATTCTTCTTGCTTTCCCCTGACAGGCCTTTTTCCCTTGACGGGCTACTACGGCCTGATGCACTCTTTTCCCCTGACGACTGTGTATCCACTGATGCACAGTCTAGTTTTTTCATAACTGGAGGGTTGAGTGCTTTGGCAAGAGTAAGTTTCTTGCCTCTCCCACCACTAGTGGAAGCTTCACAAACTGGGAAAATATTCCCTGATTCTAGCTTTGTTGCTGCCTTAACAAACTTGATAGGTTGTGTGTTGGCCTTTTTCCAAAGCTAGCTGCCATCTCAACCTTAATGGGAGGTTGTTGCACTTGAGTTTCTTCATAGCCCAAACCAGATTTTGGATCAGATTTCTGACTTTTCAAATGATCCTCCAGTTTCTTGCTAGACTCACTCCATCTCTTAATGACTTCCCTTTCTTGACTGAGAAGATTCGAGGTCCATTCCTCTATTTTGATAGCACATTCAAGGAGATTTTTAGTCCTTGAGAGTTCTTTTTCAAGACTCTCAAGTCTGGAGTTTTCTGATTGTAAAAGAGTGTTCCTAGCAGATAACTGTTCATTAATTTTCTGCACTCTCTCAGTTTCAGCTACAGCACTCCTCAGGGTATCATAGAGATCCTTTATCTCACAAGCCATTTCCTTAACAGTTTTAACACAATCAATTTTAGACATGTTAGAGGAAATTTCGAGGCTTACCTATGAGCTGCTACTGTTAGTGGATGAGGCCATCAGGGCTAGGTTGACATACTCTTCATTTTCTTCCTCATCAGAGTCAGGCCAGTCCTTTTCCCTCTACTATATATGCTTTTTCCTTCTTGTTTGCATTAAGAAGGTCAAAGTATTTCTTCTTGTAATCCACAACAGCTTCTTTGTCTCTAGATTCACCATCTTTTGTGGCCTTGCGGCACTCATTTGTAAAGTGACCCATCTCATTACATTTGTAGCACTTTATTCTTGATTTGTCAATAAAGTTTTTCGTGCTACTGGGTTTCCTTGCTGAAAATCTTTTAGATCCCGAAGGCTTTTGGAATTTCAGCTTGGAAAATCTTTTTGCAAGAAAGGCCATGGTTTCATCCAGCTCCTCTAACTCTTCCGGAGTATATTCTTCCTCCTTGAAGTCAGCTTCTTTGTCCCCTTCTATGTTAGCATCTTCTAGTTGCTGCTTCATCAAGACACTTGGCCTTGCTTCTTGTTTGTCCTTCGTGGCAGCCATCAGGGCTACAGATTTAAGCTTTCTAGCATCCCCTGACATTTCAGATCTTTGTTGAACCTCAAGTTCATATGTCTTTAGGGTGCCATAAAGCCTATCAAAGTCTAGAAGATTCATGTCCTTGGATTCCTTGATGGCTGTTGTCTTAGGATCCCATGATATAGGAAGGGCTCTCATGAACTTTCTGTTCACATCCTTGTTAGCATATGCCTTCCCATATAATCTCAGGTCATTTACCAACCTGTTGAATCTGTCAAACATTTTAGTAAGTGTTTCACTATTTTTCATTGTGAACCACTCATACTATTGTGTCAACAGCTGCAATTTATTTTCCCTCACTTCCTCAATACCATCACAAAGGATTTGTATGGTATCCCATATAGATTTAGACGTGGTAAGATTCATGATACTATTCAGCATATCATCGTCTAGACCATTATACAAGATCCCAGTGACTTTAAGATCCTTTTTCACCTTTTCTCTTTCCTCTATCGTCATTTCGTCAGTTGTCTTTGGGAAAAACTTTTTAGGAATACTGACTCCATTAACGACTTCTATAGGAATGAGCTTCTTGGGAACGTGAGGTCCTTCTTCTAGAATCTACAAAGATTCATCATTAATAGCTCTAAGATGAACTATCATTCTTTGTCTCCAGAAGAAGTATTTGCCCCTTTCCAACATGGGGACTTTACTGTTTCCAGCTTTATTGGCCATAGATAATGATCATTTTTAGCAAGTGAAATCTGCTAAAAGGCTCTGATACCAATTGTTAGTGCAATATAAGCACAAGTGTTTGTAGAAGGGGGGGATGAATACAAACACCTGAATCTTTTTGTTTTCCCAGTAAGATGCCGAGAACTTGTAGAAGGGGGGTTGAATACAAGTTCTTTGAAAATTCTTTGATTACTTGTTCTTAAAGAAACTAAATTTTTCTTGCGGAATAAAAAGAACAAGAACACAAATCTATTTATAAACAATTGCTTTATTGATTTACAATTGAATACAAATTCTAACAATCACAACAATGTGATCATCAGCTTCTTTTCTATTCTGTATAGGAAAAGATGTAAACAATGAAAAACCTATACAGCTTCGAAGTTACAATACTCTGTAAACTTAATTACAGCTTCTATATCTACTGAATTATATTTAACTCAGTTCCTATTCTGAATAAAATTCAGCTTCCTTATTCGAATCAAATACAATCTTTCCTTTTTGATTAGGTAAAGATATCTGGTGAGTTTCCTTACCAACTACGTTTTCAATAATATTTTACTTTACGTGGAAGACATTCCTTTTTCAATTCTAACTCTGTATCTTTCAGAGATTAATTTACAATTAGTCTCTAATGCTTCTTTTAGTCTCTGACGGCTTTAGTCCCTGACGTATCTTTTAGTTTCTGGTACATTTAGTCCCTGATAACTCTTTTAGTCCCTGGTACGTTTAGTCCCTGATGACGTCAACTAGTGTAGTCTCCGATAGTGTTATTTAGTCTCTGATACGTTAAGGCTTAGTCTCCGATGACGTTAGCTTAGTCTCTAATTCCTTTTTCTTTAATCTCTGATGACGTAAGCTTTTAGTTTCCGATAGAAAAACTAGTTTCTGACAGTTAAAACATTTTAGTCTCTGACCAATTCTTCAAGTCTTCGATAAGCCTTTTTGCAAACTCTAACAGATCAAATACACAACTTGACTTCTTGAAGCTTCGATACTCCATTCCAGCAATTAATTACAAATATAAATAATCGTATCTCTTTACAAAGAATAAATGAATTACAAACAAAAAGATAACTACTGGCTACAAAACTTCAGTGTTACTAATTATCACTTTCTATACATTTGTATTCTAAATAATCTAAAGACAATCATCATCAAATGTTCTAAAACCTAACACTTTTCGCTCTTTTAAACTTAAAAGTGATTACTGGAAACAGTTGAAACAAACAGAAAAACTATAAGAAATAAACACATAGATTCAAGTTAAAATAGTTATATTAAAACTTGGGGTTTTTCTGGAAATCTGTATAATCACAAATATGATTTACAGCTACAAATTCTGTGAATAAGGTTCACAGTTTCTCACACTCACTAGCTTCTAACTTTCTTTGAAATATCTCTCTCAAGATCTATTACAAACCTTCTCTCTAGTGTTTGTGTGCTTCAGCGTTTGTTTGATCTGTTGGATAGATTCAATCACTGTAATTTTGTAATGAGAGCTCCGTTGCTTATACGATAAATCAGTGGGATGAAATTACGTGCTTGAGACGTGCTGCTCTTCTCAACTTAGCCGCAAGTATGTCACATCGAAACTTTATGTGTCAGACTGCTGCATGCTTTGTTGCTACTTTTCTTCCCCTGATCTTTGTGCATTTAATGCGTGAGAGTTCTCATTGGATCGAAAACAAACTTCAAGAAATATTTTTCAAGTTGATAATATTTAACTGATGATAAATGTAATGATAATATTTAAAAAACTTTCACATTACAACAACAAATTACATAAATGTAACTTTTTTTTTTGCTAAACAAATTTCATTTACAAATATAATTCATTTTTTAAAACGAATGAAGTTATCAAATATTCATAATAAATTGTTTTAACACTAAAAAAATACATGAATCATATAATTTTAACTATTCTATTATAAAAAGTGTATCACTAATAAATGATTACTAAATATAATAACCGTAACAAACATAATAACAACTATTTTTATTTTTAATTTGTAATAAATATAATAGTTGAAAAATAAACTTAATATGAATTAAAATAGCATGACTTATAATATTTTATATATATGTACACACAATATTATTTTTATGCAACTGTTAAGAAATAAATATTATATATATAGATATTATTTCATAACAAACAATTAACATTGTCTGTGTTAGGCACGGGATTTCGGGTTAGTTATGATTAAGTTATAAAATAATAACATATGATATAATTAATTAAGCAATGATTAAAATTAACATTATTAAACAATTAAAATTTATGATGAAAAAAACCAATCAAAATTTAATTTGTTATATCAAATATATTTTAATATTAATAATATATAATCAAATTAATCATCAAAAATACATTCATGTCGTGCTTTTATAGCTAGTTGATCAGTAACACGGCTCGGCTAAATTGTATTTAATGTTTGTTTATTATGTCATATTCAACCAGTTAGGTAAGCATGACATAGGAAAAAAAATGTAAGATACTAATAATTTAATTTAGAGCAACTCTAGGATTTGGACAAATCTTTGTTTAGATTATACAAATGGAGAATATAATTATTGTCCACAATAATCTAGTCAGGAGCACCACCTAGTAGTATTATTATATTTTTAGCAAATGGGAAATTGCTTTTCTATCGCATCCTACTTAATTTAGAATATAGGGAAATTCACCTTTTTTATTATAATAATATGAGCACAAATTTAATTCTCTTTTAAAGTTGTTGTTTCTCTTTCAGTTACTGTAGTTAGTTGACATTTCATATCAGGATCTATTTAAAAGCTACATAATCCAACTGGAAGCAATTATTTAACAGTATATTCTCTCTAATTTGTTTTGACCTAGTTGCCATTGTAGTTAAGTTTGAAGTAATAGAGCTAATTAGTTTGTTGTCAAGCCTCTATCAAATTTATTTGCCGAGACCTTCACGGCCGTACAAATACTCTTTTATTTCGTAAGAAATATCACACATGTATAGACAAGATATATCACGGTTTCACAAAAATAAAGTATTTTATCCATTCTGAAATTACATGTATTTTTTAGTTTATACAAAATAGATTTACGAAATTTTATAATTCAAAATTAAAGTAAAATTTTTAATAATTTTGAAGTAATATATCGTAATGTATACCGTAAATCACTAGTACAAAATTTATCATTTGTGTCGGTTAAAATACCTATTTTGCGTCGGTTAACAGAAGACGCATACGGAGGAGACGCAAAAACATGACCATTTTGCGTCAGTTAAACAGATGACGCAAAAAATTATCATTTGCGTCGCACCTTTAAAAAAACCGACGCAAATGATAAATGTCATTTACGTCGCTCCTTTAAAATAACCAACACAAATGATAAATATCATTTGCGTCGCTCCTTTAAAATAACGGACGCAAATGATAAATATCATTTGCGTCGCACCTTTATATTAACCGACGCAAATTATAATGGTCATTTTTTTTAAAAAAATTCATTTTAAAATATACCATATCCAACCTGTACATTAAAAAACTATTTATAATGCCACAACAAGGCAAAAATACAAAATTGAACTACTTCATTTGCAAAAGAGAAATATATACAAATCAAAATTTACAACCCAATCACAACGTGATATTTATTCCTAAAATTACATTACAAACCTGTTCAAAGTTCATATATTTGTTGTATTCTACTATATTTCGTAAAATTACATTTCAAACCTGTTCAAAGGTCATATACAATCATTCATAAAAAATTCTGCCCACAAGTCTCGAATTTCATCAATTTCAAATTTAGACTATGACTTTTTTCCACTCAAATCCTATAGAATATTATAAAAAAGAAATCATTAAGCATATAATTAAAACCACTATGCAATGTAAATTTGTTATTAGACTGAAATAGTTAATTATATGCATATAATTAAAAATAATATATCTCGGTCCATTTTGTAAAGGGAGCCCGGCGATGTAACTTGACAATGTCATACATGTACAGCATCACATAGTAGCCGCACTCAATACCTCCTTTTTGTTGAGGACACTATCTAAATAGTCAAGTTGATTAAAAATTTGCCAAATTATATTATACAAACCAGAAAAGTCAACTCTGATTGGATAATTTAGTAACTATTTTATACCTTAACCTCATTCGTATACCAATGCAACTTATTTTTTTTCTTCTTGCCACATTGAGCAATATATACTCTAAATGCCCTACAAAATTATATATATATATATATATATATATATATATATATATATATATATATGTTACAGGAGTTTTACACGGTTAAGTTATATTAATAAGTTAAGAATTAATATATAATTTACTTACACTGTCATTAATGCCTTGATTTGCATATTCATTTCCCTCTTCAATGAGTCGAGCACATATATTACATTTTGATCATAAGATATAAGAAGCAACATCCAATGCTCAATACATTTTTAGAAATTAAATAACAATGTTAAATTATATTAATGAACAAGCTAGCAAAGGAATCTACATAATAACAATGTTAAATTATGTTCTTACTGTTCGAAGTACAGCGCTAAGATGAATTTCTTCGACTGACAACCTAGCAAAATATTTGTAATGTATCGAGTTGTGCCATCTAGATCATTTATTGCATTTGCTAGTTGACTCAGACATATGAATACAAAGGAATGTACATTAGATCCCTTAGACATCTCCTTCACGTACCTACAAATGTAATACACAAATTAAACGTTAGTAAGTTTATAAAATAAACTTGTATCAAAATAAAAGATAAATGTACCTATATGAAAATTATAGTCCCACCTCATGAAAATTTGTATCACACTTACATTCAACCATTTCATTCTACAAAATTGTTGTACATCCTCACTCGAGAAATAAATAGATTGTTCTACTTTTCTCAGAGCATCGACGCAAATGTCATAATCTAAAGGAACTGAAATCAAGTCATTCGCGAAAGGCATCGCCATAATAAGATTATGTAAACATTGACATTTTTCACTCAATTTGAGATCTAATGTTGACGACCCTTTGCTATGAACTTGATTTTTTTGGCTGGGTGGGGATCGAGGCGCTTTACCCTTTTCCGGTAAGATGGGATCCTAATTAGGTATAAAGTTAAACAATATCATTTACATCAATTAAATGAATTGACAACAATCATTTATAATTAATAATGTTAATTTGAAATTTGTTACCTGCCCCAACATTACAAGTTGTTTAGGCCACTGAACAAAGCCACCAACAGTGTCACCTACTTTTTTATGTTCACTAGTAGGCACAGGAAGGGGAGCGAGTTGAAATTCTGCAAAAAATGTCATCAATGGATACTCTCACATTGTGTAACTCCATTTGTTGACCATGAACAACATCACCCGCAGAATTCGGTGGAAAAATAATCCCTCTAGCCACAACCACTTTTCCGGTCTCAGAAAGGTGTTGGGTTTCGTATCATCAGACGCAGCGGAAAAATACGGTTTAAAATAAAACAAAACGAAACCCAAACCCGAGGATCTATGCGAAACAGTTTAATACAGATAGTTCAAGATTTTACCGATTAAAAGTGCGAATCTGAAACTTTGGTGAAGGTGTTGATCGTCTCCAAATCTTTAACGCAACCCAACTGGACAGCGTCTCTACGGTATCCACACGAACACCCGCGAACCGTCTTACGATTCGAGCAAAGAGGATAACAGTACTAGCTGTAAATAATCTGTATCTCTTTTATCTCTCTTAACCTCTCTTATGAGCGGCTACGTCAAAACGTTGGTTGTTCAAGAGAAAAATTTTATATCTATCTCTATATATATCAGAGAATAGCTGATATATCATATATATATAGCCTTCTATAGAGTAGATTCCAAAACCTAATCTAATTAGGAGATTAGAATCCGAATCCTATATTCATTA
>CM025787.1:25369040-25381981 GCA_014636745.2 Centella asiatica
TTCTACAAAGCAAGTTTCCTTTGTGTGAGTGTGTAGATTATTGAGAACAAGTTTCTTCTCTTTAATCTCCAACTATATATATATATATTTCTACAAAGTGGTATCAAGAGCAAGGTTTAAAGATGGCTTCCAACAATATGTTTCAACCTCAACTTCCTCGTTTGACGGGAAAGAACTACAACCAATGGAGCATCCAAATGAAGGTGTTATATGGCTCTCAAGATCTTTGGGAGATTGTTGAAAATGGATATGAAGAACCGGAGAATCAAGCAACCCTCTCAACACAACAATTGAATGCTTTGAAGGAGAATCGAAAGAAAGACAAGAAGGCTCTTTACTTTATCTATCAAGCGGTGGATGAAGCAATCTTTGAGAGGATCTCTACGGCATCAACATCAAAGGAGGCATGGGACACCCTTAACAAAGCATATAAAGGTGAAGAAAAAGTAAAAATGGTGAGACTCCAAGCTTTAAGAGGTGAGTTTGATTTACTCAAAATGAAAGAAAGTGAATCGGTGGAGGAATTTTATAATCGAACAATTTCAATTGTTAATCAACTTCAAGTTAATGGTGAAACAATTGAAGATAAAAAAGTCATAGAAAAAATTCTTCGTAGCATGACCCGAAAGTATGAACATATTGTGGTAGCTATTGAAGAATCAAAAGACTTGAATAATTTCTCTCTTGAAGAATTGTTGGGCTCACTCCAATCTCGTGAGCTTCGAATCAAACAATTTGATTCCTCATCTTCCGAGCAAGCTTTTCAAATTCATGACAACAATCATGGCGTTTTTAGAGGAAGAGGAGGAAGAGGATCTTCTCGAGGAAGAGGACAAGGAAGCGGAAAATTTCAAACTGAAAATTCAAGTACATCACAAAGAGGAAGAGGAAGAAGCCATGGAGGATATAATGGAAGAAGCTATGGAGGATATAATGGAAGAGGAAGAGGTAATTCTTTCAATTTTCAATGTCATTATTGTCATAAATTTGGACATATGAAGAAGGATTGCAATAAGAGAATCATTGATGAAAAAGGTGATTCTAATTTTTTACACGAGGATTCGGAGACAAAAGATGAAAGTTTGCTTCTTGCTTGCAATATTCAAGATACTTCTCTTGATGATGTTTGGTATATTGATAGTGGTTGTAGTAACCACATGATCGGAAATAGAAAGATCCTTGTAAATTTTGATGAAAATGTTCAAAAAGAAGTCAAGATGGGAGACAATAAAAGGCTGAACATCAAAGGCTGTGGTGATGTTCTAATTCTCACAAAGCAAGGTACAAAGCATATTTCTAATGTTTATTATGTTCCGGAACTTAAGCATAATCTTTTAAGTGTCGGACAACTCTTGAAGAAGGGACATAATGTTAATTTCAAGAATGATTTATGTGAAATTAAGGACAAGAATGGTGTTCTTATTGCAAGAGTCAAGATGACTCCAACTAAAGTGTTTCCGTTGCAACTCAAAAATGAAGCTCTTCCTTGTTTTGCTAATATTGTGAATGACAAGTCTTGGCTTTGGCATTTCCGATACAATCACTTGAGTTTCACTACATTATCCAAGATTTGCAAAGATCACATGGTGAGAGGAATTCCAAACATTAATCGCTAAGATCAACTTTGTGAAAATTGTGTCTTTGGCAAGCACCATCGAGATCCATTTCCAAAAGAAAAGGCATAGCGAGCACGAAATCCTTTGGAGTTGGTGCATTCTGATTTGTGTAGAGCTATGCGCACAAACTCTCTTGGAGGTAATCGTTATTTTCTCACTTTTATTGATGATTATAGTCGCAAGATGTGGATTTATTTTCTCAAAGAAAAATCACAAGTATTTGGAGTGTTCAAAGGTTTTAAAGCACTTGTGGAGGAACAAAGTGGCTTTCATTTAAAGACACTACGATCCGATCGTGGTGGAGAGTATATGGAGAAAGAATTTGGAGGTTATTTGAAAGAACATGGCATTCGTCACCAACTAACGGTTCGTTCAACTCCTCAACAAAATGGGGTGGCCGAAAGAAAGAACCGTATTATCATGGAGCTTGTTCGAAGTATGTTGAAGATGAAAAGATTGCCTAAGATGTTTTGGGCAGAAGCGGTAGCTTGTGTATGCTATGTTCTCAACCGGGCGGCAACTAAAAGTGTTCAAGGAATGACTCCACAAGAAGCATGGAGCGGTCACAAGCCATGTGTTTCTCACTTTCGAATTTTTGGAAGTATTTGTTACTCTCATGTGCCGGATGAAAAGAGAGGTAAACTTGATGATAAATTTGAAAAATGCATCTGTATTGGCTATAGTGAAACCTCCAAGCCATACAAGTTGTACAATCCCATCACAAAGAAGACTATTATTAGTCGTGATGTAATTTTCAATGAAGAGGAAGCATGGGAATGGAAAAATGAGAAGGAAAGTCCAAGTATTATTCTTGATGATGACGCATTTGAGCCAATTGAAGAAGAAGACTCCGCTCCTCCTTCACCATCTAATTCTTCTCCAAGCTCATCTTCTACACCATCATCATCCTCTACAAGTTCGAAAACTCCACCAAAAAGAACAAGAAGTCTTGGTGAGATATATAATGATATTAGAAGCAATTTGGAAGATGATTTTGTTGATTTTGCTCTGTATGGAAATGTTGATCCAGTCACTTTTGAAGAAGCCATAAAAGAAGACAAATGGAGGCAAGCTATGGATCAAGAGATTGATGCAATTGAAAGGAATCAAACATGGGAATTAGTGGAAGTACCTAAGGGAAAGAAACTCATTGGAGTTAAATGGGCTTACAAGACAAAGATGAATGCAAATGGTGAAGTTGAAAAGCACAAGGCTCCTTTAGTCGTGAAAGGCTACAAGCAAAAATATGGTGTTGAGTATAAAGAAGTTTTTGCTCCTGTAGCACGTCTTGAAACAATTCGTTTGGTGCTTTCTTTGGCCGCTCAAAATAAGTGGCGAGTTTACCAAATGGATGTAAAATCAGCATTCTTGAAAGGAGTGTTACAAGAAGAGGTGTATATTGATCAACCCCCAGGCTATGTGAAGAAAAATGAAGAGAATAAAGTATACCAATTGAAGAAGGCATTATATGGACTCAAACAAGCACCACGTGCTTGGTATAGTCGCATAGATGGATATTTTATGAAGATGAAATTCAAAAGGTGTCCATTTGAGCATACTCTTTACATCAAGGAGAACAAAGGTAATATTCTCATTATTGGCTTATATGTGGATGACTTGATATTTACCGGAAGTAATCTTGATGATATTACGGAGTTCAAGAGGAATATGATGCAAGAATTTGAGATGACGGATTTGGGACTATTTCATTATTTTCTTGGCATTGAAGTAACACAAAATGATGATGGCATATTCATCTCTCAACAAAAGTATGCAAAAGATTTGTTGAAGAAATTTAGAATGGAAGAGGCCAAGCCAATTAGCACTCCAGTTGAAGTTGGTCTAAAGCTAAGTAAAGATGATAATTGCAAAGATGTTGATCAGACATTGTATCGAAGCCTTGTTGGAAGTTTGATGTATTTGAAGGCTACTCGACCCGACATCACATATGGTGTAAGCTTGATCAGTAGATTCATGGACAAACCGAAGAAGAGTCATTGGGAAGCCGGAAAAAGAATTTTAAGATATGTTCATGGAACTCTTGAAGATGGCATTCATTATCACAAGGTAAATGATCCTAAACTACTTGGATATTGTGATAGTGATTGGGGTGGAAATTTTGATGATAGTAAAAGTACTTCCGGAAATGTTTTCTTTCTTGGTTCGGGTGCAATTATATGGATGTCAAAGAAGCAACAAGTTGTGGCACTTTCAACGGCAAAATCCGAATATATCTCACTAGCAATGGCAAGTTGTCAAGCTTTATGGATCTCATGGGTGTTGGAAGAACTTAAGCACTCATTCAATGAAGCTCCACTTATATATTGTGATAGTAGTTCCGCAATTGAACTTTCTGAGAATCCGGTATCTCATGGTAAAAGCAAGCACATAAGGATAAAGTATCACTTCATTCAAGACTTGGTCAAGAAAGATGAAATTGTGATCAAGCATTGCAAGACTCAAGATCAAATAGCTGACATATTCATGAAACCTTTGAAGGTAGAAGTTTTCAACGAATTGAAGAAGAAACTTGGTATGCGCAAAAGTTTAGCTTACGGGGGGCTGTTAGAAATATAATCTAAACTTTATATTATCTATTATTATTTAGAATTATTCTAGAATATTCAAGAAGTGCCTTTTGAGTATTATGCATGAATAGTCAAATACATGAATGTGTCTCTTAATCTAGTTACACGAATATGTCTCTTAATCTAGTTTATACACATATGACTCATGGAGTACATGTACTAGAGAATCTAGAAAGTTATTTTGAGTCCTATAAATAGGACAAGTCATTTGTAGTTGTAATCATGTATTCAACAAGTTCAAGGTATATACAAAGTGTGTGAGTTCTACAAAGCAAGTTTCCTTTGTGTGAGTGTGTAGATTATTGAGAATAAGTTTCTTCTCTTTAATCTCCAACTATATATATATATATATTTCTACAAAATGAGCACATCCAAACAGTAGCCAGCTTAATTAAACCAAATGGCGAATTCGTGGAGAGACAATTTCTAGACCAAATGGCTAATTTATGGTTATTAGAGAAAACAAGATTGTTAATTAGTTAGTGATGATGTTCACTAGTTAGTTAGTAATTACTTAGATGATAAATTCTGAATTTAGGAGTTACCTGTATGGCTCTACGTATAGACCTCTAATGTGATCTTCATCGTAAATAATATTCTCCTCCCATGTTCTCTTCATCTATGTCATTATTATGCGTTTCAATAGCATTATACATGATAACCTTGTATAGGAAGCCTAAGTCAGAACCTTGTAATTTTGAACAGAAAAATCTGTTAGACGTAGAGCTGATGGTAGAGATAGAAATGTGGCTTTGCGAGCAAAATGTATTGATCTTCCAGAAATCGAGGTTAAGAATGTGGATTAGTCATGATTTTAATACCAATTCCTTTCTTAGACTATAGTATTATAATAATTATATCAACTAAAATTAAATAAATTGGCAGTAATTTAAAATTTAGTACAAGGTCGTTTAACTTAAAAAGTGAACACGTTGAAGCCAATTCTAGTATTCATTAGAGGTCTTCAAAATTTTTCCGTATCTCATCACCTAGCTACTTCATTGACGAAAAAATGAACTCATTCCGGTGTTGGATTGATCAGTAACATAGGAAGTCTGTCTCAGGGCTTGAGATACAAAATCAATCTTTGACTCGTGATAGGGTCAACCATCGGCAAGCAATTGCAAGCATTTGAGAAATAGTGTATATTCCTTTCCCCTTTGCCCTAAAAAACTTCAGACTTTCAAATAATACTCAATCGAGATAGACACCCCTTAAATCAAGTGGGCTAGCATACCACACGTTTGATCCAGAACCGTAGGGCCAGTTGGCGAAAGCCACACATTAACTCAATGACATGTTTTATAAATGTGAGTTTGGGAGTTTAAGATAACTTCTAAAGACTCTTGTAGAGTTTCACATCCTCTCGGAGAACCTTTAGTAAAAGGGTGTTGAACGATGCAATGTATGCTGAAAGTACTTAATTAATGTTTTGTAATTCATTGAACATTGAGATTCAGAGTTCATGTTATTCTCTGCATAAATATTAAGTAGGTACATGTATCTAACAGTCTAAATATAATGCTTAGATAAAGTACATGTATAGGTACATTATATACAAGTGCAATGTGTCTTTGATGTTCATGTACTGGACTATTATAAATACATAAATGATCAATCAAATCTGTAGAGCGGCTTGAGAATCATTGTGTTCTCTCTATTCTAAATTACAGCAAAAATATATTTCCCTTTTAACATATTCCAACAGGTGGTATCAGAGTTTAGGAGATCAACAACCTGTTGGACGTTTTTTACAAGTTTCTGCATCAACAAAACATCATAGCTGCTGTTTTGAATATAAGAACTCCCATCATCCCAATATTTGATGGAGAGAATTACCAATTTTGGTGTGTAAAAATGAAGACCATATTCTGTTCACTTGGCTTATGGGAATTTGTCAATGATGGATATGAGGAACCAGCTTCGACGAAACAATTATCAGCAGCACAAAAGAAAGTTGCAAAAGAGAATCAAGAAAAGGATGTTGATGCTCTCTCAAAAATTCAGTCTAGAGTGTCAAATTCAATTTTTCCAAGGATTATGCGAGCATCAACAACAAAGGAAGCTTGGGATATTTTTCAACAAGAATTTCAAGGAAGTGATAAGGTACAAGCCGTCAAACTACAGAATCTTAGAAGAGATTTTGAAAATATAAAAATGAAGGAGAATGAATCTATGAATGAGTTCTCTTATAGATTTATTGAACTTGTAAATCAAATGAAGACTTGTGGAGATGATATATCAGATAAGAAGCAAGTTGAGAA
This sequence comes from Centella asiatica, assembly GCA_014636745.2. Classification (NCBI taxonomy): domain Eukaryota; kingdom Viridiplantae; phylum Streptophyta; class Magnoliopsida; order Apiales; family Apiaceae; genus Centella; species Centella asiatica. The sequence continues at coordinate 25,375,509 of CM025787.1, forward strand.
AATTTTGATAAGTTTGCCGAATAAATTTATCCCTATTGTTTCCGTATTTGAAGAAATGAAAGATTTGTCCACTCTCAGCATTCAAAGTCTCATGGGATCTCTGAAATCTTATGAGCAAAGAGTAAAGGGTACATATGAAAGTTCTACAGAAAGTGCGTTTTATTCCAATGTTAGCTTCAACAACAAAAGGTCTTAGAGGAATGATCGTGCGTGGAGGAAATGCTTGTGGAAGAGGTGGCGGAAATCAATTTGCAAGAGGAAGAGGCAAAGGAAGAAATTCATATGAAAGAAGGCCACAATTAGAAAATACTCAACAAAGGGAAGATAAAAAGAGTTGCCGAATATGTGGCTTCACAAATCATTTTAACAAAGATTGTTGGCACAAAGGTAAGCCAAAATGTTATAATTGTGGTAAATTTGGATATGTTATAAAAGATTGTTTAGCAAAGACTAATCAATAAGCAAATTTCACCGAAGAAAAGGATGTTGAAGGAACTATGTTCTATGTCTCTCAATCTACTGATCTTACCAACGATGTTTGGTGTATTAATAATGGTTGCAGTAACCACATGACTAGCAAAAAGAACATGTCTGTTGATATTGATTCGATAGCTACAATGAAAGTTAAGATGGGAAATGGACAGATGGTGGAATCAAAAGGAAAGGGAACCATTGCGGTGCAAACCAAGAAAGGTCCTAAGCATATCAAAGATGTGTTGTCTGTTCCTGACTTAGAGACGAATCTTCTAAGTGTGGGACAACTCATGGAACACGGTTATCGTCTTCTCTTCAAAAATGACAAATGCAGAATATTTGACAAAGGAGGAAGCAAACAAATTATAGCAAGTATTCAAATGGTGAAGAACATAAACTTTCCTCTAAACATTCCTCAAAATTTAAATGTTCCATTGAAGATGGAGATTGATGGTGAATCATGGTTGAGGCATAAAAGATATGGCCACTTAAATTTTAAAAGCTTGAAAGTTTTTGCAGCAAAAGAATATTGGGTATGGCCTTCCAAACATTCAACACAAATCTGATGTATGTGAAGGATGTGTTCTTGGCAAGCAGAATCGTGATGCTTTTCTGAAAGAAATGACGTGGAGAGCTAAAGAATGACTAGAGCTTGTTTACACCGACGTATGTGGGCGTATGTGAACAATTTCACAAGCTGGAAATAGGTACTTTCTACTGTTTGTTGATGATTATTCATGAATGTTTTGGGTGTATTTCATGAGAACAAAAGCCGAGGTCTTTATAATTTTTAAGAAGTGGAAAAATCTTGTTGAAAGACAAACCGGCTCCCTTGTTAAAAAGTTAAGAAGTGATAGGGGCGGCGAATACAATTTAAATCAATTCAAAAGGTTTTGTGAAGATATTGGTATGGAAAGGCAATTGACTGTTGGCTTCACTCCACAACAAAATGGAGTAGCCGAGAGAAAGAATAAAACAATTAAAAAACTGTCAAAATCAATGCTTTATGATAAGGGACTGCCGAAAACATTTTGGGCCGAACCAGTTAACATGGCCGTCTACTTAATCAATAGATGCCCAACAAAAGCTCTTGGAAATCTAACTCCTTTTGAAGCATGGAGTGGAAGGAAGCCTTCGGTTAATCACTTGAAGGTGTTTGGATGCATTTGCTACTCTCATGTGCCTAAGGAAAGAATGTACAAATTGGATGAAGTAAGTGAAAAATGTATATTTGTGGGTTATAGCTTGCACTCTAAAGGCTATCGTTTATATAGCTTAAAGAGTAACAAAAGTATTATTTCTAGAGATGTAATATTTGATGAAAATGCTTCTTGGAATTGAGAAGAAAAGAAAGTTAAAACACAGGTTGTTTTTAATGTAGTAAGGCCATCTCCAGTCAACAAAATTGAGAATGATGACACTCCTCCTTCTACACCAAGGGCTGATAATTCACCAAGTGCTAATCCTGAAAGTAGTGCCCAGAAAAGTTCTTCGGAGTCACCACCTCCAAACAAGTTTAAAAGTATTTCTGATATTTAATAGCGCAACAACTTTTGTGTGGTTGAACCAGAAAATTTTGATGAAGCAATAAAATAAGAAATTGGGATGATTGTGAAGAACAAGACTTGGGAATTGGCTGAAAGACCAAGAAACAAGGATGTGATTGGAGTAAAGTAGATCTTCAAAGTAAATCACAATGCAAATGGCAGTGTCAACAAAAATAAAGCAAGGCTCGTGGTGAAAGGCTATGCACAACAGCCCGGTATCGATTTTAACGAGACATTTGCTCCGATGGCGAGACTCGACACAATCAGAACTCTTCTAGCGCTGTCAGCACACAAAGGCTGTTACTTGTATCAGCTTGAAGTAAAATTGGCTTTTTTGAATGGTGTACTGCAAGAGGATATTTATGTTGAACAACTATAAGGTTTCGTTAAAGCAGGTCAAGAAGATAAAGTTTATAAGCTGCAAAAAGCCTTGTACGGGCTGAATCAAGCTCCCCGTGTTTGGTATAGTCAAATTGATGATGTTCTTCTTGTTTCATTGTATGTTGATGATTTGATTTACACAGGAAACAGTGAGACGATGGTGATTGAGTTTAAAGAGGAGATGATGAGAAAATATGAAATGAGTGATTTGGGACTTTTACATTATTTTTTGGGGATCGAAGTTCAGCAAAATCATGCTGGAGTTTTCATTTCTCAAAAATAGTATTGTGAAATTATTTTGAAAAAGTTTAAGATGTGGGGGTGTAAACCTGTTGCAACACCTTTGGCGGTTAATGAAAAGCTCATGAAAGACGATGGGAGTAAATAAGTTGATACTACATTTTTCAGAAGTTTGGTTGGAAATCTGCTATATCTGACAGCAACCAGACCGAATATAATGTATGCAGCGAATTTCTTGTCAAGGTTTATGCACAAGCCAACTCAAGTACATCTTGGAGCTGCTAAAAGAGTTTTAAGATATTTACAAGGGACTTCTGATTTAGGGATTATGTAGAAGCTGAAATTGTTGGTTACTCGGATAGTGATTGGGCTGGAAGTTTTGACGATAAAAAGAGCACTTCTGGTTACGCTTTCTCTCTTGGTTCAGGAGTAATTTCATGGCTATCAAAAAATTAAGAGATGGTAGCATTATCATCAGCTGAAGCTAAATATGTTGCTGCAAGTTTGGCAACATCACATGTTCTATGGCTTAGGAAAATTTTGGGAGATACGGAGGCCGAACAAACAGATTCTACAACACTTTTCTGTGATAACAAGTCTGCAATATCAATGGCAAAAAATGCAGTTTTTCACAGCCATACAAAAACATTGATGTGAAGCATAATTTCATCCATGAAGCCGTTGAAAATGGAGTTATTGAAATCAAGTATTGCAACACAAATGAACAACTTGCTGATATCTTCACGAAAGCACTTCTTAAAGAAAAGTTCTTTTACTTTCTAGACATGATGAAAGTTCAGTGACAAAACATTAAGGGGGAGTGTTGAAAGATGCAATGTATGCTGAAAGTACTTAATTAATGTTTTGTCATTCATTGAACATTGAGATTCAGAGTTCATGTTATTCTCTGCATAAATATTAAGTAGGTACATGTATCTAAGAGTCTAAATACAATGTCTATATAAGGTACATGTAGAGGTACATTATATACAAGTGCAATGTGTCTTTGATTTTCATGTACTAGACTATTATAAATACATAAATGATCAATCAAATCTGTAAATTGGCTTGAGAATCATTGTGTTCTCTCTATTCTCAATTACAGCAAAAATATATTTCCCTTTTAACATATTCCAAGAAAGGGTGGGGGAGAATATATCTCTTAATCGAATCACCTCGATTTAAGTCACTACCATGTCATTGGCTCTTCCTCAATAACATCATTCCCATTACAACCCTCAACAATTTACCATTGCACAAATTAGCATAACAACAAAGTAAGAAGCAGATGGATAGCTAAATGTACCCTATATGCATAACCATTTAATTAGTAACCCATTGAGTAACCCATTGCCAGGTAAGTAGAAGTAAGGTGGTCAACTACTCAAAAGAGGTTCATTTCTCCTTAGCCTCATCTACAAGCTAGCCAAAAAGATTGAAGAGATTGGGGTTTATAAAATATAAGTATACTTTCGAAGCTGAAGAAGCCAAAAGAGGTTACCGGGTAGATGGATCGCTAACAGTAGAGTAAGAGTTGATTTTGCGAATAGAGAATTAAGGATTAATGAATTTTGTGCTGTTAAAAATGATGATAATCTTCATAGAAAAGAGATCAAGAGTGCATTTGAATCTCATATATGTGGTGCTCTATGGTGAAGCTAATAATGAAATTTTAAATAGAATGGATAGATGTTTGGGTTTTTGTGACAAAAGAGTTTCTGTTTATGAAGGATTTGAATTCTATGCTTGGAGTTATGGTATTCTAGTGGATAGTATGATTAGATGGGGGGATTTTACAATTGTGGTTGTGTAGTTGTGAAAAAGATGTTGACATGATTATTCTTAATAAATCAAGTTTAGAAAATCTGTTTTTAAAGTTGAAATGTAAGCAAAAGTTGTAGAGAGCCATCACTTGTCTATCAGTCAAGGTTATAACCCTTAGCCTTTGCCTTTGGTCAAGGAATACTATGAATAGTATAACAAATTTGTGGGGTTCTTTGTTGAATTTGATGGATGAATCTGCTGATGTTAAAGAAGTGGATGAAGCCATGTCTATTATTCAAACAAATTTCGTGGATTGTATTGATGGGGTGGTGAAGCTAAGATTTAAAGAGGTGTCCATAAAGGTTAGTAGGAAAACAAAAAGGATGGATGACATGTTTTGTTTGGATTATCTTGATGCAGTCACTGAGAATGGTAATATTAAATCGCCAAAACATGTGGCTAAGGTGAAAGATGTTAATGGTAAAGATATTCATGGGGAATTTGATAAAGGTAGGGGAAATGGAGAAGTTTCAGCAGCTGAGAGTTTTGAGAAAGAAAACTTATAGCAATTCTTCATTAGTAGCGGTCAAAGAAGCTTGCACTATTCTGAAGCAAGAGTTCCATGGAGATAGCAAGGTACCGGTAGTTAAATTGCAGACATATCGTAGGAAGTGTGTGACACTGTTCATGAAAGGTAATGAATGAATTCGAGATTCTTTTTCAAGAGTTTCTAATATTGTTAATCAAATGAGAGCCTTTGGAGAAACTCTCATAGATCAGAAAATTGCAAAATTATGTTTTAAACCACTGTGTTTCTCACTGTTTTTGTTTAGGCAATTGAACTTTAAAAATCTCGTCACAAACCATTAAACTCAATTTTAGTTTTACAACAGGCCATTTCGTCTATTCTTGACAGAATCCATTAAAAAAGATGACATGGCAATTTTTTTAAAATATTCAATATTAAGTGGTTATTATCTGGACAATGAGTTGGTCAATGAATATAAAATAGCTAGAAGTAATTTATAAAAAGAGAATAACTATTAAAAATCTGATTAATAATTTTTAAACAAAATATTTGCATGGTAAAGTATTTTTCATCATCTTCCCCTAAAATCACCTAGACTAGAATCAAGTGAAGGTAATTGTGGGCAAAAGTATTCTGGTAAAGGCTGAGGTATAGGTGGCTATCGTGGCTGTAAAAAAGGACGAGGAAGGTAAAATACAAGGTTCTTTGACTGGGAAGATAACAAAGGAAGGCGGTGCTATAATTTTAGGAATTGTAGACACAGAGCAACAAATTGTCTAGATAATGCAGAGAAAGCCAAACAACAAGTTAATTTTGTTATGCTTGATGATGGGATGAACAGTGACTGCATTTGAATTTCAAAATAGGCATGTCAACTACAGACAGTAGTACATGCCTATTGCAGCAGTGCTAGAGCTTCATGGTCATATTCTGTATATAACAAGTCCTCTACTAGTAGCTTGAGCTGTAGATAACAACTAAAACCAACTGAACTGCAGCTTTCGTAAAATCCTCTGAAATGATCATAAATATCTTTTCAGTTTTGCCATGGTTTTTTCTTCTGAGTCTCTTTTACACTAGCTCAATTGGAGCTTCTAATGACGATCACAAGGTATGTAACACTTTTTATCCTTGACTTGTATAGTTGTGTATGTAATATAATCTTATGACGACGGCTGACTTGTGAATATGATTTCAAAAAATAAAGCTCAAATCTATTGAGTAGTACTGATGACATTATTAGGTAGTTTTGGAGTCAAGCATCTGGTCACAAGTAGAATCTGAATATTAGTTTTGGTGTAGCGTTTCTATTTCTAAGCTTTCTGGTCATGTTCATTTTGTACCTTGATAAGTTTTTAATATAGTTTTCCTTTTTTTTCTGATAAAATAAATAAATAAATAAAGCTCAATTGTGTTCAAACAAGGTCAGTCACGAAGGAGTACACAAATTATACATACTCTAACATGTTCTTTAATTGGATTTTGGTGTTCTATAGATCTTCTGTATATATGTTCCACCTAATTAATTTGATCTGAAT
>CM025787.1:25383704-25394089 GCA_014636745.2 Centella asiatica
CTTCCACTGATCGCTGCGGGCCGCGCATTCGCCACACAGCACGGAAATGATGATTGAAATTATAGTATATAGATAGAATAGCTTCCGCTATAAATGTACTATTTTGGGTTGTAATAACTCCTTATTACTGTTTCTTTCAGTAATTAATCTTTGAGTGGATGTATGGTTATCTTTTCCTTCTTATGACGAAGCCCTGATCCAGTGAGGGAATTTGGGGTCGTCACACTTTCATTCTGTTGATTAAACTTCCTAAGAAAAAAAGGTCAATACCTTCCATTCCGTTCATTTGCTGGTATATTTTGGTGTCAACATTTGAATGTTTTCAATATTATTTTGTGATTAAGTTATTCATAAACAACTATTTTGCTTTATTATGAGATACATGCATGTCCTCTGCCTTTTACATTATGCTATTCAGTTGCTATACATTGTTCGCACTTTTAACATCTTTGTCAGTGTATCTCAACAACCATTGTCACCACCAGGAAAGAACAAAACATTTGTTCTTTTTTTTTTGTATATTTTTGGTTGTACTAATCCGTAAGCTTTTTCCACGAGTAAAAATCAGAAGGTGTACAAATGGCTCAAAAATCGCAAATGAAAGAAAAGTTGGACTACAGGGGATTTGGGGTGCATTGGTTGGTTTATCAACATAAGAGTTCTTGCTGCATTTTACTGGTATTTATGTTTCCTTGTATGTCTCTCTGCATTGGCCATGGTTTTGACATTTTTTGTTTAATTTTGTATAATGCAACAGTTATCATGGACCAGTGCAGTTCGAGTAAGAGACCTACTAAAAAAATTAGAGGTCCAACATCATGCAAAAAATTGAAAGAAAAGTGTGCGAATAAACAATTTGAGAAAGCTATTGAGTTTGATGATCAATATGGTTATCCAATTGGAAAATATGTTGCTAAATTCAAGTCGTATATAGGAGCAGTAGTTAGAGTGCAAGTGGATATTAATATTTGTAGTTGGGATCTAGTTAGTGATGGATTAAAGGATACGATATGGGAAGACATTAAAGCATGAATTGAAAAGAAGATTTAGTTGTTTTAACATATATTGCCGTTCAAGTTTATATACAAGTTTTTTATATGCATTATTTTACTATTTTAGACTGAGTGGAATATAAAGGATGATGTGAGAAGAAAGGACAGATTAAAATTTGCTGGAAAAATTTGGAGGGATTTCAAGTCTAGATTGGTCTGGCGGTACTTGCGTCTAGACAAGTACCCCTGCGAGTCATATGACTTCATCAGTAAAGAGCAATGGGATAAATTCAAGAATGATCATAAAAGTGAATAATTTCAGGTATATTAGTTGTATAAGTTATATTGTATATTACTAGTTTTGGTGATATGATTGTTTCACTTACTACAACATCATGTTTTCATTTTATAACAGAGTAAAAGTGACAAGGCAAGGGAGACCCAGAAATTTAATGAGTATCCACATTATCTTGGAAAAATTAGATATGCATCCAAAAAAACTAACTGGATGGTTGATGACCCTATTAATTCTTTACCTTCTTTCGAATCCATTAATTCATAGATTATATCAAATGATCGAACTGATCGTAGTTACGATTGGATTCGGGCGAGAGTTAGGAAGAGTGATGAAGGTGATGGTTATTACTTTCCCAAAGAAGAGACTAGGGATGTGATTAACAAAATGGTAAGAGTATTTAGTACAGAGATTTATATTTACATATATGCTTAAAAAATTAATCATTAAATTGATTTTGGTATAGGTGGAATGGAAAGAAAAAGCCTCTGAAGGTTCATGGACTCCTCTTGCGCATGATGACATATTGTCGCGTGCACTTGGAAAGAAAGAGCATGGAGGGCGTGTCAGAGGGGTTGGAAGAACAGTTCACCTAGGAGATGTATTTGGGACTGACAGAGGCAAGTCTCGTAGTAGTGTAATATCGATGGATGAGTTGACTACGATTACTCAAGAAATAGAAACTAAAGTGACAAATAGAGTGAGGAAGGAGTAGCAAGTACAAATGACTCAAATAAATATGAAGTATGAAGAAGAGATTGGTACATTGAATGCGAAGATTATGGGCATTTTGAATCATATTAGCCAGATGGGTATGCCTATTTCAGCTGACTCTTTCGGGGTGAAAATGAATACTCCAACAAATGAAGCGATTGAAAGTAGCTGCCACTTGGTGGATCCTTTCTTAGAAATAAAGGTATACTTATTTTTACTTTTTTTCTATCTTTAAATCATAAGTTATCATAAAAGTGCCCTATATGATCATAACTAAATTGTTTTTATATGTCATTAACATATAAGCCGACTCCATGTCGTCTATGTGTGATCCTTTCTGAGACTGACAGAGTGATTGTGGCTAGAGGGACTGTTTTTCCACCAAATTCTATGGGTGATGTTGTTTATGGTCAGAAAATGGAGTTACACAATGTGAGAGTATCCATTGATGATGTTTTTGCAGAATTTCTACTCGCTCCCCTTCCCGTCCCTACTAGTGAATATAAAAGAGTAGGTGACGCTACTGATAGCTTTGTTCAGTGGCCTAAAGAACTTGTAATGTTGGGGCAGGTAACAAATTTCAAATTAACATTATTAATTATAAATGATTATTGTTAATTCATTTAATTGATGTAAATGTTATTGTTTAACTTTATACGTAATTAGGATCCCATCTTACCGGAGAAGGGTAAAACGTCTCGGTCCCCACCCGGAAAAAAAAATCAAGTTCATAGCAAAGGGTCATCAACATTAGATCTCAAATTGAGTGAAAAATGTCAATGTTTACATAGTCTTATTATGGCGATGCCTTCCTCGGATGACTTGATTGAAGTTCCTTTAGATTATGACATTTGCGTCGATGCTCTGAGGGAAGTAGAACAATCTATTTATGTCTCGAGTGATGATGTACAATAATTTTTTAGAATGGAATGGTTGAATATAAGTGTGTTACAAATTTTCATGAGGTTAGACTATAATTTTCATACATTCTCATTTATCTTTTATTTTGATACAAGTTTATTTTATAAACTTACTAACATTTAATTTGTGTATTACATTTAAGGTAGGTGAAGGAGGTGTGTAAGGGATCTGATGTAGAATCTTTTGGATTCATGTGTCCGAGTCAACTAGCGAATGCAATAAATGATCCAGATGGTACAACTCGATACATTACAAATATTTTGCTAGGTTGTCAGTCTAAGAAATTCATCTTAGCGTCATACTTCGAAAAGTAAGAACATAATTTAACATTGTTTTTATGTAGATTCCTTTGCTAGAATGTTCATTGATATAATTTAACATTGTTATTTAATTTCTAAAAATGTAGGGAGCATTGGATGTTACTTCTTATATCTTATGATCAAAATGCAATATATGTGTTCAACTCATTGAAGATGGAAAGGAATATGCAAATCAAGGCATTAATGACAGTGTAAGTAAATTATATATTATTTCCTAACTTATTAATATAACTTAACCGTGTAAAACCCTTTTAACATATTTATTTACTCATATATATATATATATATATATATATATATATATATCTAATTTTATAGGGCATTTAGAGTATATCTTGCTCAAGGTGGCAAGAAGAAAAAAAATAAGTTGCATTGGTATACGGATGAGGTTAAGGTATAAAATATTTGCTAAATTATCCAATCAAAGTTGACTTTGTTGGTTTTTATAATATAATTTGAGCAAATTTTTAATCAACTTGACTATTTATATAGTGTCCTCAATAAGAAGGAAGTGGCCAGTGTGGCTACTATGTGATGTGGTACATGTATGATATTGTCAAGTTACATCATCGGGCTCTCTTTACAAAATGGACCGAGGTATATTAATTTTAATTATATGCATGTAATTAAGTATTTTAGTCTAATAACAAATTTACCTTGTATAGTGGTTTTAATTATATGCTTAATTATTTCTTTTTTATAATATTCTACAGGGTTTGAGTGGAAAAAATTCATATTCTAAATTTGAAATTGATGAAATTCAAGACTTGTGTGCAAAATTTTTTATGAATGATTGTATATGACCTTTGAACATGTTTGAAATGTAATTTGAGGAAATATAGTAGAATACAACAAATATATGACCTTTGAACAGGTTTGTAATGTAATTTTAGGAATGGATATTACGTTGTGATTGAAGAGGTTGTAAATTTTGATTTGTATAAATTCCTGTTTTGCAAATGAAGTAGTTCAATTTTTTATTTTTGCCTTGCTGTGGCATTAAAAATAGTTTTTTAATATACAGGTTGGATATGGTATATTTTAAAATGAATTTTTTTTTTAAAAAATAATCATTATCATTTGCGTCAATTGTCTTAAAGGTGTGTTGCAAATGACCAATCATTTGCGTCGATTTTCTTAAATGTGTGTGGCAAATGACATTTATCATTTGCGTCGGTTTTCTTACAGGTGCGACGCAAATGATTATCATTTGTGTCGGTTAATATAAAGGTGTGACGCAAATAACCTTTATCATTTGCGTCGGTTAATATAAAGTTACAACGCAAATGATAGTTTTTTGCGTCATCTCTTTAACCGACGCAAAATAGTCAAGTTTTTGCTTCTCCTGTTAACCGATGCAAAATAGGTATTTTAACCGACACAAATGATCAGTTTTGTACTAGTGCTATCTCAATGGCGCCAATGTCGACGGCCTAAGCCCATTGAGACTAACCAACAATCTTGATGGCAAGCTGTCTCGAATAAAGCCATTGATAATAGGTGCTTCACTTGGTAAAGGTCAACACAGTGTTAACACTAGCAACAATAGAACTAACTCAGAAAATAATGATGAACAAAAAAGAGAAATTTGGCTCAGAAAATACCTCTTGCAGTTACTGCTTTTGTAGCCTTTCTATAGGCGTAAGTACACAACTAAAAACTTGAAAAATAGGATCTCAAACAACCATGATTTGCACTACACCACAACTCCTAAAACTTAGCTCAACTACTCCTGAAATCAGAATAATCTTAGACTCAAATAACAAACAAAAGACTAAGTCTACTGAAAGACTAAAGGACATAAATGTGCAAATTACACAATATTTTATTTCAACATTCCCTCCCTTAAACTGATGTTTGCTAACACTAAGTTTAACTGTCGGACGGAACAAACTCCTAGCTTAATGAATGACTCCTTCTTTAGGGCTTTAGTGAATATATCAACCACCTGGTCTTCACTCTTAGAGTAACATAGCTTGATTGCCCCATTAGTATAAAGATCCCTGAGAAAGTAATATTTCACATCTATGTGCTTTCTTCTTCCATGAAACACTGGATTTTTGGATAATTCAATTGTTGAATTATTGTCACAAAAAATCTCAGTAGCTCTAGCTTCCTTGAAATTCAACTCCTTTAGAACTTTTCTTGGCCAAATAACTTGACAAGCACAGGTCATTGTATCAACAAACTCGACTTCAGTACTTGACAAACATGTCGAACAAAAATGCAAAGCCAGAAGTACTCTTTTGATCTCCTGCATAATCGCTATTAGTAAATCCCACCAAATTGGACTTGTTACCTTTCTTATAACATAAACCAAAATTTTTGGTTCCTTACAAGTAACAAAAGATCTTCTTGGTAGGTAGCAAGTGCATCTCAGTTAGATTTTCCATGTACCTATTTATCGAACTCACTGCATAAATAATATCAGGTCTTGTTGCAGCTAGATACATCAAACTACCCACAATCTGCTTGACTAATGTGTTGTATACCTTCTTCCCTCCCTGGTATTTGTGAAACTTAAAACTACATTCAGCTAGAGTATTTATAGGATTATAATCCTTCATCTAAAACCAATCCAAAATGTCTCCAACAAACTTCTTTTGTGACAGAAAAATACCATCAGTTGATTGGACAACTTCTATCCCAAGAAAGTAATGCATCATACCTAAGACAGACATTTCAAACTCATTCATCATAGACCTTTTAAACTGAGCAAACATAGTAGGATGATTTTTAGTGAATATAAGATCATCAACATACATGTATATTATGAGCATCTTTCCATTTCCTCCAAGTTTGACAAATAAAGTGTGCTCATAAGGACATTTCTTAAAATCGACTTTAAAAAAGTAAGCCTCAATACAACTGTACCAGGCCCTTGGGGCTTGTTTAAGGCCATAAAGAGCCTTTTGTAGTCTATAAACTTTATTCTCATCACCAACTTTAACATAACCAAGGAGTTGTTGAACAAATACCTGCTCCTCCAAGTAACCATGCAAAAAGGCTGATTTGACATCAAGTTGGTATATATGCCATAAATTTTGTGCTACAAGTGCTACTACCAACCTGATTGTGTTGTGTCTTGCCACTGGTGAAAACATTTCAATATACTCAATCCTATATTCTTACGTGTACCCCTTAGAAACTAAGCGAGCTTTGTATTTGTCAACTTCACCATTTTCATTGAGCTTTGTTTTGAACACCCACTTCACACCAATAGTTGTGTGCTTATCAAGAAGATCGCATAGCTCCCAAGTGCCATTTCTTTCAATGGCATGAATTCCTTCATCCATCACCAATTTCCATTTATCTTCATGGATAGCACTCTCATATGTCGTAGGATCACAACCTGCAAACAAAGCAAAGTGCATAATTTCTTTTGGAATACCCGTCATCTCATAATCTGCCATCCATACAGGCCTCTTTTTGACACGACAAAGAGCTTCAATTTCTATATCATCCTTTTGAGCTTCTTGTGATGGAGTTTCAGAAGTTGCAGCTTCACCGTTTGGTGCATCTTCTATCACAGTAGTGGCCGGTTTAGTCTTAGAATCATCTTTAGTGTCACCAATGACTTGGATAGGCTACTGCCTATTCCAATTCCAAATCCTTTCTTCATCAAATATAACATCCTTGCTGGTCAGAATCCTCTCATTCAGAGGATTGTATAATTTGTATGTCTTAGACACTTCACTTACACCAAGAAAGACACACTTCTCAGCCTTGTCATTAAGCTTCTTTCTTTTTCACATCAGGGACATGAGCATAAGAAATGCATCTAAAGATTTTGAAGTGATCAACGTCAGATTTTCTACCACTCCATGCCTGTTATGGAGTCATGTTTTGAACAACAAAGGTTGGGCTTTTGTTTAGAACATGTATACTTCAATTAACCACTTTAGGCCAGAAAGTCTTTGGAACTCTACCTCTTGCAAGTAACCTTCGCATCATATTAAGGATGGTTCTGTTCTTCCTTTCCGATACACCATTTTGTTGTGGTGTATAACATGCAGTAAGCTCTTTTCGGATCTCATTATGCTCACAGAGAGTATCAATTTCATTAGAACAATACTTTGTACCACGAGTAGTTTGAAGAGTCTTGATAGAATTTCCTAGCTCATTTTCAACACGAGCCTTGAAGCTTTTAAATGTTGTAAAAGCTTCTAACTTCTCCTGCAGGAAGTATGCCCAAGTTTTTCTCAAAAAATCATCAATAAAGGTTAGCATATACTCTTTACCTCCTTTGGAATATGACTTAATTGGCCCACAAATATCTGAATGCACCAACTTCAGCACTCCTTTTGCTCTTTATGACTTGCCTTTTGGGAATGAAGAGCGAGGTTGTTTGCTGACAACACAATCTTTAAAAACTCGAGACGAGGACATAATTTCACGAAGACTTCTTCTATTGCAAGGTCTTTAATTGACCAAAACTCTAAAGACCATAGCGAAAATGCCACAACTATGATAGGGTCTTTCATTTCTACCAGTAAACTAGATTGAATGCTTTCAATCTTTAATGGAAACAACCTGTTTGAAACCATGAGAATGAAAGCAATACCACCTCTATCAAGATCATAAATCTCACAAGTACCCATCTGAATGGTTAGAATATAACCCTTATCTTGCAATTGATTAGCACTGAACAAATTATTTTTCAATTTAGGAATATATAGCACATTAGAGATTGTTTCCACAAAACCATTCTTCGTTCTTATCTTAATATCACCTTTTTCCATTACGTTAATAGTAAAGCTATCACCAAAACTAGCAGTAGAACGAAAATCCTCATTAAGATGCATAGAAGAAGACTTACTTCTACTTATGTGATATATTGCTGCAACCAGTATCCATATACCAAATATCATATTTGGAAATATCTCCATCTTGGACAGCCATTAGCAAGGTTTCTCCTTCCTCTTTCTCAACAAAATTTAAACTCTCCCCCTTTTATTTGTTGCTCAGCAGTTTGGTATAGCAATCACAAACATAATGACCATACTTATGACATCCAAAACATTCTACCTTGAACTTATCTTTCAAATTCTTGCTGGAATATCCTCGGTCTCCCTTTCCCCTACCTCTACCTCTACCCCTCCTCCTCCCTTTAAAGTTGTTAGAGTGAGTATTGGTAGAAGCCTTCAGTGCTTGTTTTTCTACTGGTGGTGATCGATTCATCTTCTACTCATGTACCACTAATGAACTTTTTAGCTCATCAATGGACAACGTAACTATGTCATTTGACTCTTCAATGGAGTAAACAACATAGTTGAAGTCTTTTGATATGGAGCTTAGAATTTTCTCCACTATGCTACTATCACTTATTTTCTCACCAAGAAAACGCATCTTGTTGCTAATTTCCATCACCCTTGCAAAGTAACTTTCAATAGACTCTTTATCCTTCATCTTTAATGCCTCATAATTCTTTCTCAAAGCTTGAAGTTGTGCATGTTTTACCCTAGTTAAGCCTTGATAGTTTTTCTTCATGGAGTCCTAAATATCTTTAGAAGTATCTTTGCAAAGAATAGTTTCCAAGATGGTACGATCAATGCTCTGAAAGAGATAGCTTTTCACTTTCAGATCCTTTAGCCTTCAAGCTCCAAGTTCAGCCCTTTGAGCCTTTGACTGGGTCATGGCTTTGGGTGCCTCTTCAACTCCAGACTAAACAATGGCCCAATACTTCTTTGAGCGCAAAAAAGTTTCCATCAGCATGCTCTAATGGTTATAGTGACCATCAAAACGTGGAATAGATGGTTGTACAAATGTGTTTGAAGCCTTAAATTTCTACTGCTACTGTAGGAAATGAAATGAAAAAAGAAAAGGTTACTGTTATATTCACACTCACCCTCTTTGTTTTGGCTCTCACATTTGTGCTCACTTTTAGTACACCTGGCTCTGATATCACTGTTAACAATTAGCAACAACAGAACTAACTCAGAAAATAATGATAAACAAAAAATAAAAATTTGGCGAAAAATACCTCTTGTATTTATTGCTTCTATAGCCTTTTTATAGGCATAAGTACACAATTGAAAAGCTGAAAAATATGATCTAAAACAACCATGATCAATCATGATCTGCACAACACCACAACTCCTAAAATTTAGCCAACTACTCTTGAAAAGCAGAACATAATCTTTGACAAAAACAACAAACACAAGACTAAGTCTATTGAAAGACTATAGGGCTTAAACGTGCAAATTAGACATGATTTTATTACAACACACAATTGTGGCGTGAAAACTTGGCATCGATAGTTATCCAAAGCCCTCAAGATTAGGTTTTGTTTTTCCACCAAGCTTTAAAAATTCATAAATAATTTTATAAATAAATAAAAATAATTTTAAATTAATTTGAAAAAAATATAGCAAAATTATTCTGCACAACAAGTTCGTTGAGACCTGCCTAGATAACTATTGAGAATGGTTTTGGTGCGAATTAATTTCATTAAAATTACAAAATAAAAAATTAACTTTACCTCATAAAGTTATTGTGACAGATTGATTAGTAGAAGTGCTATTGAATGTAAGTAAAAGAATTAGAATGCAATTAGAAATTAATTATTGGATTTTGTAAATGATTAAAATTTCAATAATGTAAAGATGTCGTCCTAGAGACTTGACATTGTAATGATGTGTAGATAAAGGATTGTCGCTACTGTTTTACTCAATTGGCTAAGACTGTAGTACGCAATGCTAAACCTATTTGTCCATTTATATGTAAAACTAGTGCTTAGGGAATTTCTAATATTTCTAGCAAGTAGTGTTATAGGAATCTGAAGAGAAATGGGAAAAATAATTTCACCTGGTAAACCATGTCGTTGCCTAGTTTCAACTTAGTAACGAACTTCCTGTCTATCGTGCTAGCTGCAAGGTGAATAATTTCTAAGAGTATTACGGTCTGGACCATCATTACCTGCTGAAGCAGAGGTCAATATCCCCTTTCTCATGGCATGGAAAGTTTCGATTGCAATTGGACCTCTGAAATATTCCGTTTGCTGATCTCCTCCTATTGAACAGATATTATATCAACCCCATCAGCAATAGCATCATCAAAGGCAGTAAGAATTTGGGCACTATCACAATGAACACCAGACCAGCATACTTTGTATGCAGCTATGCGTGCCGATGGCACTGCCCC
>CM025787.1:25394189-25434306 GCA_014636745.2 Centella asiatica
TGTCACAATCATTACATAATTGGTCACTAGGGCATACACTCTAACAAATAATATAATGCATGATATTCTGTCTCAGAATATTAGGGAGTTAAAACAAGTAAAAATGATATCATAAACAAAACAATGATATGAAAAATTAGGAAGAGCATTTTGGATTAGTACAAGGTAGCACAACGTAAAAGGTAGGACATGCATGTATCTCTTAATAAAGCATTCAAATGGTAACACCAAAATATACCAGCAAATGAAATAATAGAAGGCACTGACCTTTTTTCTATTGAAGTTGAGTCAACAGAATCAAATAGTTTACGAAGAATCTGTTGATCGGGAGCTTAGGGTTTTCAAAATCAGTTGCAAGAGCCTTTTTCTGAGAATGCCGCAAAATGGAAATGAAAAGGCGGTAATATGAATTTCTAAGGACGGTGGCATACTTGTAATTAAACATAACTTTTTTGCGTCGGGTCTTTTAAATGGCCAACGCAAATGTTAAACTATTTGCGTTGGGCCTTTTAAAAGACCGACGCAATTTCAAGACTATTTGCGTCGGGTCTTCTGAAGCACCGACGAAAATACATATACATATATTTTTATTTTTTATTTTTATCATGTAGGGATTATTTGCGTCGGTCCTTACCCCGATCAACGCAAATAACCTCTACTTTGTCTATAGAATTCAGTTTATAACTTTGCACAAGGCATGCCCACACCTTGTTGCAATTTCCAATTTCACAAATAACGAATTTTAACACTAAAATTTCAGCTTGTTATATTTCACATGGCTTGCCCACACCTTATAGATGCGGGTATTATTAAAAAAAAAAAAAGGTTTCTTTCTTATTTAAAAAAAATGTATTATTTAAGGTTGGTGGAGGATTTTGGTCATTTCCTTATTTGTTTTATACTTTACATTTGCTACTTAGTTTGTGTTTCTTTCATATTTAAAAAAAACATAATAAATAAATAAATATGAAAAAAATACATATATTTTTATTTTTGACTTTTTATCATGTAGGAATTATTTGTGTCGGTCCTTCCCGACCGACGCAAATAACCTCCACTTTAACTTAAATTTTTTTTTTCCTATTACACTATTTGCATCAAGCCTTTTCTTCACCCGACACAAAAACTTAAACGCATTATTAGACTATTTGCACCCGGTTTGCTAAAGCACCGACGCAATTGTATATACATATATTTTTAATTTTTACTTTTTATCATGCAGGGATTATTTGCGTCGGCCCTTTTTTTGACTGACGCAAATAACCATTACTTTCAACTTAAATTTTGAGTATTTGCGTCGTGTATTTTTTCCCGACCGACGCAAATAACATCTTTTGTGTCATATCTTTTAAAGCACCGACACAATTTAATTTAAGAATTTTTTTTTTCCTATTAATAGACCATTACGCTGTATAATTTACTTCACAAATCAATTAGCTACAACTATTGGAATATTAAAACAAATTAAAATTTACAATAATTTGATTATTTAAATTATTTGCAAATTTGTAATTACAACTTCTTTAATGTACAAAATTGAAACACTGGTCACATAGTTTCCATGATCAATCCATAACCCTTCACCATGGTCATTACGTACGTAGTTTGTTTCTACATTATCATCACTATACAGTGTAGGTAGACCCATAGAGAAAGGAGGATTCTTATCAAATTGGTTATACTCGTCTTCATCAACAACATCATCAATACCAAGAATATTTTCTCTTGCCTTGAACAACAATTGAACAGTTAGGATCGGTGGGGTCTTGGATATAAAATACTTGTTTTACTTGCGTTGCGAGTACAAATGGGTCGTCCACGCAACCCCACTGAGAAAAATCTAGTAAAGTAAATCCTAAGTCATCCTTTCTAACACCACGTCGTATATCAATCCAATTACAACGAAAGAGACCAACCTTGAAATCTCGGTACTCAAGGTCCCAAATATCTTCAATCACCCCATAGTATGAGTTTTTCACATCATTCAATCTTGAAGATTTGCCTCTACAAAATTCTGTTGATGAAGCTTCCACGGTAACTCCACTATTTTGCATAGTGCTCTTTCCATCTTAACGCTGGGTGTAAAAAGTATATCCATTAACATCATAACCTTCAAAAGATCTCACAAGCGTGTTGGGGCCATATGTTAACCATTTTATCGTATTAGAAACGACATTTGGTGTGACAACTGGCACATTACATGGTCTTTAAACCATCGAAACATGTGACGACCCCAAAACCCTTAACAAATTAGGATTCCGTCAAAGGGAAATAAAACTACATCTCATTCATTCATGGAATTTAATAATATTTAAGGAGAGATAATGGATTATCATATGTGTTCATGGATTATCATCTATGTTCCTGGTAGTATTGTTGTGGTTGGCAGAATTATTGTTATTGGTTGGTGGTGGAACGTGTGGGAAATTGCGATTAATTCCTTCCACCTCCTCTGAGCTATCGTCTTCTACATCAACTTTATCAGTATTATCAGCTTGGTTTTCCCTTTCCAGGTGTACAGAATTTTCGGGCCTCGAAATGTTCTTTTGGGAGGTTATCTTTCTAGGCCTTCCTGGTTTCCTACCTCCAGCCATGATCTGATATAATATAAGCGTAAAGATATACATCTTTTACAAAACATTCCATTCCTTATGTGGTTCAAGAAATTAATGAAGCCAACAATGAAAATTTATAGAATGAAGAGCACTATGCAAAACATAAATATTTAGATGCATCTCCATAATCATCACCCTTATACATAAGAGGACATCATAACATCATCCTCTACCAAACTCAAAACTAGCCAGTCATAGGCCTAAAACAAACTAACTAGAGGAAAACATCAGTAGTAATCATAGTTACCCTTCGAGGTTTACTAGAATAAAAACAAAAGACTATTTCTAAAACTCCACATTAGGCTCTTTCACTTAATCCTCCCCGTCTTTCGTGTCCAACCATCCCTCTAGCTTTGCCTCTTGTTCCCACTGCCAAGACTGTACACACGTCTCCTCAATACGACGCGCACAGTGAGTGCTTATCTGTTCCAAACATGTCATCATCGGATCGGCCTTTGCTGCTATGATCATCTGCGCATGCATCTCTAATGCTAAACGGTGGTACAGGCTCTGAGTCAGCCAAAAGGAAGATTCCCATGCTGATGCAGTTGTGCGAAATCTAGAAATAATAGTAGTCTGTCATCGTATGGTCATAGTGCGAGCTGCTAATTGATGGTGAACTTCTGCATTGTATTCTCGTACCTTCTCATAATGGGAAGGCACTAATGTTTGGGGTATAGGCGAGGCGGGTTTCAAAGTGTCGTGTTCTGTTGGAAAGGCATTTTGTGTTGTATCAGGATTGCGGATAGAATGGTAACGTGTCGTGCTCTTCCGGGTTATGCAGCGAATCAATGGACTGCGACGGATAATAGAGGATCCAGCCTTTCGCGTCGGTGCTGGGGCACGGATGAGGTCCCTTTGTACTGGAGATGATGTATGTCCACTTGGTGGTGTGGGGGTGAACAATGGAGACTCCATACTAGGCTCTTCTTCCTCGTCAGATAAACTATTGTAGACTAGAATGTTTACCCAAACAAAACGTGCAGGGGATCTAGAATGATTTCCATCCATCTACATAAAACATTCTAAGTCAGAATTTAGACTTTCCCATGAACCAAGCATACACCGTTAAGTCTATAATGTGGTGCACTAGTGAAAATCTTAACTTCCCTTAACAACTTCTAACCTTAAAGGTTTTAAAACATCTGATCCTAGCACAAGACTTAACCCTTACTTGTATTCTATTGCCTCTATTCTATAGTCAAATCCTTAAATTCTTTACTTAAATACTTCTGAAATGTACTACATTATTTCCTACTTCTGGATAAGATCTATGGGCAGTGTTTCTTATGAATCACCTCTGGTCGTAAGTAGGGCTCTGATACCAAATTGTGACGACCCCAAAACCCTTACCAAATTAGGGTTCCGTCAAAGGGAAATAAAACTACATCTTATTCATTCATGGAATTTAATAATATTTAAGGAGAGATAACAGTAAGTTATTACAATCCAAAATATTACACCATCAGCGGAAGCTAAACTATTCCCAGCTTTCAGTCTATATACAATTTAGCTTTTATCATTTTCCTTCCTCTTTTCCTTCCTTTCCTTAGTGGCCACCCAAAGGGGTCAACATGACCTAACAGCCATACATCCTTGCTTTCCCCTTATCAGAGGGTTCAGCCTTTGTACCACGTCATGTAAAATATTAAGTTCAACAAGAATGAGCAGTTTATGCTTAGCAAGTATATAAATAGATCAAGGAATAAAACTGGAATATTAATAGGAGTTCAATTCTATTTATGAGGCTCAGTAGAGCAATTCTAATGCCTCAAAAATCCCTAAAGAATCTTGAGGATTACTGATGACAAACAATTGTGTAATCCTTCTTAAAACAATGTATAACTTCCTTGAAGTAAAAATGTCCATCAGGGGCTAAACCCGTTGGATCTGGTAACCATACGGTATAGAGCTGGTCTAACTATGCCCGTCTAATCCCTCATTGTGTGAACATACGTAGTCACATATCATTCCTCTAGGTCAGGTAAATGAACAAATAAGTACCTTCCCTTTCCTCTAGCCAACCATGTGGCTTAGCCCCTTTTACGGGATATCTCATTTCATGTACTTACACGAATATAATCATTTAAGAACAATTGATACATCAAAGTTTAGTTATATCCATGTACTTTCAATCATATCATGCTAGCGGAATTTAAAGCATAACATTCTCAATTAATAAAGCAATTGAAATATATATATGAATTACAGCCTTGCTCGCATATCGAATCAAATGATCATGCGTTAACTTGAATAAACATCAGGTTGAATATAGATATATTTGTCTCAGTCCTTAGCAAAATAAACTCAACTTCAGTTTACTCATGAATGGGTTATTCTGTACAATTTTATATGAGAAATTAATACCTTGATAAAGATAAGGAGGAAAATGCACATGTGATGTCCTTAAACCTTGAAAGTTTTAAGTCTGATATCATCAGGGACTAATTTAACCCATCGAAGACTAAGGCTAACGTCATTCGAGACTAAAGATCTCATCAGAGACTGATGGCATCATCTTAACTCATCGAAGTCTAAGGCTGACGTCATCCGAGACTAAATAACTCATTAGAGACTGATGACATCATCTTAACTCATTGGAGACTAAGGTTGATGTCATCCAAGACTAAATAACTCATCAGAGACTGATGACGTCATTAACTTATCGGAGACTAACAACATCTCATCGGAGACTAACAACATCTCATCAAAGACTAATATCATTTCATCAGTGACTAACAACATCTTATCAGAGACTAACAACATCTCATCAGAGACTAACAACATCTCATCAGAGACTAACAACATCTCATCAGAGACTAATATTGAACTTATTTCTGCTACGATGGAAAACCTGACATAACAAGAATAATGCCCAGAAATGAACAAACTCAATCGTAAGATGCATAATCATTGTCCTTTATGCTGTGGGTAAAACTTCTTTTTTATAACATAAAGAGTATAATCTTTCAAAACGTTCTTTTTCTTTCTTAAAGACTTAGCACACACAGCTAATACTCTCGGATGCTATGCAAAGAAAGAAGAACAGAAGAAAGCGTAAGATTCTTACCTCTTGGTCTTGAAGGAAAAGATTTACAGCTTGTTTGTTTCAAGAAAACAATTGCTCGAGAAAAAGAACTAGAAATTTATGGATACGGTCGGTTTAAAAAGAAATTCTAAGAGAAAAATTTTGGTAAAGAAATTAGAATTTCATTTCGGATGAGGTATTTATAGAGTTCAAGAGCAATAGGTTAAGACTAAGCTTTGAGATAAGATGATTGGTTAATTTGGGCGGTAAAACGGTTGTTCATCATGACCTCTTGACAACAAACAGCTGTTGTCCTACATGCACAAAGACTTTGCCACCTAAATAGCTCCTAATCAAACACGTAGTTATAAAACTACGTAATCCTCTTATCCTCTTCCAAGCTGATCAATATAATCTTATATGGGATTTGCTAATCCTGTTTTTAATACCTTTTAAGGAGCTTAACCTCATAATCATGGATATCACATCAACATAAAATTTTCATTGAAGATATGAATTCATCATTCATATCTAAAGAGATTAACTGTCAAGTAAAAAAAAATAACACAAAAATGAAATTTAACACAAAATGAATTATTTCTTATCATAAAATACATTTACAATTTTTGGTTTCTCACAGAACAAATGAGCGATTATGTTCAGTTGTGACCCAAATACCACTTTTTGAAGGATTCTGCCTCCTAATCATATTTACATGACAATCTAAGTAAGAATGAACTTTAGTCATGTGTTGCAGGACATAGAGATGCACTCTATTGCGTAGTTTACACCCAGGAGAGATCCATTTGGATCCCAATGTACCCTCACCGTGAAGTCTTCCCTCGTGACGAGATTTGGGAATTCCAATTAGATTGATAGCTGCTAAATACTTAGTGCAAAACTCAATAGCCTCCTCAACTGAATATCCTTCAACAATACTAGCTTCCGACCGATATCGATTCCTCACATATCCTTTCAAGATACTCAGAAATCTTTCAAAAGGATACATATACCCCAAATATATCGGGACACATAACTTAATCTCTCTAACCAAATGAATAACTAAATGTACCATCATGTTAAAAAATGAAGGTGAAAAATAAATTTCAAACTAACATAGTGTGACAACAATATCAGCTTGTAATTTATCCAACGTGATAGGTTCAATCACCTTACTGCAGATGGCATTGAAGAAAAAACAAAGTTTCATAACAACAAGTCTCACGTGATTCGGCAATATCCCTCGAATTGCAATTGGTAATAGTTGTTGCATTAACACATGACAATCGTGTGACTTCATACCCAGCGTTTCAAATCCCTCATCGACATAAACCTTTTGAAGTTTGAAGAATATCCATAAGGAACCTTCACACCAATCAAACACTTAAAAAAACCTATTTTCTCTTTTTTACACAAAGTATAACAAGCTGGAGGTAGATATATATGCTTCTCCGATTCTTGTAGTGCTAACTCTAGTCGTATACCCATTTCTTTCATATCTTTTCTGACTTTGATCATGTCCTTTGTCTTTCCCAGTATATTCAACAATGTCCCAACAATACTATCACAAACATTTTTCTCAATATGCATAAAATCAAGACAATGTCTAACTTATATGTGTTCCCAATACGGGAGATCCCAAAATATGGATCTCTTCTTCCAAAGATTCTTTTTCTTAGGAGGTTGATACAACTTTCCAAATACAACATCAATATCCTTAACCTGCTCAAAGACTTCTTTCCCAGTTAAAGGCAAACGGGCTTCTCGAGTCTCGATATGTCCATCAAAAGCCTTTTTCATCTTACGATAAGGGTGATCACAGGGAAGAAATGTTCGGTGACTGATAAACACATTTTTCTTGCAATTATTTAGATGGTGGTCAATAGTAGCATTTTCACAAATTGGACATGCTTTAGCTCATTTGACAGTGTACCCTAACAAGTTTCCATAAGCAGGAAAGTCATTTATGGTGTAAAATAACATCGCACGTAATGTGAAATCCATTTGAGTATTTGCATCGAACACCATCACACCTTCATCCCAAAAAAGTTTTAAATCTTCAACAAGCGGCTGAAGATAAATATCTATGTTATTCCCAGGTTATTTAGGCCCTGAGATTAACAAGGACAACATAATATACTTGCGTTTCATACATAACCACGGAGGCAAATTATAAATCACTAAAAGAACTGGCCAAGTGCTATGTTGACAGCTTAGAGTGCCATAAGGATTCATCCCATCCGTACAAAGTCCAAGCCATAGATTCCTAACTTCTCCACCAAATTCAGGAAACTTTCCATCAATGGTTCTCCATTGTGGAGAGTCACTCGGGTGTCGAAGCATCCCATCTGATTTCCTTACTTCAGCATGCCACCTCAAATGTTTTGCATCTTTTGCATTTGCAAATAGGCATTTGAATCGTTGCACTATGGGTAAATACCAAACCGCCTTTGTAGGAGCCATTTTTTTTATCATCCTTAGAAGAATCATTACCCTCCCGCTTGTACTGAGATGCTCCACACTTAGGACATGTGTGTAAATGTTCATTCTCATTTCGAAAAAACACACAATCATTTGGACTTGCATGTATCTTCTTCACGTCCATACTTATAGGACATAACATCTTTTTTTGCCTCGTATGTGGAAGTGGGAAGCTCGTTATTCATCGGAACTATTTCTCGTAAAAGTTTTAACAATTCTGTAAAACTCTTGTCACTCCATCTATTCTTTAATTTCAACTTGCACAACTTCAAAGTTGTTGACAACCTTTTCAACTCGTCGCTGCACCAGAGATGCAAAAGTTTCTTAGAATCGCGGACCAAGCTCTCAAATATATCCGGTTGTGGCATCATATGGTGTTGCAGATCTTGTATCATATCTTCCACACTATCAATGTCCACCTCATCTTCGTCATTATTGACCAATTTATCGCACTCGGTTGCATAATTCAACCTTGAGCTACCAGTCATATCAGAGTCTATTCCCTCACCATGCCAAATCCACTTCGTATAACCCTTCTTAAAACCCCGAAGAAATAAATGTTCATGCACTGTCTCCGCGCTAGGATATTTTTTTAAATTGCCACAAAGGCAGCACGGGCACACAATCATGTCTTATTTTCCCTGTTCCTTTTCGTTTTTTTGGTCTTCAACCGCACATGTAATAAACTCGTTAACCCCTCTGACATATGCGTCATCAGCACGCAATATATTGTACATCCATGTTTGACGATCCATGTATAACTAAGTAAGCACAACGATTGTACAGATAAAATCAGATGCGGACACATAATAATTCGAGCATACATACTGATATTTTCAATAAGCCTGTAATAAATGTATTATTTTAATTAACAATGACTTACAGTACAAAGCAACCTGTCGGGCTGGATGGAAGAAAGAAACCTGCAAAACTCAGCCAAACAATGTAGCAAAAGTTATAACCTATGTACTTTCTTTTGGGAAAAGAGAGTTCAGAATATTAGGCCGAAGTAAAAAAGGCACTACGAAAAGCTTCCTCTCAGAAAGAATATAATATGACACTGGAGTTCAAGAATAGAGATCTACTTTACTAATATTAGAGAATACGAGTCGGTTCTTTAAATAAGAGATGCCAATTCGTTACTAATTTATTTTTTAATTTTTTTAAAGATTTAGCGTCTGTCCGTTATCAGAAGCAATGCAAATTCTCCACCATTTGCGTCGGTTCTTTAAAACAAGCATCGCAAATTCTTTTTTAATTATTTATACATCTTTTGCATCGATTCTTTAAAACAACCGATGCAAATAATCAAAACTACTTGCGTCAGTGTTTTATACTAATCAACGCAAATGTTGAACTAATTTTTTTAAAAATGTTTTCATAGAATTTGTGTGGGTCTTTGAAAAGAACCGACGCAAATAGTTTTTCTTTTATTTACAACAATGCCACCACGCTACTATATGCAACAGTTCTATTAAACAACCGGCGCAAATAAGGCGACGCATAAGACAGTTTTTGTACTAGTGCGAGTGATAGCGAGGAATTTGACCATTTACATAAAAGAATAATGAATAATTCCCATGCACCTTGTAACTATGTCCATTTGGTGCACGTGCCCTTAATAACTCCATATCAAACAATATATTAGCTCACTGGCCTGACCACCATCTAATTTCATCATAATTGCATATGTAGTCAATGTAGAAATCTTTTATGCACAAGGGTACGGTTACTGATGCCTCGATTTTCATCCCCTATAAAGTCCTAGGCCCGATGTCCCAGACAGATGCATCCCACTAGCCTTTAGTTACCCACACTGATATACTTTACAAGTATGGAATGAAAAATGAGTTTTCTACATCTGTATAGGTTTTACTTTGGCGTGTTAACAAATTTGAATAACTAACATTCATTCAAAGAATACTTGATTCTAGTACAACATTTTTTTACGTACATTGGATCAATGGATCATACTTTACTTATCTGTGAAGACATTGAACTTGAATAGGACATAACATAACATTGGATACTTACACATATCAAATACATGATAATACGTATTAAATGAAAAAGATAGAGTGAGTAGATAGTTGCCTTTGTCCTTAGCTATTCTTAAATCAAATCATTTGTGAATGAGAGAACTCTATAAACCATGTACATTTACTTAACTTGAGAAATTCATGTCTTGAATACAGATTTGAGAATGCACATATGTAATGTCCTTATATCTTTAATGTTTTAATTTGACATTTGAAATGTTGGGATTGCTTTTTAAATCTCAACCAAGTCCAAGAGATTCTTCAGACTAGTATTTAGTCACTTGCAGGCTTCCATATAATTCATTTGGTAGACACCTCAATTTTTTCTTTGTATTTTATTTATTTATGTTACCTTGTTTTGATAATATAATAAAGGGAAATAAAAAGTTATATAAATGTGGGTTAGGATATTGCTGAATTTGATCTTTTTAGTGCAGGTTTGGGAGAATCCTCTATGAGGATTGCATATAATTGATAATTGCAGCAGAGGGGTTTCAAAGGATAAATTCAAAGTTGCAACAACAAAGTCTATGAAGCCATCAATATGGAGAAGATATTCTGCAGTAGCTAATGAACTAAGATTGAAGATTGATGAATAAAACTTGAAGATGACTATCGCCAAAGTCATTTGTCTACTGCCAAAGTCATTTGGCTATCACCAAAGTCAGCACTAAAAGAGGACTATCACCAAACACATTTGACTATCGCCAAAGTCATTGGACTATCACCGAAGCTAGCGCTAAAGATCACTATAGCCAAAGTCATTTGACTACCGCCAAAGTCATCTGGCTATCGTCAAAGTCAGAACAAAAAATAAAGCCACGTTTACTTAGCCCCAAAGTCATGGGGTAATCAACAATAGCGCCAAAGTGATCATTGTTAGGGGTTGAAGAGCTAAGCGCAAAAGTGTGCATAATCAGGGGATGAAAAGCTCCAAACCAAAGTTTGTTCATCAGGAGAATTAGTTCATCAGGGGATAATCTTGTCATCTGGGGATAATCTCGTCATCTGGGGATAATCTCTTCATCAGAGGATAGTTTATTCGTCAGGAGCAATGTCAGTTCAACAATGGATAATGCCATTTTCAGATGTAACACATCATTAGAGGATGATATCTACTCAAATTATAATGTATCTTCAAGGAATGGTGGTTTGTATCAGTAAATGAAAGCTCAAAAAAATTTGCAACTCACCCGCAGAATTGTACAATCAGAAACTAAGAATTGGCCTATCGGAGACTAAGAATTAGCCTATCGGAGACTAAGGATTAGCCTATTAAAGACTAATTTGCAAAATTTGGTTAGCAATGGATAGTGCCATTTTCAAATGTAACACATCATGAGAAGATGATATCTGCTCAAAATGCAATGTCTTTTCTAAGAATGATAGTCTATACCAGTAAATGAAAGCTCAAAACAATTTTGCAACCCACCTATAGAATTGTATTATCGGAGACTAAGGATTAGCCTATTGGAGACTAATTTGCATAATTGATTTAGTAGTGGATAATGTCATTTTCAGATGTAAAACATCATCTGAGGATGATATCTACTCAAAATGAAATGTATCTTCAAGGATTGATAGTCTATAATAGTAAATGAAAGATCAAAACAATTTTGTAACTCACCCGCAGAATTATATTATCAGAGACTAAGAATTAGTCTATCGAAGACTAAGAATTAAGCTTTCAGAAACTAATGATTAGCCCATCAGAGACTAACATGCATCAGTGACAAAATGACCATCAGAGACTCACTCATTAGAGTTTAAATGGTCATTAGCGGATAAATGATCATCATCACAGATTGAAGATAACAAGTGGGATGATGTATGGTTGACTCCAACAATCCACTAACTCATTTAAGGCTATGAAATTAAAAATAAAGAAGGTGGTCCAATAAGGACAGACTGGCTGCCAGAGAAGTCACATAACAGGTTGGCGTGCAAGAAAGGTTATCTAAGAAAAAAGTTATGTGATAGAGCTCCAATTACCAAAAAAAACATCAAAGATATTTTGGATGCAGCTTATAGAAGAAGCTTGGAGGACAATGGACCTGGGTATATAAATAGAGACACAACGCAGCTAAATGAAAAAAAAAAAAAAAAAGTGATCTAAAAAAAGTAGAGTTTTGTTGATTCAGAGGGAGGTTTTTCTTTCAGAGAGAGAGGCGGCCATAGAGAGAATTTCAGAGTTTTTCTTAGAGAAATTTGACTAGATAGAGAGATTATGTTTTTCTTCACATAGAGATCATTTTTGTAATTTCCTTTTCTACATCAATCAAAAGGAAGCTTCACCCAAAACTAGTTTATTATCCGATCCATTGTTTATCTCCCATCCATGTAGTTACAAGGTCTATTTTACTCCAGCAATAGGATGGTTTCCAGCTAAGGATAGCTTCCTCTGTAGCCATCTCTATTGGAACAACCCTAATATCTGATCTCTCATACATCTACATATCATTCGACCCTTACTTTGTTTCCTTTATAGTTATGCATACATTAGTTTCTCATACTTTGTCTTTTGTGTATATACTTAATACTCTCTATTTATACATATGATGTTCATACTCAGTCCTCTAAATATGTTTTGTCATTGTTATGATTTTAAACCTCGTATTACCTTTGTTGGTGGTTCAACTTATGTAACATAATTAGAATTGGGTTGATTTAATTCTACTGCCAATATGTACGTGTTATACAGTTATTTTTTCTTTTCTAACCATTGTTCATGCATCATGTTTGAGCGATGATTCATGGATTTTAAATCCTTCTTGGATGGTCAAGTCGAGGGTTTGCAGTAGATGAGCCGATACTCAGTGAATCTCATTTAGTTTAGTTATAGTTTAGCTTAATTATATAGAGATAATGTTGTAACTTTTTTTTTTGTAATACGAAGGAGTTGTTGATCTTCGTTTTAGGATTAGTCTTTCATTTCAAGTTGCACCTTGTAATATGTAACAAAAAAAAAACTGAACAATGGAAAACACATGGAGCACACACACACGGTCACACACCTACACTATTAAGTTAGAATTTATTTCTTTCATTACATTCATCTTCATTTTACTTGCAAAGCAACAAATTTTTAAGAGATGATTTTATAAAAAGCAAAATATTTTAAAAAGGCAGTCACTACTTATAGTGAAGATAGGGGGTGCCGAACACCTTCCCCCTATTCAACTTAGCAACGAACTTAGTTTTCTTAGTTTCGTTTTGACCAAAGTTTAAGAGTCATTTTTGGGATTAAGTGTTAAAATAAGATAAGAAAAAAAAAAGAAAAGGTGTCCTAACACACTTTCTTTGATTTGTTAGGTGGCGACTCGTTTTGTGGAAAAGAAATGGCTTTTAAAAATCACTCCATTGCATTTATAAAAACCAAGATTTTTGAAATATTTGTGAGAAACCAAGGAATTCTAGAGAAATTTTCAAAAGAGAAATCTCACATCTTACTTTCAAAATATTCTGGGCGCGATTAGAAGCGACTCTGCTAGGGATTCGCTTAAGTGTTTGTAACATTTTTTTTTTCAAAATCATCTATTAAAATAAGAAGGAAATCTAACAAAAAAAAATGTTTTCTTTATCTTCTTGTTTGCTCAGATTATATTTTGTTTAGTTAATGTTTGAACGAATATCTTTAAATATTATGCTTTGAGATCATACTCTTTAGAAAAAGTTGTCTTGATTATCATACCCCCATAAGGTTGCGCCTTCAGTAAGGTGATGGGAAATAACACCGCTTGGATCCACTCCAAGGATGATCCAGGAACTTCCATGCAGTATATAGGAAGCCAAATCAGCTAGGTGCACACGCTATAGGGATTATTTGATAAATAATATGCATATTTTCTTGTAGGGATTGTAGACTACATATATTTGTGGAAATTTGCCACACCTCATGTATCATAAGTGCATGGAAATTTTGCATTATTGTTGTCATGGTACATGATCCTCTTCTTCATTGTCATCTCTTGTACAACTAAGTTACTTAGTCACATATGCATTCCATCTAAATGGTTTAAAACTGTATAGTTCATTCATTAAAATATGTCATGACATCATCCAAAATCTTTTGGGGAAATCAATAGAGAATGTCATCTCCAATAACATTGATTTCCAAAATAAAATGAAAGATTTTGATATGTTTCTAAAAGAAAAAGGTGTTAAATGGATAAATGTATCAGATATGGCACTCCTAATTGAACCATGTGACAAATTACCCGAAGACTTGATCTGACAGAGCATTGGTGGATCTCATGAAGCATTGGTACAACTTATTTTGGGAGAAAGAACAAGCTAGCATCAACTAGTTGACCAGGTTTACAAAAGAGTTACTGGGATCTCTAATCCCCATACGATTCCTCGAGGCGTTTCTAAAATTTAGGGATAATCAAAAGTCGATATGTCATATTTCAAGACTAGAGATGATGTCATCTATCGAAGAATATGCGAAGCTATCCGGTTTGAGTTGGGAAGCACCATGTGGTCACACTTTTCTTGGGGGCAAGCTAGATATTTTCCTGACTACGCTAGGATTGAGGAAGAAATCAATAATGTCGCATCTCAAATAGAGGACTACGTTACCAATTAGATATCTAATTTAGATGTTCGTAATGCCACAAGATTTTGAGAAATATAAACTGGATTTCCAGGGAGATATGGACATTGAGTAGTGGATGACTGCAAGAGGTAATGCTTACTTAATGGCATTTATGATCATGGTATATTTCCTGAGAGGAGTTGATCAGTTTGAGATATCAATGGTCAATGTTGTTGAAGAAATAAGAAGGGGATGGACGATAATGCATGTGATGATAGTGGAGACCCTTATTTCACTGTCACATTACAGAATAAATGCCAATGCAAAGTTCGTAGGGAGCCCTGCTTTGCTATACTTATGGACTATGGGACACCTCACACCTCTAAATGAAAGAACAAAGAGATGGTGGCTCGAGAAGGATATATCAAACAACTATCAAAGATGACCTCAATATTGCACAAATCAAGGGAAATGGGAATCCTTTTTCAGCATAGTGACCAAAAGAGAAATAACCAATTGTACTTACTAGAGTTGTCCTGGAGAATTTTTGTGGAAAGTACTAGATTTGGAGTGCATTCCATTGGTAGGGCTGAAGGTAATGGTGTCATATTATGGTTCATCAATAAAAGCCTAGTTTGGAATAATGCAAAATATCCCAAAGTTCAAGATTGATGAAGATTACAAAGGAGAGATCAATGCAAAGAAGATGAGTTTTGTACATAAGGCCTATAGTCTATGGGATGTCAAAATTCAAGTCGTTGAGGAAATCAACATGCATGAGCATGTAACTTCTGTTGAATATCAAGATTGGGTCCATCAATAGATCAATATTTGGAAAGAATATAAAAACCCATGACGAAAGCCAAGGTCAGAGGAAGTTCCAAATGAAGGAAGCAGTCTAGAAGAAAGAATTAGATATTTAAATGCACAAATGGAAAGAATGACTCAAGAAAGAGATGAAGTTGTCCTGATCATTTAAAAATTGGGAGATAACCTTAAAATGTTCGAAAGTGCAATGCTAACTGATTATCCAAAACCCTTCAAGAGTTTTAGGACAAAAATTTTAAATTGGGTTACAGAAACAATTAAGTGTATAAGTCCCAACAAATGATTTGGAAATAAAGGAAGAACTGTGAAACTTTTGGAATGATTTAAGTCATGAAAATTTGGTTCTATGTTGAATTCCCCAAAATTTCTCTTACTTTCAATTCTTGCATTACATATAGGACA
The DNA here is from genome assembly GCA_014636745.2 of Centella asiatica. Taxonomy (NCBI): domain Eukaryota; kingdom Viridiplantae; phylum Streptophyta; class Magnoliopsida; order Apiales; family Apiaceae; genus Centella; species Centella asiatica. The sequence goes on from CM025787.1 coordinate 25,410,120, forward strand.
TGCATCTAATTTTAAGAAAAAAATTATACTAAAATATGGTCATTTCAGGTGTATAAGGGAAATCAAGATTGTGCTAATCACTTTATCACAAGCCAGGAAACTTGAAGAAGTAGAGAAGCCATTTGCATCCAAAATAGTACCCAATGAGGAGTTCAACAAATTGGAAGATCAACTAGGAGAAATCAAAATGATGATGGCATAAATGTCAGCCTTCATCTGCAATTCTGGAAATAGGAAAGAAGAAGGAGATACCTCTAGAGATAAGAAAAGGAAGAATGCCGAAGAGGAAAAAGATGAGTTGGCTGATGAAAAAGAGGAGAAGCTAGCAGGGGCAGAGGGAGAGAATAGAAAGAAAAAAGAAAATAATCGAAGAAGTCACCATTGACAAGAAGATACAAGCCTTGGAAGAGAGTGTAAGAAATATGAAAGTAATGAAAAGTTTTAGAGGGATGGATCAAGCAGAGATGTACTTATTCCCAGGGACTAATTTGCTTGAAAACTTCAAAATGCCATAATTTATGTAGTATACTGGGTCAGGCCTGTTTTCCCAGTGAGATGCCGAGAACTTGTAGAAGGGGGGGGGGGGGGGGGGGGTTGAATACAAGTTCTTCGAATACTTTTCGAATTACTTGTTCTTTAAGAAATTAAATTTTCTTGCGAAATATTAAAGAACAAGAACTCAAATCAATTTATAAACAATTGCTATATTGATTTCACAACTGATTACAAATTCTAACAATCACAACAATATGATCATCAGCTTCTTTTCTATTCTGTATAGGAAAAGATACAAACTATGAAAAACCTATACAGCTTCAACTTAAAACTATATTCTATAGTTTTTCCATCCTGAATCAATATTGATTCAGCTTCCTTATTCGAATCAAATACAATCTTTTCTTTTTGATTAGGAAGAGATTTCTGGTTAGTTTCCTTTCCAGCTACGTCTTCAATAATATCTTGCTTTACGTGGAAGACAATCCTTATTCAATTCGAACTCTGTATCTCTCAAGAAATAAATCACGTTTAGTCCCTGACACTTCATCTTTAGTCTCTGGTAACGTCATCAATTAATCTCTGGTGCTTTTAGTCCCTAATGACGTCAGATTGTGTAGTCTCCGATAGAGTTATTTAGTCTCCGATGATTTAAGGCTTAGTCTCTGATGACGTCAGCTTAGTCTTTGATACTTTTAACCTTAGTCTCCGATGACGTCAGCTTTAGTCTCCGACTCCTTTAGACTTAGTCTCTGATGACGTAAGCCTTAGTCTCCGATAGGCAAAACTAGTCTCTGATAGATAAAATTCTTAGTATCGGACAAGTTTTCCTAGTCTCCGACAAGCCCTTTTGTAAACTCCAACGGATCAAATACACATTTCGACTTACTGAAGCTTTGATACTCCATTCCAGCAGTTACTTACAAATAAGAAATAATTATATCTCTTTACAAAGAATGAATGAATTACAATCAAAGAGATAACTACTGGCTACAAAACTTCAGTGTTACTAACTAAAACTTTTTATACATTTGTACTCTAAGTAATCTAAGGACAATCATCATCAAATGTTCTAAAACCTAACAAGGCCTTCCTCTGTAGCACCTGATCATGTACAGGACATAGTTGCGGCCATATAAAAAACATGATGGAATGAGGATTAACTTATTCTTCATAAGCCTTATAGGACCCGCTCTACAAAGGTACACTCAACTTGACAAGTCAAAGATTAGGACTTAAGAGGACTTTACTAGTATATTCTTGGAGCAGTACAGTTTCCAAGATGAACTAGTGCTTGACAGATGGAAGTTAGGACAGTTGAAGAAAAAACCCAATGAGTATTTTAGAGAGTTTGGGTAGAGATTCAGGAAAATGGCAGCAATGATAAACCTGCCAATCGATGGGAAGGAAATGGTGAAGATATTCATTGATAGAAAAGTGCCTCCTTTTTATGAAAAACTACTAGAAAAGAAGAATTTGAGTTTTTCAAAAGTAATAGCACATTCCATGGATGTGGAAAAGGCTTTGAAAATGGGGAAAATGGTGTATCTTGTGGCTTTGAGAGTTGTGGCAAAACAAATTCAAATTGGTTCATATCAGAAAAAGGGAGGAAAAGAGCTTGAAAATGAGGTAGCATTTATAGTACCAGAGCAAGGATCCCCGAAGAACTCCTTTCAAGCATTAACAAGCTCGAAACCCAACTTCAATAATCAACAACAAAACCCACAATATTAGCCAAGAAGAGTTGAGCCAAGGAAGTTTACACCTTTAAGAGAGCCATTAACAAATGTATTGCAAGTACTGTTAAGCCAAGGTATGATCAAAAAATCAACAAGGGTGCGAGACCAAAACAGTAGAGCGTATAATCCAAACAAAAAATGTGCATATCATTGTGACCTTCCTCGGCATGATACTAAGAAATGTTGGGGTTTGAAGTATCAGATACACGATTTAATTGAGCGAGGAGATATTGTGATTTAGGAAACACCAATTGTGGACAACAATCCATTACCAAAACACGATGGTAATTTAAATATGACCGGAGTTGAAGGAGAGATGGAGGAAAAGCTTGGGTATATGTTCCCCATATCAAATGGAGAAGACATGGTAGGAGAAGTTAATCAAACTTCACCACGGATGGTTATAAAGGGGTCAGGAGACCAGAATAGGAAAGTTTTAGCCATCTGGGGATAGCCCGTGAGAAAGGATGAAAGACAACAAACCAAGGTATCGGTGTTGAAACCTGCCAAGACAAATGGTAGTCCAAATTCCAAAACAAGAGCCAGTAAAGGATCTGAAAGCAAGACCATGGAAATACGGGGTGAAATATGCCAATATTAAAGGAGCTAGAATAATGGGGGATACACAATAGGATGGAGCTTTTAGAAATAAAAAGGAAGACGAAGAAAAATCCAAGCAGCCAATCAAAATATCTTATGAAGTAATAGAAGAATTTTTTAGAAAAGTCAACCACTTAGAGTACAAGGTTACTAAGGAGTTGGCAAATGAACCAGAGAAAGCTTCAATATTTGATGTAGTTATGAAATCTGAAGGACACTGAAGAGTATTAATGAAAGCTTTGGCTAAAACTTATGTCTAGAAGGACCTAACTAAAAAACAGCTTCAGAATATGGTGGGATATGTCGTGGCAAAGGATGTGATTATATATTTTGAAAATGACATCCTTATTGAAGGTCGAGGACATAGAAAGGCCCGTTCAATGATGTGGTTTTGTTGTTAGAGGTGTACTGGTTAATGGAGGCTTTGCCTTGAATATTTGTCCTTTCGAGACATTAGGTAGGTTGGGTATTGATAAAGAAAGGTTACAAAGTAGTGGGATTATTGTGAAAGCCTTTGAAGGATCAAAAACAGAAGTGGTGGGTGAGATCGAGTTACCGTTAAATATTGGACCACATAAGTTCCTGGTGAATTTTCAAGTCTTGGAGATTAACTCGGGTTACAACTTCTTATTGGGCCACCCATAGATCTATACAACAGGGGCAGTTCCATTAACCCTTTACCAATAGATTGAATATATTATAGACAAAGATATTGTGACCATCACAGTGGAAGGTGGATTGAAGGAAGAAGATTTGCCATGCATCGAGTTGGATTCAGAGGTAACACATGCGCCTTATAACACATTGGAAGTTGTTCTTATGAGCCATCACCTGCCAACCCACCAATTAAATTCTCCAATGAGGTTATAAATATGGAAAAAGAGATGATATCTCATGGCTTTGAAAGTTGAAAGGGTCTTGGTCGGGATCTACAAGGGATATCAAGATCAATCCATTACCTGAAACAAAGGGGCAAGGCTGGTTTAGGTTTTAAGGGAAAGACAAAGAAAGGTGAGAAAACGGGGACATGATAATTCCACCAACCAATCAATCCTTTGTCAGTAACGGAATCAATCAAGGGGAAGAAGAATTGTTATATCCAGATAATGTTGGGGCTAAGGAAAATAGCCAGGGAATATTAATGACAAGCCTCCTAAAGATCGACTGGAGCTCTGTCGACGTCTGCCAATTATTTAAAGAACCGAAAGTGGAAGATGTGGCTATCTTGATAGAAGATGACGAAGTAGAAGTGAACTTGGAGACAGTCCCTTGTCAATTGGGAGGATTGAAGAACTGGACCCTTGAACCACTGCATGACAATAAGGAATCTCGATAACTAAGGTGTTAACGGGTTATGGGAAAAGAATTTTAAAAATGGAAATGTAGACGAATTTTTAAGTAGTTTATGTTTTTGAGTAGAAGTTTGTTTCATGTTTTGTCTAGAGATGGGAGGTGCACATATGCTAATATGGAAATAGTGGACGAACAAATGATTTTAGGATCGCCAAACCTTTTTTTTTGGAGTCTTTTCATTTTGTTAATTATATATGTTCGAATTGTGGTTGAATGTTTTTGCATGAACTAATTTTGTTATATATTGACTTTATAGGGGGGCATATAATTATGTTATACGTTGACTCTACACCAAAAATTGAAATCGATGATTACAATTGGGATAACAAATTGGATTTCGAACTCATGGAAATTGAATCTAAAGAGCCTTTCGATAATGAGGAGATTCCATAAGAAATCAAAAGGATGTCCGAAGAAGCCTCTTAGCCGAATCTAGATCAAACCATTAAAGTGAATCTAGGTACTGACGTTGACCCTAAAGAGCAAGAAATTGGGGCAGGACTAACAACGGAGCAATAGGAAGAACTACTGGGATTCCTCAAAGTCAATATTAAAGTGCTTGCTTGGTTCCACAAAGATATGTTGGGTCTATCCGACAATATCGTAACGTATAAATTACTGATCAAAGCAGGTTACTCACCAGTAAAGCAAAAACTCAAAAACCTAAGGTCTGAATGGAGCAAAAAAGTGAAGAAAGAAGTCATCAAGCAGTTTAAAACATTGATTATAATGGTGGCCACATACCCTGAATGGCTAGCAAATATAGTAGACATGCCAAAAGCTGGAGGGAAAGTAAGGGTATCTATGGATTATCGAGATTTGAACAGAGCTAGTCAGAGGATGACTTTCCCATGCCATTCATCTATCCTGATCGACATTACAGCCAGGCATGAGATGTATGACTTTGTAGATTCCTTTGTGGGATACCACCAAATTGTATTAGTTGAGCAAGATAGAGAAAAGACTGCATTCGTTATGCCTTGGGGAACGTTTTGTTATCGTAGGCTACCTTTCAAACTAATCAATGGTGGGGCAACCTACAATCAGGTAATGATGGCGATACTACAAGATTTAATACATAATGAGATAGAAGTATATGTGGACGACATCATAGTGAAGTCCAGGAATAAAGAAGATCATTTGTGCAATTTGAAGAAGTTGTTCGATCGGTTGAGAAAGTAAAACTTAAAGCTCAATACAGCTAAATGCGCCTTCGGAGTCACTACAGAGAAACTATAGGGGCATTGTGATCGACCCTGCCAAGATTAAAGCAATTATTGAGATGCCAACTCCTAAGACAGAAAAGGACATTAGAAGTTTCCTAGGCTGGGTTAACTTCATTGGAAGATTCATCTAGCAATTGACAAGTACCCTGGAACCTGTCTTTAGGTTGTTAAGGAAGAATGCTTCGAAGAAATGGAATGAAGATTACCAAAAAACATTTGAAGCTATAAAGCAACAATTTCCAAAAGTGTCAGAGCTAGTGCCTCTTACACCAGGAGTACCATTATTCCTGTGTCTGACAGTGAATGAAAATGCCATCAGATGTATGTTGGATCAGAAAGACAAACAGAACAAAGAAAGGGTCATCTACTACCTGACCAAAAAGTTCGCCCAATGTGAGCAAAAATATTCGTCAATTGAAAAGACGTGTTGCGCCTTGGCTTGGACAGCCAACCGTTTCCAGCATTATCTTCATAGCCATACAACTTATCCGATTTCCAGGATGAATCCATTAAGATACATATTGGATAAACCCACCTTGAATTTCCAACTCTCAAAATGGCTATCGATACTCAGCAGTTCAATAACATCTTCAGACGATGATTAAGGGACAAACTATTGCTGATTAGTTGACTGAAGCACCGGCAGCTAAGGTGGAACCATTTGAGGCAAGATTCCCCGATGAACGTTTAATGATGATACACGCCGCAGAGGGCCTAATCCCATTTTAGAGTTTGTATTTTGATGGAGCAATGAAAACCACTAGTGTTGGGGCAGGGGCAGTTTTAATATCCATAACAGGGAAGTAATACCCACGACGGCCAAACTTCAATTCTATAATTCCAACAACATGGCAGAGTATAAAGTGTGTATCATGGTATTGTAAATGGCCTTAAAAATGAGCATAAAAAAAATTAGTTGTTTTTGGGGATTCGGAGTTGGCGACCTCATAATTGCAAAAAGTCTATGTTACAAAGGAATTTTGACTTCTTCCATATCATCGACATGTCCTGCAATTGATCAAACATTTTGAGGAAATAAGATTTGAACACATATCATGGGATATGAATGACTTTATAGATGCCCTTGCAACCTTTACTTCTCTAATCCATACTTTAAGCCAAAAAATTATGCCTTCTGTGAGGATTGAATTCAAAGACAAACCAACATATTGTTGTCAAATTGAGGAAGGAATTCCCACGCTATGAAGAACATGGATTCGAAATATGAAGAGGTATCTAAGGGATGGATCTCTACCTGATGATGCAGACCCAGTACAAAAAAAGAGGATAAAAAGAAATGTTTGGTAGATGAAGGTTTGTCTACTAGGTAGTTGTCAACATTTGATACTCTCATCATGGATAACATTTGAAATGAATGACATTAACTTCAGATGTTAAAAGCATGCATTAAATCATACTTTTGGAAGTGAATAAATAAGGTCTTTTACAAATATGGCATGCATAACAGAACAAAATAGTATTTAAACAGAGTAGGACTTTAACATAGTGTTCTTACCTCTTTGGCTGCATAGAAAGAGTTAAAAGCTAACATTGTTCTTCGAGAAGGACAGTTGCTCTGAAAGTGGACCTAGATTTGGTGGTTAACTGTATAGAAAGATTTTCTGAAAGTGGGGCTAGGGTTATACTCACATGATATTTATATCACTTGCCAAACAACAAGAGTTATTGGATTATTTGAGATTTGATTTCAACCGTTGGTTGGAAAAAGGCAGTAACAAGCTTTAGGATGAAGTTATTAGTTTGAATGGTCGGGTCCAACGACTGCTAAAAGTTAGTTGGTCATCTATCATAGCAAACAATCTATTGTACTGTTAGAGATGATTAACTAGTTTGACGGGTCACGTGCTCTCAACTCTGACACAGAGTAATTAAACTTTTTGTCTCATAGCAGTCTTTGGTTTGAAAAACGAGAACTGTAGCTCACACACGAGTGCTTTCTGACATGAAATGCATTACATTCCCTTTATATACAACTTGAATAAAATAAACATTTAAAGATTTGAGCTCAAAATACATTTAAAACTTTGGACATCACATTGTCAAAAAATTTTTATTTAAGATATGAATTTATTATTCACACCAAAAATTAAACCTTCATGCACAAAATAAATTAATCACAAAATGAATTAATCCTGTAACAGAACTCGTTTTATTTTTTGGGTTCTCACATCCTACCCCCCTTAAAAGAAGTTTCATCCTGGAAACTTAGGTAACGAACAAATGGGGGTATTTGTCAATCATAGCGCTCTCAAGCTCCCAAGTAGTTTCCTCTACACTGTGATTCCTCCATAACACTTTTACAGAAGGTATTTCTTTATTCCTAAGAAGTTTAATCTGTCGATCTAAAATCTGAACAGGGACCTCTTCATAATTTAAATTCGGCTGAAGCTCTATCGGTTGATAATCTATTATTCCTCTATGGTCGGCTTTGTAAGGGCGTAAGATTGATATGTGAAATACATCGTGAATGTGGCCTAATGTTGGTCGTAGTGCTAATTAATAAGCCATTTCACTTATTCTTCTCAATACTTTGAATGATCCCACGTAGCGGGGACTCAACTTTTCTTTCTTGCCAAAACGCATTACACCTTTCTAAGGTGACACTTTTAATAATGTGTAACTTTTGATTTCCAAAGTTTGGTTCATCCTGTGTTGATCAGCATATTGTTTCTGTCAGTCTTGAGCCGCCTTCATCTTCATTCTGATCATCTTGATTACTTGTTCAGTTTGTTGGATTATCTCTGGTCGAATTAGCTTCCTTTCTCCTACTTCATTCCAATAAAGTCGAGTTCTGCACTTTCTACCATACAATGCTTTAAATGGCGCCATGCCTATACTGGCATGATAACTATTATTGTACGCGAATTCAATTAGTGGCAGATGGTTGTCCCAATAGCCTTTAAAATTGAGAACACAAGCTCATAACATGTCTTCTAGTGTTTCAATGGTACGTTCAGATTGACCATCTATCTGGGGGTGATAGGTTGTGCTCATATCTAGTCTCATTCCTAGATATTCTTGGAAGCTATTCCATAATCTTGACGGAAACCTCAGATCTCAAACAGAGACGATGGAGACTGACACTCCATGTCAACTCACAATCTCTTTAACATACAATCTCACCATCTGATCCATCTTGTATATGTACTTGGTGGCTAAAAAGTGTGCCAATTTGGTCAATCTATAGACTATGACCCAAATGGCATACATCCCTCGAAGCATGGTTGGTAATCCAACTACGAAGTCCATCGTGATAAACTCCCACCTCCATTCGGGGATTTCCAATGGTTCAAGCAGTTCGCTTAGTTTTTGATGTTCTACTTTAACCCTTTGGCATGTTAAGCATCTACTCACCCATTCAACTATCTCTCTCTTCATGTTGGGCCACCAAAATTTTTGTTTCAAGTCTTGGTACATCTTCATACCTCTAGGATGAATAGAAAACTTTGAGTTGTGGGCTTCATGTAGAAGTTCTTGCTTTAATTCAGTTTCCGCGGGGATCCAAACTCGTCCTTCATATCTCAACAATCCATCGTTGTGAATGCGACACTGATGTTTCTCTCCCTTAATTAATTTGTCCATCTCTTCACGATGTTCTTCTTGTGCGATTTTAATGACGTCGTTCAATTATGGCCGAGCTTGAATTTCTTCTTCCACGTCCATCCTCTAGGTGGTGGTAAGAGCATTTAGTTGTAAGCACTCAAATTCCCTTCTGATCTCTTCTTGGATGGTCATCATGTTCAGTCTTTCGTGACAGCTGAGCGCGTCAGCAACCATATTCACCTTTCCGGGGTGATAGTTGATAGAGCAGTTGTAGTTCTGAATTAACTCTAGCAAACGTCTTTATCGCATGTTGAGTTCTTTTTGTGTGAATATATACTTCAAACTTTTGTGATCAATATATATTTCGCACTTCTCACTGTAAAGGTAGTGCCTCAGAATCTTCAACGCAAAAAAGATAGCTGCCAATTCTATGTCGTGCGTAGGGTATCATTTTTTGCAATCTTTTAACTTTCTTAAAGCATAAGCAATCACTTTGCCATGTTGCATCAGAACTGCCCCAAGTCCTTGTTTCGATGCATCGCTGTAAATGACAAATTCGTCTTTGTCATCCGGTAATGTCAAGATAAGGGCTGTAGTCAATCTTGTCTTCAACTCCTGAAAACTCTTCTCACAATCAGAAGTCCAAAGAAATTTCACAATCTTTCTCGTCAAGATCGTCTAGGGTACTACTAATTTTGAGAAGTCCTTAACACACCTTCGGTTATAGTAGCCTGCTAAACCCAAGAAACTCCTTACTTCAATTGGGCTTGTTGGTCGAGGCCACTTCGTGATTGCTTTGATCTTATTGGGGTCCACTGCAACACCAATTTCCTTGATCACATGCCTGAGAAACTTCACTTTCTTTAGCCAGAATTCATATTTGGAAAATTTGGCAAATAATTACTTTCTTCTTAGAATTTCATGCGTTGTCCTTATGTGTTCCTCGTGCTCTTCCACCATCTTCGAATAGATGAGAATATCATCAATGAAAACGATGATAAACTTATCCAAGAATGGTTTGAAGATGCGATTCATCAAGTCTATGAAAGTTGCTAGTGCATTTGTCAATCCAAATGGCATCACTAAGAACTCACAGTGGACATAATGAGTTTGAAATGCCATCTTCAATGTGTCGTCCTCTTTGATCTTCAAATAGTGGTACCCTGAGCGAAGATCAATTTTTGAAAGTACCTCCCTCCTTTGAGTTGGTCGAAAAGGTCATCTATCCTCGGCAGGGGGTATCTATTCTTGATCGTGACCTTGTTTAGTTCTCGATAATCTATGTAGAGTCTCATTGAGCTATCTTTCTTTTGAACAAATAGTATTGGTACACCCCAGGGTGATATGTTTGGTCTGATCAAACCTCAATCTAAGAGCTCCTATAACTGTACTATCAGCTCTTTAAGTTCGGATGATGCCATACGGTACGGGGCCTTGGAGATCGATGCGGTACCGGGGATCAAGTTGATTTCGAAGTCCACTTCTCTATCTAGGGGTAGACCATACAACTCTTCTGGAAATACATCTGTAAACTCCTTTACAACAGGGAATCTTCGGTCTTCATCTTGTCCTTGTCGGTATTGTGTACATAAGCCAAGAAAGCTTCGCAACCCTTGCAAATCATCTTCTTTGCCGGGATCATGGTAAAAAATTGCAATGATTTTATCATCTTGGTGTCATGGAACCAAACCTTCGCTCTTTATGGAGAACGTAGGATGACTCTCTTCCTCTTGCAGTCAATATTGGCTTGCTATTTAAATAACCAATCCATCCTTAATATTATGTTAAATTCTTCCAAAGGAAAAGGAATAAGGTCAACAAGAAATTCATGTTGGTCTATCTTCAAAGTGCAATTAGGGTAAACATGAGCAATATTTACTACTTCGCGGTTGGCGAAGACCACCTCTAAGGGATTAGGTAGAAGTTCAGGCAGGACTAGCATGCTCCTAGCTAACCGTTCAGATATAAAACTTTGAGTAGCGCCCGAATCAAACAATACATGAGCAGGTATAGAGTTCACTAGTAGTGTACCTGTCACAACATCGTCAGAAGCCACAATATCCTATACTGTCATGTTGTAAGTTTTTGCTTGTGGTCGTCTTGGCATTGTGCCAACTCTTATCAACATTGGTTTGACACCTTTCTTTTGAAGGGCAATTAGGAGAGATATGCTCTTCCGCTCCACACGTGTAACAGGTCCTCACTGCGGTCAATGGTCTGTTAAGTAGTTGAGGTCATCCTTGGGGCGGGGCATCGATGAGGTTCAAAGTCGAACAATTTGAGGAGAAGTGTCATGGTTGGCGGCACTTGAAACAGATGTCCTTCCCCTTCAAACACGGAGTCGTGCCATGGTTCTTCTCGCAACTTGCTCATACGATAGCATTCCTTGAGAAACCATTAGTTGATTGCTTCTTCCACTTCCTTTTTCCACTGCTGATCAGACTATTAATATTGTTGCTCCCTTCTTCCTTCTTTACACTCATACCACCAAAGTTCTGATGGTTTCCCTTATCGTTTCCCTTCCTCCTATTTCCCTTCTTGTTTTCTCGGTTGTAATCATGTACCATCTTGTTGCTCCATTTAGCGATTCTTGCTTTTTCAACAATTGCGTCAAACGTCTCCAGTTGAAAAATCGTTACTTGTCTCAGAATCCAAGGGTTCAACCCTTGTTCAAATCTCCGGGCCTTTATCGCTCACCTGGTGAGAAGCGTACCTCATCAGTACATTAAATTTTGCCTCGTATTCGTCCACCGTCATGGATCCTTCTTTCAGATTTAAGAAATTTAGTTCAATTGCATTGGAGACACTTAGGGGTAGAACTTTTCCCTGAACTTCTGAGTGAACTACTCCCAGGTTATCACTATGTTGGTGTTTCTCGCAACTTCCCTTTTTGTTAGCTCCATGCTCTTGGCACCTTTCTGTTAGAGTGTATGCTCTAGTGGCCAATTATGTAATGATTGTGACACTATATTTATGTTATGTTTTGGTTAAATGATAATTTCTTTTATTATGTTTTATTTACTGTGTTATATAAATGTTAACATAATAAATGTCCTTAGAAGAATGATACTAATTATATGGATTCAAGTATGAACTTGAATATGAAATCATATAAGTATGTAATGTATCATTATTCTTAAATGTTCCTAGTTAAGTATCATTGTCAGTAGGACAACAATAATACATTGAGACTAGTATGTGGATTAACTGATGGCCATATCTCATTGGTCATAAATATATATGAGATATATTAAGTTGATACATAGGTACATGTTAGAGAACATTGTACTGGACAGACCCACCATGAGAATTCTACATGGAGCGTTATGCTATGTGTCATAAGTAATTCTCATAGTGACAATGATGTAATGGTCCTTAGACCTGAAGTCGTGACATTTCTACATAAGGAGTTATGCGTTTTGACATTACCAAAAGTCACCTTTAACCGGGTGGATGATAAAGGTGATTGTTGGATGCATAATGAGTTATGTGAGATATGGGAATGATGTAGATAGAATTTAATCCTCCTATAAATTAGGAGTGATATCTATAAGCCTCTTGATTGAGTAAGACTATGAAATGCATGGTCATGCTCAAATAGAGATTTGTTTCATATAGTTTACTCATTGATCAAGAAAACTGAGATTAAATTATGAAAAGGATGACACATCCATGCCGTGAATTTAATCTTAGATATCAGGGTTAAAAGGATTAAGTTACATTGAAACATTGATCACGAAAGGTAACGCTGAATCTATGACTTTATTATTACTTGGGTAAAAGTGATGTATTACTAAATGCCACTCACTATTTATAATTTTATAATATGATTTAAAATTATTACCAACGTAATAATAACCTACAGGGTCACACACAAAGAACATTCGTCAAGGAGATATAATTTAAATGTCAATGATTTTAATATATCAATAAGATTGATTTAATTAAATCATGGCTTTAAATTATATATATATATATATATATATATATATATATGTAATCTGTATGAAGTAGAGTCCTTTGGAAGGAAATACGAATATATATATTTATTTGTACATATATATATATATATATATATATATATATATATATATTAATTAAGTGAGACTTGATTAAATATATATATATATATATATATATATATATATATATATATATATATCTAATAAATATAAAATTCAGATTTTAAGTTTCCTAATTAGATTAGGTTTTGGAATTACTCTATAAAATGATATATATATGATATATCAGCCATTCTTTCTAAAAAAAAAAAAAAAGGCTTCACGTATTCTAAGAACCCTAGCCGCTCATAAGAGAGAGACTAGATTTAAGAGAGATAGAAGGAAAAGAGAGATATAGATTATACAGCTAGTACTGTAACTCTCCTTGTTCTGATCATAAGACGGTTTGTGGGCGTTCGTGGGCATTCATGTGGATACCGTAGAGACACTGTCCAGTTGGATTGAGTTAAAGATTTTGAGACAATCAACACCTTTACCAAAGCTTCAGATTCGCACTTATAATCGGTAAATTCTTAAACTATTTGTATTAAATTGTTTCGCATAGATCCTCAGGTTTGGGTTTCGTTTTGTTTTTTTTTAAATCGTATTTTTTCGCTGCGTTTTATCCTACGAAACCCAACACTTTCCACCAGTGGTTGCTTCTTCCTTTAGCATGAAAGCCACATATTTAGCCTTGCAATCATCTTATACGTCCACTAAGTCGAAAGCTTTTTCGATCTCCTCCAACCAATATTGTGCTACAGTAGATCCTCCCTTCCCATCAAAGGTCAGCGGGTTAATGCCAGTGAACTCTCGGATACATAGTCCATGGGCAGCAGACCTTGGTGGTTGGGGTGGTGGTGGAGCTGGATGGTTTGCGGCCACAACCTCTGAAATGATCTAGAGAAATTGAGGTAGTGGATTATTGACTACATTCCCGGTGTTGTTACTGTTAGCAAAGTTATTGTCATTGACTGGGGTTGGTGGTGGATTGTGTGGGGAATTGTGGTTAATCCCCTCCACCTCCTCTGAGCTCTCGTCCTCTACGACAACTTCGTCAGCATTATCAACTCGGTTTCCTCTCTCCAAACATGCCTAATTTTTTAGCCTCAATATGTTGTTAAAGGATATTATCTTCCTAGCCTTCCTGGTCTCCTACCTCCAACCTTGATCTGCTATAACATACGCGTAGAGTTAAACATTCTCCACGAAGCATTCCATTCTTTATATGACTCAAGAAAATTATGATGCCATCAGTGTGAGTTTATAAGGTGAAGAGTACTAAGCAATACATAAGTATTTAGATACATCAAAATAATCATCATCCATATACATAAGAGGCTGTCATAGACATCATCCTCTACCATTCTCAAAGCCAGTCAGACATAGGCCAAAAATAAATTAATTGGGCGAATACATCAGTGGTAATCACAGCTACCCTTCAGAGTTCAATATAATATAGAAAATAGACCCTGTTAAAACTCCACATTGGTCCCCTATGTCTAATCATCCTTGTCCTCCGTGTCCAGTTGTCCCTCCTACTTAGCCTCATGTTCCCACTACTGAGATTACACACGTGTCTCCTCAATTCGGCGCACACAGTGGGTGCTCATCTCTTCCAAAAGTGCCATCGTCGGATTGGCCGCTGTTGCTATGACCATTTGCGCATGCATCTGCAATGCCAGTCAATGGTATAGGCTCTGAGTCAACCAAAAGGAAGATCGCCATGCTAAATCTGGAAATTGTGGTGGCCTGTCGACGTATTGTCATGGTGCGAGCTGCCAGACGATGATGAATTTCTACATTGTAATCACATATCATCTCGCCATGGGATACCACCGGCACCTATTGTGAAGGCGAGGTGGGTCTCAAAGTATCGTGTTGTGTTGGAAGGGCATCTTGCATCATATCGTGGTTACGACTAGAACGATGGCCTATTGTGTTTTTCTGTGCGTTATGGCAAATAATCGGGCCGCGACGAACAGTTGAGGGTCCAGCCTCCTCTGATCATTTTGGGGTAATGCTGGGGCTCTTTCGCACTAGAGTTAGAAAGTGCCCATCTAGTGACGTAGGGGTGTACAACGGAGACTCCAAGCTAGGCTCATCCTCCTCGTTAGATGAAATGTCGTAGACTGGGATGTCTACTCTAAGAAAATGTGCGGGGGATCTAGAACAATCTCTGGCCATCTACATAAAACATTCTAAGTTAGAAATTTTAAACTTTACCATAAACTAAGCATGCAGCGATGTGCCTACAATGTGGTGCATTCGTTTCAGTCATATCTTCCCTTAGCAGCTTCTAACCTTAAGTTTTTCGATAACCTAACTCTAACACATGCCTTAGCCCTTGTCCTACTATTATATCCTAGTACCTCCATTCTATTGTCCAATCTTTAAGTTCCTCTACTTGAGCAGTCGTGGGATATACCGTAGTATTGCCAACTTTCAAAGGTGATTCATGGGCAATGTTTCTTACGAATCACTTTCGGCCATAAACTGGGCTCTAATACCAACTATGATGGCCCCAACTGTTATATCAACTGAACTAATGAGTTTAAAAAAATAATTCACATGTCAGGGAATGACTAGTCATCAGGGGACCACTTCACCCACCAGGGGATGTCACGCCTGTCAGGGGATCCTTTGCTCGTCAGGGGATGTCTTTCCCGTCAGGGGATATCTCGCCCATCAGGGGATGTCTCGCCCGTCAGGCGATGTCTCACCTGACAAGGGATGTCTCTCGGCCATCAGGGAATAGTCATCAGGGGATGACTTACCCATTAGGGTATAGATTTGTTCATCACTAAACTCGTCGGGTGATAACTTGTTCAACACCAAACTCAGTTAGTCATCACTGAACTCATCAGTGGATAATTTGTTTAGTGCCAAACTTAATAAGTCAGCGCCAAACTCCTTAAGTCATCACTGAACTCCTCGGAGGCTAAGAAATTTTTTCCTTAGAGACTAACAAAATATTGTTCATCGGAGACTAACAAAATTTTCTAGTCAGAGACTAACAACATTTTCCTTCATCAGGGAGTAACAGTTTAACTCTCGGAGACTAATATCTTTAGCCTATTAGAGACTAACCTCATACTATCGGAGACTAACCTCATGTTGTCCAAGACTAAGTTAGGACTTGTCTCTAGTAGAGTTATGACTTCTTCATTCCTCAAAAGGTGGTGTTATCAACATATAACCATACCTGGATCATCTTCTCATCCTTATCTACAATGAATAACATTTCTTAATGTCCTCTAATTCTTATTGACACTGCTAGACCTCAAGAACTCTAGTTGTCGGAGGCTCAAGCATAGTGTTCTGACTACTGACAAAAAGAAATATTTGGTAGATGAAGGTTTGTCTACTAGGTGGTTGTCAACATTTGATACTCTTATCTTGGATGACTTTTTGAAATGAATGACATTAACTTTAGATGTTAAAAGCATGCATTAAATCATACTTTTGGAAGTGAATAAATAAGGTTCTTTTACAAACATGGCATGCATAATAGAACAAAATAGTATAGAAACAGAGCAGGACTTTAATATAATGCTCTTACCTCACTACAAAAAAAATGGCCTTCAGTGACGATCGAATTTTGGTAACTAAAAGGACTTTTGGTGACGGGACGTGCTTACTGAAGACTTTTAGTGACCAGATAAATAATCGTCACTCGTCGTTAGGAAAGCTCAGTCACTAAAGGCTTTGGTGACGACGATTTTGTACACGGTCACTAAGTTGAAATCAAGGAAAGTTGGTCACTAAAATGTATTAGGCCCACAGTGCGTCAAATTCGGATCGGACCGACCCGTCTTTTTCCTGCTCGGTCGTCTTCTTTAGTAGTCGCCGACGCTGGCGCCATTCCCGGCCGGCCGTAGCCGCGGAGGCCCAAAACACGCACACACACTCAGAGAAACGAGGTAGAGGCACCACCATCACAATCCCCATAGGTGATTACCCCGTTTCCCTTCACGTCGTCGCCTGAAACCCACTAGAACGGAAGATCGCAGCTCGCCGCCATTGACGAGCCTGCCATTAGCGGCCGACCTGTGAAAGCTCAAAAAATCAACCATTTTTGACGAATCAAGTATGAAAATAAATCGTGAGACTTCCAGGAACTCATTAATAGAATAAATTTCAAGTTTTAACAACAAAATCGCAAGAAAAATGAAGAAGAACAATTCGGGTTTTCAAACTTTCGGTTCTACAAGGAAACAAGCTATGCTTTGCCATTTTTGAAATTGATTGAGGGAAAATGAACGTTATAAGTGCAGAAACAATTTCATGTAATCAATTTGAACAAAAAGGAATCAATATAGCCTGAATCTCGATTGGAAAAAGTTCGGTTCTTCGGGTTGGCCGAATTATTTCGTGATTTTTTTTTTATTAAAAAAAATTTAGTGACCAACATTTTTATGGTCAAGAAATTTAGTGACTAGATATCTAGTCACTAGAGCAAGTTTTATTGACGATACCAAGCCGTGGTCACCAAATTCGGTCACTAAAGGAAACTTTATTGACCACTTTGTTGTCTTGGTCACTAAATTTGTTTGTTCACCAAGCTTTGGTGATCAAAAAGAAATTTAATCACAAAAGGTTACTTTTGGTGACCAAAATTTTGGTCGTCACTAAAATTTTCGTCACTAAAGGCCATTTTTTCTGTAGTGCGTCTTTGACTACACAGAAAAAGTTAAAAGCTAAGATTGTTCTTCGAGAAGAATAGTTGCTCTGAAAGTAAACCTAGATTTGGTGGTTGACTGTATAGAAAGATTTTATGAATGTGGGGCTAGGGTTGTACTCACATGATATTTATATCACTTGCCAAGCAACGAGAGTTGTTGGCTTGTTTGAGATTTGATTTCAGCCGTTGGCTGGAAAAATGTAGTAACAAGCTTTAGGATGAAGTTATTGATTTGAAAGGTCGGGTGCAACAACTGCTAAAAATTAGTCGGTCATCGAACATAACAAACAATCTAGTGTATTGTTGGAGTTGATTATCTGGTTTGACAGGTCATATGCTCTCAACTTTGACAGAGAGTAATTAAATCTTTTGTCTCACAACAGTCTTTGGTTTAAAAACGGGTATTGTAGCTCAAAGCCAAGTGCCTTCCCACGTGAAAAGCATTACACTCCCTTTATATGCAACTTGAATAAAATAAACATTTAAAGATTTGAGATCAAAATACATTTAAAATTTTGGATATCACATTGTCATAAAATTTTCATTTAAGATATGAATTTATTATTCATACCAAAAATTAAACTTTTATGCACAAATTAAATTAATCACAAAATGAATTAATTATATAATAGAACTCGTTTTATTTTTTGGCTTCTCACAAAGAGGATGAATATAAGCTATGTTTGAATCCATATAAAAATTCAAAA
Source organism: Centella asiatica (assembly GCA_014636745.2). Lineage (NCBI taxonomy): Eukaryota > Viridiplantae > Streptophyta > Magnoliopsida > Apiales > Apiaceae > Centella > Centella asiatica. The sequence goes on from CM025787.1 coordinate 25,428,489, forward strand.
GAAGATATAGCTTGGTTCACTTCATTATTTTATTTTATTTTTTAATAAAATTACGTATTTGATGATTTAACCAATATGTTCGAAATTGTCAAGCTTTAAAAGCTTAAATAATGATTGGGCAGTACTATTTAATTTTTCTAAATACAAATCTCTATTCGGTATATATTTTGACATAATTGAGCGTTTGTTGAAGTATACTACTCCATAAATTCTAAAATTAGAGATAAGTATTTTGAGTTTTTTGGTCAAACGACGGTATGTTGAATTTTAAAATTAATGTAATTTATAAAAGTTTAAAATGCAAATTATATTATGATGAAAGGTGTTTGATATAAACATTAAGAATATAATAATTGTAGCGATTATAATCAACTTAAAAGTAATTTAGAATTTAAGTTAATGTCTTCTGACTTAAAAAATTAAAATATATCTATAATTTTAGAACCAAAATGAAAAGAAATAAAGAGAAGTTTTGAAAAACAGAACACATGTCTTGGTAGTGTGTATATATATGAGTGAAATTGTTTACAACTTGCAAAGCATGTACCATAATTAATTCAAAGCTAGGTATAGATCATGGCTAGAAATTCACATCATTGGCTTGTTTTAGTAATACTGCTATGTCTTGTCATCAACTCCCTTCTCCTCTCTTTGACAACTACTAGTAATATTAGTAGCGTAGCTGATGACGAATATGCTCTTTTACATTTTAAATCTCATATCACCACCGACCCTCATAATATCTTAGCAACAATTAGGTCCAAAAATACATCTACCTGCAGTTGGATATAGTTATATATATAAAATATTCACATACCTATTTACTAATGGAGTATTTATTATTCAGCATAAATTTTAATTTCATTATTACGTTAAAATGATTAAAAAGTTCATAAATATAATACATATTTTAAATAAATTATAATAAAATTATATAAAATGATATAAAAAGCGTATTCATGTTCGTATGGACAATAAATTTAGTATAATTTAAATCAATTGTTCAATTGTCTATTGTGAACAACAAAGAAAAATGCACGTGGTCTATACATAGTTATAGGACGGCGTCCGGAGGCAAAATGAGATTCTTTGACAGTTATTTAGAGTCCACACATTTTGTTAATTGTCTACATGGAGAAGACTTGGTCATGAATGGATATGAATTTTCTCCATTTTCCTTTGATTATATAATATATATATATATATATATATATATATATATATATGTATATGTATATATGTATGTATGTATGTATGTATGTGATAGTGATTTATTTATGTTAATAAGGTTTAAGATATGCTAGTAAATCAAAAACTATAAGTTGAATATATATAACATGATAATTTATAGCCTATAAAATTTTATTGAAAATTTCAAGATTATATGTTAAAAGTTGTGTAATCGTATTAAAATTTGGTATAATGATTCTATATGCTGCTTGATATAATCAATCAAATTATAAAATTTAATCTTGCCAGCACTACATTAGTTTGACCATGAAAGCATCGTGGTTGATTTTCAAATTGAAATTGTGTAAGTGATGGGTATCATTTCTGCAAGTGCATATATTTTTATAATATCAATATTCGTACAAGTCGATTAACAGATATTAGAAAAATTATAATATTCTTGATATTAAATAGAAACATAATGATTGAAGAGATTGTGTAAGTAATTTAAATATAAATAAAATAATAATTATAATATGAATATTTTAAACGGAATAATTTAAATTAATTTAAACATAAATAAATTATAATTAGAAGAGATAGTAATACCGAAATAGAAAATCATTATAATGTATATTGAAATATAAGATTGCAAAAAAATGTATAAACATGAAGAATAAAATGTTATTGACTTTGTAATTAAATATTTATAAAGATGAAACAAATGGTAACTGAATAGCAACGACAAGAAAAATAATGTATAGACGGCTCAAGGAAGAAGGTAGAAAAATGAATTGAAAAATATAAACTTAAACTAGAAAACTCAAAACTAAAAATAAAAAACTATCTTTAGCCTCTAATTGTACAAATATTTATAGGCCTAACTAGATACATTCTTAAAATATGAAAACTCTAAATTTTATCATTTGAATTGTATTTAATTTCTTCCAACTTTATCTCTTGAACTATTTTGATATCATCCAATCTCTATTATTTTAATACTTCAAGTAGTGGAGATTTCTTCAACCTGCTAGGTTCATTTTCTTGAAAGAGTTTTCAATTATTCAAAATGTATCTTAATAAATCATATTTTCACATAATTCTTTTATTTATTTATTTTTCTACAAAATAAAATAAAGGAAATAAATAGTATAATAATAATAAATTGAGCATAATTAAGATGATAAAAACAGATAAATTATGGACTTGTCAAATTTCTCTATGATTATTTTTTTGCTCGTCCTGAAGTAAAATAATAAGACAAAAAACTAATTTAGGTGGAGGGTTTACTGTTTCTTAAATAAATATTAGTTTGTTTAATTGTGAATTAGAAAGGACGTGAGATTGATTTAATCAACGAACAAAAAGTTACGATATATTTAATTAACTTGGTCTTCCTTTGCCATTCTGGTATTAACGGCATCTACTGTCAATAAGTTTATATTATTTTAATAAAGTTGTTAGCGGATGAGTCAATTTAATATATAACTCAACTTTGTAGTAATTAATATAATAATATCATATTATATTACAATGTTTAATCCAAATTAGATTTGGAATACACAATCTATTACCAGAATAAATTTAATTTTAATCAAAATTAAAACCGCAATTATACTTAATTGTACAATTAAATTATACAATTAATATTAATTTTAAAAATTAAAATCAAATAATAAAAATTCAATCTGGATTGAATTCGAATATTGAGAACATTACTTACAATTATATGCAAAAAATCATATTTTACTTAAATAAATCTTATTTGAGTATAACTCGAAAATTATATTTACATTTAATTATACAATCAATATTCATTTAAATGATTATAATCTAATAGTACTTACATATAACATAATAAAAAATAACCTAATTATTATGATTTAAGTTATACAAAATGTACCCACAAAATTATTAATAAAACAATGTTTAAAAAAACATAGTTAAACAATCATTCTTTCGTTATAACTAATTAAATTATATGTCATAATAGAATAAATTTAGTTACATTAATCATTTGGAATGTGCACAAGTTTTTATTATTGCAAGTGTTATATTCTTGCAACTGACATAAAATACTTGCTAGCGTACCATAAAGAACACTTCTTAGTTAAACTTATTTTGAAATGGGAAAAATGAATTATGCTATAGTTATTTTTTATATAGACTTGTTCGTGTTAGAAAAATATAACGGCATGAATTGATAGATAATTAAAAACCAATACAATTTGAGAATTTTTTGAATTTCATCGAACTTGTTCAAATAATTTTATAATTATATAATAATCAATGTATTCTAACAAAAAATATTAATATTTTATTGTTATAAAAACTATTTCTTACGAAAATAGATAATTTGTAAGTTTACATACCCCTTCATTTTTATTTTGCGATATCAAAAAGATTGTTCATATGTATTTGCGATATTATTGGGTATGATTACAAAAATGATCAAAATTCATTCCCCGTACGTAATTCCTTTTAAAGTTTAGATAAGCGAAATGATTTTTTAATTTTAGGGGTATCAGTTTGCCTTGAAATTCAGTTCATATGATAAAAGAATATTTAACACTTTTCCACTTATAATTTCTAGCATGTATTTAATTAATAATGTATACCAGTTCAATGATCATATTTTCATATACAAGTTTCAAAAAAGAAATTACATTTGCTGATGGGATGAACAGTGACCGATTTGAATATCATAAGCCATGTCAAATACACAAATTAGTACACGCCTATTGGAGGAGTGCTAGAGCTTCATGTTCATTTTCTATATATTACAAGTCCTCTATTTGTAGCTTGAAGTATTGCTAACAATTACAACAAACCGAACTGCAGCTTTCTTCAAATCCTCTAAAATGATCATAAAATTCTTTTCAGCATTGCCATGGCTTTTTCTTCTGAGTCTCTACTATACTATGCTTATTATGTCAATTGGAGCTTCTAATGACGATCGCAAGGTATTTAACAGTTTTATCCTTGATTTGAAATATCGCAAACACACACGCACACAGACATATGTTTATGTCTGTATGTACGTATGTATGCACACATATATCTGTTTATGTTTGTGCGTACGTATGTGTGTGTATATTGCTCATGAATAAACTCTCTATAAAAGTTTATCACTCCATATAATATAAGAAATATTTTGTTGGCTATGCAGACGTATATTGTCTATATGGGTGATCTTCCGGGGGCTCATCTCTCTGCACAATCCCTTCACACAAGCATGCTAGAAAGTGTTCTTGGAAGGTTTTATACTTTAACATATATATTTTAGTGGCACTGGTGAATCTGCAGATTTATTATACAGTACAAATATACAACAGGAAAAAAAAAAAAAAAAAAAAAAAAAAAAGGAGGTAAACTGACTTCTGCGTATATACAATTTTATTGCAGTAAGGCATCGTCATCCATACTTCACAGTTACACGAGAAGTTTTAATGGATTTGTTGTGAAGCTTACGAATGATGAGATGCTTCGTGTGGCTGGTGAGTGCAAGGATAGATAATTTATACCTGGTCTGGTTTAAAAAAATAAAATAAAATTTGGAATATTGAAAAATATTAATATTGCATGTTTGACTGAAAATTACATTTAATAATAATGAGTTTATTTTATGAAATTAATTATGAATGTTCAATAGAGTCTAATGATAAATTTTTTAAAAAGTATAGCATGATAATAGAAATTTTATGCAAATGTACCACTATTTTATTTTTTGAACAAATGTTAACGGAGGGAGTATGTTGTAAACACAAGGACCTCTTAAACATATTACATGAAAAACTGGGCTCAGGGGCAAATTTCTTCGTGTAAAAATATGATTTTGTTCCGATTGTATTTGTGATGCGTACTGTGGCAAAATTAGTATGGTTCGGTTTGTTTTAGCTTCAAATAGTAAGATATAGATCTAGTAATTATAATATAAATTTCCTAAAATTTATGTTGAAACAAAAAGGACTTCCACAATGACAAATTGAATAGGTGAAGATAATTTTTGGAAAATTTTGTGGCAAGTCTTTAGTAACATGATAAATAGCTAGTGACACGAATGGCTTGTAAACTAACAAGTGACAGTTTGCGGTCACAAATACTAATTACTCACTAAAGTTTTCACTATTAAACAATTATGACAAAAATATTTCGCTACAAAGGTATTTGCTTTCCTGATTTTCTTGTAACCCAGATTTGCAAGGCACCCGACCACTTGGTCGTTGACACTCAACTCAAGTCAACTACATAATTATGACTCAATTAGATTCAAGATGTTAATTATTCGAACCGGGTTCAAAACCAATTCGAAACGAGCCTTTTGATTAATCAACTTGATTTGAAGAATAATACTCAACTCGACTCAGAATTTTGTGAAATTTGATTTGTTTCGGTGACTTTATTTATTGAGAGTACTAGACTGGTAATAACTCATTACATTTGCTCATAAATTAGTAGATAAGACTCTACCGTGATTGATATGTAGGAATATATATATAGTTGGAGATTAAGAGAAGAAACTTGTTCTCAATAATTTACACACTCACACAAAGGAAACTTTCTTTGTAGAACTCACACACTTTGTATATAACTTGAAACTGGTTGAATACATGATTACAACTACAAATGACTTGTCCTATTTATAGGA
>CM025787.1:25459459-25536887 GCA_014636745.2 Centella asiatica
GATTGTCCAATTAAAGTCAAAACTGCTAAAAGACAATCAACTCAATCCGAGTCAAGTCTTGAGTCTACAACTAGTGAGAAAGGACCCAAGAAAGTTTGGGTCCCAAAAATCTCAAACTAGTTACTCTCTACTATGCAGGGCAAAAAGAAGAAAACATGGTACTTGGATAGTGGCTGTTCAAGGCACATGACTAGAGATAAATCCCTACTAAAATAGTATGAAGAAAAAAGTGGCCCAAAAGTCACTTTTGGAGATGACAACAAAGGCCATATGAGGGGATATGGCAGTGTTGAACATGGAAATGTCATCTTCACTGAAGTAGCACTAGTTGATGGCTTAAAGCACAATTTACTGAGTGTGAGTCAACTATGTGATAAGGGATTCAATGTCACCTTCAAAGAAGATAAATGCTTGGTATGTGACAAAGAATCAGGGAATGTGATCTTGACAGGAAAAAGAAAAGGAAATTTGTATGTTGCAAACCTTATCTCTTCCTTTGATCAAATCACATGTCTCTATAGCAAAGCTTCAACTGATGAAAGTTGGCTTTGGCATAAGAAGCTTTCCCACTTGAACTTTTAAGAATATCAACAATTGGAGTTTTCACAAGATGGATTGTGTGATTCATGCTAAAAAGGGAAACAAAGAAGTGTGTCATTCAAAAAGCAAAGTAGCAACATCAATCACTGACCCTTTACAGTTGCTGCACATGGATTTATTTGGTCAAGTGAATGTGATGTCTATCTTAAGGAATAGATATGCCTTGGTTATTGTGGATGATTACACGAGGTATACTTGGGTAAAATACCTCCATACAAAAGATGAAGCTGCTCAGTTGATAATTGATCATGTTAAGAAGATAGAAACTGAGTCAGGAAAAACAGTAAGGGTGATAAGGAGTGATAGAGGAACAAAATTCAAGAATTCCCAAGTTGTTGAATTTTGCACTGAAAAAGGAATAACTCACCAATTCTCTGCTCCAAGAACCCCTCAACAAAATGGAGTTGTTGAGAGAAAAAACAGAACCCTTATTGAAGCAGCACGGACTATGTTACGAGAAGCTAAGCTTCCTACTTATTTTTGGGAAGAAGCAATTAGCACAACTTGCTTTACACATAATAGATCCTTGATAAACAAAGCATACAACAAAACACCTTATGAATTAATGACTGGGAGAAAACCAACTCTCAAGTTTTTACATGTGTTTGGTTGTAAATGCTTTGTACTGAGAGATTCATCAGAGACAAGAGGAAAATTTGACAACAAGTCTGATGAGGCAATCTTCTTAGGTTATTCTTTGTCAAGTAAAGCATACAGAGTATATAATCTAAGAACAAAGGTCATTGTGGAATCAATTCAAGTTGTATTTAATGATAAAAAGATTCCAGGAATGATTGGACAAGGATTGCATGAACCTCTCAGTTTTGAGAATGAATTGGATGCATGGGAATATCCATCAGAGACTACTGAAAAACCCCAAGATAGCAATGATGATTGTCTTTAGATTACTTAGAGTACAAATGTATAGAAAGTGTTAATTAGTAACACTGAAGTTATGTAGCCAGTTGTTATCTCTTTATTTGTAATTCATTTATTATTTGTAAAGAGATACAATTATTCTTTATTTGTAAGTAACTACTGGAATAGAGTATCAAAGATTCAGCAAGTTAAGATATATATTTGATCCATTGGAGTTTACAACAAGGCTTGTAGGAGATTCGGAAAACTTGTCAGAGACTAAGGATTTTATCTATTAGAGACTAGTTTTGTCTATCGGAGACTAAGGCTTACGTCATCAGAGACTAAGTCTAAAAGAGTCGGAGACTAAAGCTTACATCATCGGAGACTAAGGTTAAAAGCATCAGAGACTAAGCTAACGTCATCAGAGACTGAGCCTTAAAGCATCAGAGACTAAATAACTCTATCGGAGACTATACAATCTGACGTCATCAGGGACTAAATTATCAAAGACAAATTGATGACGTCACTAGAGACTAAAGATGAAGCATCAGGGACTAATCATGATTTATTTCCTGAGAGATACAGAGTTCGAATTAGAAAGGAATGTCTTTCATGTAGTTCAAGATATTATTGAAGACGTAGCTGGTAAGGAAACTAACCAGAAATCTGTTCCTATCAAAAAGGAAAGATTGTATTTGATTCGAATATGGAAGCTGAGTCAATTTTGATTTAGAATAGGAAAACTGAGAATTCAGTTTTGAGAGATGCTGTAATTAGTTTTACAGAAATTGTAATTTGAAGCTGTATAGGTTTTTCATAGTTTGTATCTTTTCCTATACAGAATAGAAAATAAGCTGACGATCACATTGTTGTGATTTTTAGAATTTGTATTCAATTGTTAAAATCAATACAAGCAATTGTTTATAAATTGATTCAGATTATTGTTCTTTATTTCCGTAAGTTATAATTAATTTCTTGAAGGACAATTAATCGAAAAGGTTTCAAAGAACTTGTATTCAACCCCCCCCCCCCTACAAGTTCTCGGCTATCTCACTTGGAAAACATATATCATCTCCAATAAAAAGGGACCCCATCCGTGCCCCAGCACCGATGCGAAAGGCTGGATCCTCTACTGTCCATCACAATCCGTTAATTCGCTGCACAGCGCAGAAGAGCACGACACATTATCATTCTATACGTAACTGTGATACAACACAAGATGCCTTTTCAACAGAACACAAGACTTCAAAATCCGTCTCGCCTATACCCCAAACATTAGTGCCCTCCCCTGACGAGATGGTACGAGAATACGATGCAGAAGTTCACCATCAATTAGCAACTCGCACTATGACCATACGACGACAGGATACTACTATTTCTAGATTTCGCACAGCTGCATCAGCATGGTGATCCTCCTTCTGGCTGACTCAGAGCCTGTACCACCGTTTAGCATTAGAGATGCATGCACAGATGATCACAGCAACAAAGGCCAATCCAATGATGAAATGTTTGGAACAGATGAGCACTCACTGTGCGCGCCGTAATAAGGAGACGCGTGTACAATTTCAGCAGTGGGAACAAGAGGCAGAGCTAGAGGGACGGTTGGATACGAAAGACGAGGAGGATTAAGTGAAAGAGACTAATGTGGAGTTTTAGAAATAGTCTATTTTGTTTTTATTCTATTAAACCTCTAAGGGTAACTATGATTACTACCAATGTTTTCCTCTAATTAGTTTGTTTTGGGACTATGACTAGCTAGTTTTGAGAATGGTAGAGGATGATGTTATGATGATTTCTTATGTAGAAGGGTGATGATTATGGAGATGCATCTGAATATTTATGTTTTGCATAGTGCTCTTCATTCTATAAATTTTCATTATTGGCTTCATTAATTTCTTGAACCACATAAGGAATGGAATGTTTTGTAAAAGATGTATAACTTTACGTTTATATTATATCAGATCATGGCTGGAGGCAGGAAACCAGGAAAGCCTAAAAAGATAACCTCCTGAAAGAACATTTCGAGGCCAAAAAATTTTGTACACCTAGAAAGGGTAAACCAAGCTATTAATACTGATAAAGTTGTCGTTGAAGACGATAGCTCAGAGGAGGTGGAAGGGATTAACCGCAATTCCTCACACGTTCCACCACTAACCAATGACAATAATTCTGCCAACCACAACAATACTACCAGAAACACAGATGAAAATCCATTAGCTCAATTTCTTCAGATCATTCAAGAGGTCGTGGCCACAAACCAACCAGCTCCACCAATGCCACAACCACTTAGGCCTATTGCCCTTGGACCTTCTATCTGAGAGTTCACTAGCATTAACTCGGCAACCTTTGATGGAAGAGGAGGACCTACGGTAGCACAGTATTGGTTGGAAGAGATCGAGAAAGCCTTTAATTTAGTGGATGTACCAGAAGATTGTAAGACTAAGTATGCGGTTTTTATGTTAAAAGAAGAAGTCAACCACTAGTGGAAGGGAGCTAAAAGGATGGAGCTAGCAAAGAGGGAGATTGCAGGAAGCACCGATACTATAATAACCTGGGAACAGTTCACCCAGATATTCAGAGAAAAGTTCTATCCTCTGAGTGTCTCCAATGCAATGGAATTAAAATTTCTAAACTTGAAGCAAGGGTCCATGATGGAGAACGAGTACTAGCCAAAATTTAATTAATTAATGAGATACGCTCCCCATCAGGTGAGTGATTAAGGGAGGAAGTCCCGAAGATTTGAACAAGGATTAAACCCGCGGATCTTGAGACAGGTAGCAATTTTTCTGTTAGAGATTTTTGACGTGATTGTTGAGAAAGCAAGAATTGCGGAATTGAGTAACAAGACGGTATATGATTTTAATCGAGAAAATAAGAAGGGAGACAGAAGGAAGGGAAACGATAAAGGAAATCACCAAAACTCTGGTGGTGCAAGTATAAAGAAAGAAGAAGGGAGTAGTAATAATAACAATCCGATCAGCGGTGGAAAAAGGAAGTGGAAGGAGCAATCATCGAATGACAATGTCAAGAAGATTGTCGTATGCACAAATTGCGGAAAGAACCATGGCACAAATCCATACATGAAAGGAAGAGACGTTTTCTTCAAGTGCCACCAACCAGGGAACTTCTCTTCTACTGTCCGACCTTGAACCCCGCCAGTACCCTATTCCAAGGGAGACCTCAACAACAACCCCGACAGTTTAACCGGCAATCAGCCCCAGTAAGAGTCTGTTACACGTGTGGAGCAGAAGGGCACATCTCTCCTAATTGTCCTTAGAAGAAAGGAGGCAGACTAATGCCGATAGGAGCCAACACAGTGTTAGCACGGCCACAACCAAGGACCTACAATATGATAGTACAAGATGCAATGGCTTCTGACGATGTTGTGACAGGTACAGTATTAGTAAACATCATACCTGCTCATGTATTGTTTGATTCAGGCGCTACTCGTAGTTTTATATCTAAATGGTTAGCTAGAAGCATGCGAATCTTGCCTGAGCATCTACCTGAACCTTTAGATGTATTCATTGCCAATTGCGAGGTAATAAGCATTGATCGCATTTACCCTAATTGCACTTTGAAGATAAACCAGCATGAATTTTTCATCGATCTTATTCCTTTCCTTTTGGGAGAATTCGACGTTATATTAGGAATGGACTGGTTATGCAAATACCAAGCCAACATTGACTGCAAGAAGAAGAGAGTCATTTTACGATCTCCCCATAAAGCGAAGGTTTGGTTTCATAGCACCAAAATGGTAAAATCATCACTATTCTTGACCATGATCCAGGCAAGGAAGATGATTCGCAAAGGTTACGAAGCCTTCTTAGCGTATGTGCATGACACTAACAAGAATGAGATAAGAATTGAGAGTGTCTCTGTTGTAAAGGAGTTTTCAGATGTATTTCCAGAAAAGTTGCCTAGTCTACCCCCAGATAGAGATGTAAATTTTGAAATCAACTTAATTCCCGGTACTGCACCAATCTCCAAAGCCCTATATCGAATGGCACCATCTGAAATGAAGGAACTGATGGTGCAATTGCAAGAGCTTCTAGATCAAAGATTTATCAGACCAAGTGTATCGCCCTGGGGTGCACTAGTATTGTTTGTTCGAAAGAAAGATGGATCAATGAGACTTTGTATCGATTACCAATAATTAAATAAGGTCACGATCAAAAATAGATACCCTTTGCCAAGAATAGACGATCTCCTCGATCAACTAAAAGGAGGGAGGTACTTTTCAAAAATTGATCTTCATTCAGGGTCACTAATTGAAGATCAAAGAAGAGGACATATCAAAGACACCATTTCAAACTCGTTATGGCCACTATGAATTTTTAATGATGCCATTTGGACTGACAAATGCCCCAGCAGCTTTCATGAACTTGATGAATCGTGTTTTCAAACCATTTTTATATAGGTTCATCATCGTTTTCATTGATGATATTCTTATCTATTCTAAGACAGCAAAAGAACACGAGGAACACCTGAGAACAACATTGGAAATTCTAAGAAATGGGCAATTATTTGCCAAATTTTCCAGATATGAGTTTTGGCTGAAAGAAGTAAAGTTTCTGGGTCATGTGATTAATAAAACTAGTGTTGGAGTGGACCCTAGTAAGATTGAAGCAATCATGAAGTGGTCTCAACCATCAAACCCAACCAAAATAAAGAGTTTCTTAGGCTTAGCAAGCTATTACCGGAGGTTTGTTAAGGATTTTTCAAAACTAGCAGTGCCCCTGACAAGATTAACAAGGAAAACTGAAAAATTTGTTTGGACTCTGGACTGTGAGAAGAGCTTTCAGGAGTTAAAAGCAATGTTGACTACCACTCCTATCTTGGCTTTACCTGATGACAAGGGAGAATTCGTCATTTACAGTGATGCGTCAAAGCAAGGACTTGGAACAATTTTAATGCAACATGGCAAGGTGATTGCTTATGCCTCAAGGCAGTTAAAGGATTGCGAAAAACAATACTCTACCCATGACATAAAATTGGCAGCTATTGTTTTTGTGCTAAAAATTTGGAGGCACTATCTTTACGGTGAGAAGTGCGAGATATATACTAATCACAAAAGTTTGAAGTATATATTTATGCAAAAAGAACTTAACATGCAGCAAAGGCGATGGTTGGAATTGATTCAAGACTACGACTGTTCTATTAACTATCATCCTGGGAAGGCAAATGTGGTTGCTGACGCACTCAGCCATTGTGAAAGACTGAATGTAATGACCCTCTAAGAAGAGATCAGAAAGGAATCTGAGCGTCTTCAATTAAATGCTCTTACTACTGCCCAGGGGATAGATATGGAAGAAAAAATCCGAGCTCGACTCCAATTGCATGATCTCATTAAAATCGCACAAACAGAGCACTGCAAAGAAATGGAAAAATTAATTAAGGGAGGAAAAAACATGTGTCATATACACAATGATGGATTGTTATGATATGATGGTCGAATTTGGATTCCTGCAAAGACTGAATTAAAGCAAGAACTTCTACATAAAGCTCACAATTCCAAGCTCTCTATTCATCCTGAAGGCACAAAAATGTACCAAGTTTTGAAGCAAAACTTTTGGTGGCCTAACATGAAGAGAGAAATAGCTAATTGGGTAAATAAATGCTTGTCATGCCAAAAAATTAAAGCAGAGCACCAAAAACCAAGTGGACTGCTTCAACCATTGGAGATTCCGGAGTGGAAATGGGAGTTTATCACAATGGACTTCGTAATTGGTTTACCAACCACACTTGGTGGAATGAACGTCATTTGGGTCATAATTGATAGATTGACCAAGTCGGCACACTTTATAACCATCAAGTATACATATAAAATGGATCAGATGGTAAGATTATATGTTAAGGAAATTGTGAGCCGACATGGAGTGCCAGTCTCCATCGTCTCTGACCGAGACCCAAGGTTTACCTCAAGGTTTTGGAAAAGTTTCCAAGAATATCTGGGGACAAGATTGGACATGAGCACAACTTATCATCCTCAAACAAATGGTCAATCTGAACGAACAATCCAAACGCTAGAGGATATGCTACGCGCTTGTGTTCTCGATTTTAAGAACCATTAGGACAGCCATCTGCCCTTAACTGAATTCACATACAACAATAGCTATCATGCCAGTATTGGTGTAGCGCCATTTGAAGCACTATATGGTCGAAGGTGCAAAACTCCACTTAACTGGAATGAAGTGGGAGAAAGGAATCTAATAGGACCAGAGATAGTCCAACAAACCGAGGAAGCAATCAAAGTAATCAGAATGAGAATGAAGGTAGCTCAAGACCGACAGAAATGATACGTTGACCAACATAAGAAAGATGAAACCTTGGAAATTGGAAGTCATGCATTATTAAAAGTATCACCCTGGAAAGGTATAATGCGTTTTGGCCAAAAAGGAAATTTGAGTTCCCGCTATGTGGGACCATTCGAGGTGCTAAGAAGAATAGGTGAAGTAGCTTACCAATTAGCTCTACCTCCAGCTCTAAATTACATTCATGACATATTTCATGTATCGATATTACGCCCTAACAAGGCAGATCATAAAGGAATAATTGATTATCAGCCAATTAAGCTTCAACCAGATCTGCACTATGAAGAAATTTTTGTAGAAATCTTGGACCGACAAATAAAGATTTTAAGGAATAAGGAGATTCCTTCCATAAAAGTGTTATGGAGAAATCACAATATAGAAGAAGCTACTTGGGAGCTTGAAAGTGCCATGATCAATAAATATCCCCAACTTTTTGTTAACTAAGTTTCATGGACGAAACTTCTTTTAAGGGAGGGAGGATGTGAGAACCCAAAAATTGTAAATGTATTTTATGATAAAAAATAATTCATTTTGTGTTAAATTCTTTTTTGTGTTATTTTTATTTTTTTTGCATAGAGGTTAGTCTCTTTGGATATGAATGATGAATTCATATCTTTAATGAGAATTTTATGATGATGTGATATCCATGATTATGAGGTTAAGTTCCTTAAAAAGGTATTAAAAAGGGGACTAGCAAATCCCATATAAGATTATATTGATTAGCTTGGAAGAGGGTGAGAGGATTACGTAAGTTTTATACCTACCTGTTGATTAAAGAGTTGTTTAACTGGCAGTAGTCGATCAAGGCATTGTGCATGTAGGACAACAGTTGCTTGCTATTAAGAGGTTATGATGAACAACCATTTTACTGCTCAAATTAACCAATTATCTTATCTCAAAGCATAATCTTAGCCTACTGCTCTTGAACACTATAAATACCTCATCCAAAATGAAATTCTAATTTCTTTACCAAAATTTCTCTCTTAGAATTTCTTTTTAAACGTACCGTATCCATAAATTTCTAGTTCTTTCACTCAAGCAATTGTTTTCTTGAAACAAACAAGCTGTAAATCTTTTCCTTCAAGACCAAGAGGTAAGAATCTTATGCTCTCTTCTGTTCTTCTTTCCTAGCATAGCATCCGAGAGTATTAGTTGTGTGTGCTAAGTCCTTAAGAAAGAAAAAGAAAGTTTTGAAAGATTATACTCTTTTATGTTTATAAAAAGAAGTTTTACACACAACATAAAGGATGATGATTATGCATCTTAGGATTGGGATTGTTCATTTATGGGCATCATTATTGTTATGTTAGGTTTTCCATCGTAGCAGAAACAAGTTCAATATTAGTCTATGATGAGATGTTGTTAGTCTCTGATGAGATGTTGTTAGTCTCTGATGAGATGTTGATAGTTTCTGATGAGATATTCTTAGTCTCCAATGAGTTAAGATGACGTCATCAGTCTCTGATGAGTTATTTAGTCTCGAATGACGTCACCCTTAGCCTCCGATGGGTTAAATTAGTGCCTGATGACGTCAAACTTAAAACTTTCAAGGTTTAAGGACATCGCATGTGCATTTTCCTCCTTATCTTTATCGAGGTATTAATTTCTCATATTAAATTGTACAGAATAACCCATTCATAAGTAAACTGAAGTTGAGTTTATTTTGCTAAGGACTGAGGAAAGTATATCTATATTCAATCTGATGTTTATTCAAGTTAACGCATGATCATTTGATTCGATATGCAAGCAAGGCTGCAATTCTTATATTTCAATTGCTTTATTAATTGAGAATGCTATGCTTTAAATTCTGCTAGCATGATATGACGGAAAGTACATGGATATAACTAAACTTCGATGTATCAATTGTTCTTAAATGATTATATCCATGTAAGTACATGAAATGAGGTGTCCCGCAAAAGGGGCTAAGCCACATGGTTGGCTAGAGGAAAGGGAATGTACTGATTTGTTCTTTTACCTGACCTAGAGGAATGATATGTGACTACGTATGTTCACACAATAAGGGATCATACGGGCACAGTTAGGCCAGCTGTATACCATATTGTTAGCAGATCCAACGGGTTTAGCCCCCGATGGATATTTTTACTTCAAGGAAGTTATACAATGTTTTAAGAAGGATTACACAATTGTTTATTATCAGTAATCCTCAAGATTCTTCAGGGATTTTCGAGGCATTAGCATTGCTCCACTGAGCCTGGTAGACAGAATTGAACTTACATTAATATTCCAATTTTATTCCTCGATCTATTTATATACTTGCTGAGCGTAAACTGCTCATTCTTGTTGAACATAATATTTTGTAGGATGTGGTACAAAGGCTGAACCCTCTGATAAGGGGAAAGCAAGGATGTATGGCTGCTAGGTCATGTTGAGCTTTTGGGTAGCCACTAAGGAAAGGAAGGAAAAGAGGACGGAAGATGATAAAAGTTAAATTGTATATAGACTGAAAGCTGAGAATAGTTTAGCGTCCGCTAATGGTGTAATATTTTGGATTGTAATAACTCACAGTTATCTCTCCTTAAATATTATTAAATTCCATGAATGAATGAGATGTAGTTTTATTTCCCTTTGACGGAACCTTAATTCGGTAAGGGTTTTGGGGCCGTCACAGTATTGCTTTCATTCTCATGGTTTCAAATAGGTTGTTTGCATTAAAGATTGAAAGCATTCAATCTAGTTTACTGGTAGAAATGAAAGACCCTTCATAGTTATGGCATTTTTGCTATGGTCATTTGAGTTTTGGTCGATTAAAGACCTTGCAATAGAAGAAGTCTTCGTGAAATTATGGCCCCATCTCGAGTTTTTGAAGATTATGTTGTTAGGAAACAACCTCGCTTTTCATTCCCAAAAGGCAAGCCATGGAGAGCAAAAGGAGTGTTGAAGTTGGTGCATTCAAATATTTGTGGGCCAATTAAGTCATATTCCAATGGAGGTAAAAAGTACATACTAACCTTTATTGATGAGTTTTCAAGAAAAACTTGGGCATACTTCTTACAAGAGAAGACAAAATCTTTTACAACATTTAAAAGCTTCAAGGCTCGTGTTGAGAACGAGCCAGGAAATTCTATCAAGACTCTTCAAACTAATCGTGGTGCAGAGCAATGTTCCAATGAATTTGATACTCTCTGTGAGCATAATGAGATTCGAAAAGAGCTTACTACATGTTATACACCACAACAAAATTATGTATCAGAGAGGAAGAACAAAACCATCTTTAATATGGTGCGAAGGTTACTTGCAAAAGGTAGAGTTCCAAAGACTTTCTGGCCTGAAGTGGTTAATTGAAGTATACATGTTCTGAACAGAAGCCCAACCTTTGTTGTTCAAAACATGACTCCATAAGAGGCATGGAGTGGTAGAAGATCTGACGTTGATCACTTCAAAATCTTTGGATGCATTACTTATGCTCATGCCCCTGATGTGAAGAGAAAGAAGCTTGATGACAAGGCTGAGAAGTGTGTCTTTCCTGGTGTAAGTGAAGTGTCTAAGACATATAAATTATACAATCCTCTGACTAAGAGGATTGTGACCAGTAGGGATGTCATATTTGATGAAGAAAGGACTTGGAATTGGAATAGGCAACAGCCTATCCAATTCATTGGTGACACTAAAGATGATTCTGAGACTGAACCGGCCACTACTATTGTGACAGCCCCAAAAATCCCACACGGGACCCGGGCGCCGTCAGAGGAAGGAAACAACAACACATCCATACAACACTAATGTACTAAAGTGATTAATAGTACGTCCTCACAAATATTCAGAGTACAAAACTTGCAGCGGAAACTAAGCTTTTACAACAATTTTAATCATCATCCTTACATGAAGTTGTGACCCGTAGGTCTAAAGACTTAACACTTCAATTGTGCTCTTGCATCTTTAATCCTCTGCTTCTCCTCATCTCTACCCACAGTTAACTCACAATGACCTTATGCATGTATATCGTACCTTTATCACCTGTAAAACATTTAACAATAGCAAGGATGAGCGATTTACGCTCAGCAAGTATATAATAATGTATGGTGGGTTTGAAGCACAACAAGGGTTCAAACTGTTTGTGAGATATGACAAATTAAATGTCAAAACCTCTAGCACTTTAGAAATATCTTTGACTTTGAGGTTTCAAACTCTTCCTTCCTTCCTTAACCATTTTGCATGTCTTATTTAGCTCAGAGAAGGCTCATAACTACGTACGATAACCATCGTACCCTCTCAAGACTAACATAAGCACTTGTTTAATGCCCAAGTGGAAACATTCTCATACATTAGCATAGATATAAGATTGAAAAAAATAACTGATAAATCAAATCTCAGTTATATCCATGCACTTTCATTCATATCATGCTAGTGGAAATTAAAGTATAACATTCTGATTCATAAGGAAATTTAAACATAAAATTCATAACCTTGTACGCATGTCGAATCAATTGATCATGCGCTTAACTGAAATAAGCATAAAAGTAAGAATATACTTGCCTTGGTCCTTAGCTAAGCTAACATAATTCACTTGCTTGGTGAAATACCTCTGTAAAACATGCAAGTTGACATAGCATGAGAATCTATGGTTCGAATATAAATGTGAGTGTGTACAAATGTGATGTTTGTTATGTCCGTGCATTCTTATTCTCTTGATGTCTTAATGTAATCATTTGTTGCATCGAAAAATTGAGACTTTTCATTTAAAGAAGCCCGAGCATTTTTCAGACTATTATACATTCATCAGGGGAATGAGTTCTGTTCGTCAAGGAATAATCAATCATTAGTGAATAATTACCCGTCAGGGGATGACCCTCAATAATCAGGGGATGTCCCTCGACCATCAGGGTATCATTCCACTACAAAAAAAATAGCCTTCAGTGACCATCGATTTTTGGTCACTAAAAGTACCTTTAGTGACGAAATATGGTCACTAAAGGCCTTTAGTGACGAAAAAATTAGTCGTCACCAGCTCGTCACTAAAGGCTATAGTGACCACGATTTTGTACGCGATCACTAAGTTGTTACAGGGAAAGTGGTCACTAAAAGTAAAACAAAAATTACAGTGGGTCAAATCCGGGTCGGACCGACCCGTCTTCATCATGTCTGCATCGCGTCGCCAGCGCTGGCGCCATCTCCGGCCGACAGCGACCTTCGAAGCCCCGTACACGCAAGCACACACCGCGAAAAGAGGTAGAGGCACCCCCGAGACAATCACCTTATACGATTACCCCATTTCCCTTCACGCCGTCGCCTGAAACTCACTGCAACAGATGATAGAACCTCGCCGTCGGTAGCTCTTCTCCGGCAGTGTATCCTCCATTAACGGCCGAACTTGAAAACCTCGAAAAAACAACCATTTTTGACGAACCAAGTATGGAAATGAATCCCCTGATTTCCAGGAACTCATTCATAGAATCAATTGCAAGTTTGAACAACTAAATCTCACGTAAAATCAAGATGAACAATTTGGGGTTTTAAATTTTCGACCGAGCAAGGAAACGAGATATGATTTGCCATTTTTGCAATTGATTGAGGGAAATCAAACGATTGAAGTGCAGAAACAAGTTAGTTTAATCAATTCGAACAAAGATGAATCAATCAAGCGTGAATCGCGATTGGAAAACTTTCGGGTTTTCGGGTCACAGTAATTGTTCTTAATTTTTTTTTTTTTGATTAAACTTTAAAAATGAATAACTCTCAAACCATAAATGCTATAAACATGTGCTATATATGAAAATGATACTGAAAATTATGATCTACACAATGGTATAATCAGAAATGATAATAAATGTAAAAATAAAAGAAGAGTGTGTATACCTCTTTAAAGTTTATTGAAAAAAATAGTAAAAAATAACATAAAGTAAAAAAAATAGTAAAAATATATAAAGTAAAAAAAGGAAATGATAATATAAAGTATAAATATAAAGTTAAAAGAGAAATGATAATAAATTGCTTAATATTGAGAGTTATAGTAAAAAAAAAATAGTACTTTTTAATTATTAAAAATGTTATTACTAATATTACACAACAAAAAAATAATATATCATAAAATTATATGTTATTATAAAGTAAACAAAATTGCTATACATTATTATATCATAAAATTATATAGAGTGAAAATGTAATTTTTCACCAAAAAATTTAGTGACCAACATCTCTAGTCACTAAAGAAAAATTTATTGACGATACAAAGATGTGGTCACCAAATTCGGTCACTAAATGAAATTTAGTGTCCACTTTTAGTGACCACTTTCTTGTTTTGGTCACTAAATTTGTTTGTTCACTAACATTTAGTGACCAAAAAAAAATTAAGTCACAAAAGGCTACTTTTAGTGACCAGAATTTTGTTCGTCATTAAAATTTTTGTCACTAAAGCCCATTTTTTTTGTAGTGTTCACTCGTCAGGGGATAGTCATCAGGGGATGACTTACCCATCAGGGGATAATTTGTTCACCGCCAAACTTGTCGGGTGATAACTTTGACTATTGCCAAACTCTCTCGGCTGTCAAGGGATGATTTGTTCATTGCCCGATAAGTCCTCTCTGAACTTCAACAGTGGATAACTTGTTCAGCGTCAAACTCCTCAGAGAAAAGTTGTTCAGCGCCGAACTCGCTAAGTTATCGTTGAACTCCTCGGGAACTAAATACACATCGGAGACTAAGAAATTTCCTTCATCAGAGACTCATATTTTTAGCCTACCAGAGACTAATATTATACTGTCAGAGACTAACTCGGAATCTCCCAGGGACTATTTCATATGGTCAGGGACTAACTCTAAACCATCGGAGACTAAAATAGAACTTGTCTCAGATACAGTAGTGTCTTCCTCACTCCTCCATGGGTGGTGTTATCAACAGATAACCATACATGGGTCATACTCTCATCCTCATCTTTTTTGCAGTGTGTACTGTTTCTTCTCATAATACACACATTTAAATATTCAAAAGAATACTACAGTAGTTTTTGAAGCTTTATTATTACTTGAAAACATAGCATGCATGACTAATACTTTCAAATGTTATGTGTGAAAGAATAAAACATAACAGAGCAGAGTATATGATTATAAAGCTCTTACCTCTTCGTCTTTAAGGAAGAAATTTTAAAGCTCGACTGCTCTAGAAAAGGACAATTGCTCAAAAGAATGAACTTGAAATTTATGAGAAAGGTTGGTGAAAGAGAAGAGAGATTAAAATTTTGTCTCAAACAAGGCATTTATAGTGTTCGTAAACCGACTAGAGCAGTTGGATCATTTTGAAGAATAATTCTCAGACGTCGGCTAGAATTATGTCCTTGGAGTGATGTGATTGGCTAACTTGGCCGGTGTAGCGGCTGCCAAAATATTATCCAATCACTTATGATAGCTGACAATCTATTGGGCAAAAATTCTCCTCCCATTGGTGCCTTATGCAATACTCTTTCTTAACAAATATCTTTACAAGCATGGTTGGACACCATGGTTAACGGGTACTGTTTGAGTTTAAACAAGTAGCTGTTGTCATACATGTAGCTCAATCCTTAATCAGCTGATGACACTCATGCAATTTGATCTTACTAGCTGCTGGCACACAAGCAGCTTACTAACCAAATAATAACACACGTAATCATCTTAATACAATCTCCTTAAAAACATGAAATCCTCTGATTACCCGCAACAGCCTCTTTCTCAAGTAAGCTCGAAAATATCTTTGCTCATTAAAACAATCTCTGCTCGTGCTTGATTAAATTAATCCCATATAAGATTTTGAGATTAATATACTTCATATCTCTTTGATGGTTTTACAAAGGAACTGGAATCATTAAATTTTGGACATCACATTGACATAAAACTCTTGCATTAATATTCATACCTCATAGAAATTAATCCTATTAACATTTTATTCTTATTTCAAATTATGGGTCCTCACAACTGTGTTGGAAGATGTACCAAACGTTGAAGCTGCAACTTCTGAAACTCCATCACAAGAAGCTCAAGAGGATGATACATAAGCTGAAGCTCTTTGTCGTGTCAAAAAGAGGTCTGTATGGATGGCAGATTATGAGATGACGGGTATTCCAAAAGAAATTATGCACTTTGCTTTGTTTGCAGATTGTGATCGTACAACATACGAGAGTGCTATCCATGAAGATAAATGGATATTGGTGATGGATGAAGGAACTAGTGCCATTGAAAGAAATGGCACTTGGGAGCTATGCGATTTTCCTGGTGGGCACACAACTATTGGTGTGAAATGGGTGTTCAAAACAAAGCTCAATGAAAATGGTGAAGTTGACAAATACAAAGCTTGCTTAGTTGCTAAAGGGTACAAGAAAGAATATAGGATTGAGTATATTGAATTGTTTTCACCAGTGGCAAGATACAACACAATTAGGTTGGTAGGAGCACTTGTAGCACAAAATTCATGGCCTATATACCAACTTGATGTCAGATCAGCCTTCTTGCATGGTTACTTGGATGAGCAGGTATTTGTTCAACAACTCCTTGGTTATGTTAAAGTTGTTGATGAATATAAAGTTTATAGACTGCAAAAGGCTCTTTATGGTCTTAAACAAGCCCTGAGGGCCTGGTACAGTCGTATTGAGGCTTACTTTTTTAAAGTCGGTTTTAAGAAATGTCCTTATGAGCATACTTTATTTGTCAAACTTGGAGGAAATGGAAAGATGCTCGTAGTATGCATGTATGTTGATGATCTTATATTCACTAAAAATTGTCCTACTATGTTTGCTAAGTTTAAAAGGTGTATAATGAATGAGTTTGAAATGTCTAACTTAGGTATGATGCATTACTTTCTTGGGATAGAAGTTGTCCAATCAACTGATGGTATTTTTGTGTCACAAAAGAAGTTTGTTGGAGACATTTTGGATCAGTTTTAGATGAAGGATTGTAATCCTATAAATACTCTAGCTGAATGTGGTTTTAAGCTTCACAAATACCAGGGAAGGAAGAAGGTATACAACACATTATTCAAGTAGATTGTGAGTAGCTAGCTTGATGTATCTAACTGCAACAAGACTTGATATTATTTATGCAGTGAGTTCGATAAGTAGGTACATGGAAAATCCAACTAAGATGCACTTGCTACCTGCCAAGAGGATCCTTCGTTACTTGCATGGAACCAGAAGCTTTGGTTTATGTTATAAGAAAGGTAACAAGTCAAATTTGGTGGGAGTTACTGATAGTGATTATGCAGGAGATCAAGATGATCAAAAGAGTACTTCTGGCTTCGCATTTTTGCTCGACATGGGTGTTATCTCATGGATGTCAAAGAAGCAGCCTATTGTTACTTTGTCAAGTACTGAAGCTGATTTTGCTGCTGCAATGACTTGCTCTTGTCAAGTTATTTGGCCAAGAAAAGTTCTAAAGGAGTTGAATTTCAAGGAAGCTGGAGCTACTGAGATTTTTTGTGACAATAATTCAGCAGTTGAATTGTTCAAAAATCCAGTGTTTCATGGAAAAAGAAAGCACATAGATGTGAAATATTACTTTCTCAAGGATCTTTGTACTGATGGGGCAATCAAGCTATGTTATTCTACGAGTGAAGACCAGGTGGTTGATATATTCACTAAGGCCCTAAAGAAGGAGTCATTCATTAAGCTAGGAGTTTGTTCCGTCCAGTAGTTAAACTTAGTGTTAGCAAACATCAGTTTAAGGGAGGGAATGTTGAAATAAAATATTGTTTAATTTGCACGTTCAAGTCCTTTAGTCTTTCCATACACTTAGTCTTTTGTTTGTTGTTTGAGTCTAAGATTATTCTGATTTCAGGAGTAGTTGAGCTAAGTTTTAGGAGTTGTGGTGTTGTGCAGATCATGGTTGTTTCAGATCCTATTTTTCAAGTTTTTAGTTGTGTACTTATGCCTATAGAAAGGCTACAAAATCAGTAACTACAAGAGGTATTTCTCTGAGCCAAATTTCTCTTTTTTGTTCATCATTATTTTCTTAGTTAGTTCTGTTGTTGCTAGTGTTAACACTGTGTTGACCTTTACCATGTGAAGCACCTATTATCAATGGCTTTATTCGAGACAGCTTGCCATCAAGATTGTTAGTTAGTCTCAACGGGCTTAGGCCGTCGACATTGGCGCCATTGAGATAGGTTCTATTTCTTGTCGTAGTGGTACAGTACTTTAGTCATCATAGTTGTACTTTTCTAATTTAAGAATCATATATTTCCTCTCATTATGCATATATAAAAGTTGAAATCTAATTGCAAGTACAATTCTATTAAAGTTATGTTTTTTAATAGAAAATTGGATTTATAAAGAAACATTAGTATCCATTATTACAAACTATAATATATAATAACAAAAATATAAAGAAAACTATTATAAGGAAATTATAAAATCAATATTATAATTGAAATTTTGGTACATAATGAATTGATTCAAATCCAGTTTAGGATTTTCATTAGTATACATCATTTGTTGCACAAAAAGAGCTCTCTTTTTTAGTATTAATTTGTCAAATCTTAAAATTCAAATTATAGTAATAACTTAATATAAGATTTTACACAAAAGATATTATTTTCTTGTAATCATAATGTATTTTGTAATGTTAATCATATTACAAATCAAATTTTAATCATATACTTTTGCAAAAGTACTAAATAACATGCATAAAACCATTCATAGTTCTTCAAAAATAATTTCAATCAATAAAAAGAAATTCGAGTCTATAGTCAAATATATATAAAACCATAGGTAAACATACATGTAAATAATTCAAGTAAAAAAGAACTTAAGAAAATCAAATAAGATATATAAATAAATTTTTTTATTAAAACATATATAATATGACAAAAATTATATCACATGAAAGTTCATAAGATTAGCTACAAGACTCACTTTATATAATTATTGAAATATTAATATATTTGTCAAATTTTAAAGTCAAAATGGATCAATTTGATCATCAAAATCAAATAAGGATATTTAATTCAGGACAGAGGGAGTATTATTTCTCCTTGTCCGCAAGAGGACACTACGTAGAGATCAACTTATGCACCAACTCACACACTCACCAACAACTACCTTGCAATTAAGTTATGTATCTTACAAGATTTGAAATCATACTTGAGAAGGTGATACTCGATAATCAGCTTAGACAACATTCTGGTCAACATAGATGAAGATACAAATCATATATAGTATCCTTCTCACTTTTCCCTTGTTTTAGTTATCTATTATGGTTACTAGTACTAACATCAGAAATACGACACGGAATGCTAATGCACTATTTTATTTAAGAACAAGCATATGCCAATTCAAAAAAAGTAAAAACATCTTTTTTTAATTTTAGCATTGCAAAAAGGACATATGATAATCTTTGGCCACATTTATTCATTTTGATTTCAAATTGGTCATTCTCTAACACGCAGTTTGGAATTTTATATTGAAAATTTAATCAAACTCAACACTGTCTCAAATGTTCCAATGGGAGTGCACATTTTTATCTATTCTTCATCCTTAGGAGGGGACGTTCAAATCCGGTATTATATATCCACGCCTCATATCTGCAGATGGTTGTTGCGCTGGCTGGACATTATCGGCATTTCCTGTTGGTGGAGCACCATTTGCTGGCCCACTGGGACCGGCCCTGCCATCCACTGTACAGATAACTGATGCCGAATTGTTTCCTTCCATGTTGTGGCCCGTAAAATTGTCCATTCTCACACTTGAAGCTTGGGTTCCACGCCTTACTCGAACCCTGTGAGCATTCATATGACCATTCAGCGCCCCACGACTAGAGAACTGCATGTGACATTGTGAACAAATAACCGAAGGTGGTGGTTGAATTGGGTTACCAAATACCATGCCTTGTGCTTTTTCTGTGTTCCTTCTTCCAACCACCACTCCTTGAGTTGGGCTCTGGGACCTCTCCCGCATGTTGCAACTATCTGCTGACAACAGAGGTTTGTTTTCAGCATTGTCAAGAAAGGAAGGTCCATTCTTAGCCATTTGCAATTAAGTTGAAAGCTGAAAAATGGAAAAATGACGAGAAAAAGTGTAGAGAAACAAAGGTGTTTGAAGGTGTAATGAAAATTACAAGGATAAGCACAACTCTATTTATAGACTACAAATGATTACTATTTTTTACGTCTTTATTCACTAAAAAAAACAAAGAAGATGTAAATCATTCATTATTAATATCATTCCAAAAAGTCGCAAAATTTTAATATTATAATCAAATTAACACAAAATTTAAAAATCCAACAAAGTAACGACGCAAATATATAAGGAAAATGATCTATAAAGTTAATGTTCGATTAGAGTAATATTTTAAATTTTTAACAATTTCTTTAGTACCATTTCCTTTGCCAGGATGGATTAGTATTGATTTTAATTGCGGTCGTAATTGTTTTTCTTTAATTGTGTTGGATTCTCCTTCTTTTTTTATGTATAACGATTTAGTTAGATGAGATAAATATTTAATTGTATAAATTATGAAATAGTTTTAATGAATTTCGTACTTTGCTTGCCTATGGGAAGCTATTAAAGTCGCTAGTCAATTTACCGATTAGGTTTTGATAATTAAGTAAATAAAAGAAAATGACATATGTGGTGTATAATCAATATTAGACCCAAATTTTCATACAAATTCAAAAGAGGCACTACAAGAAATTGGACCTCACTTGATGGCAGTAATATCAACGATTATAGGTCGTCGATATATTAAGGTTATATATTGATGGCCCAACTGTCAATATAAACACTCGATCGAAAAATACGCTTAGTTATTCCCTTGCTTCTATTTTTTTACTATCAAAATTATCACATCGGGTAAGCTATCGATATAATTTCTAAGCTATCAATATAGTGTTCAAGAAAAAAAAATTATTCACACAAAAATTGTCAAAATAGTTTAATAAATTTCCAAAAAAAAAAAAAGTTTTATCAAGGACTTGCCATCAAGAAAATTTTTTGGAGGGGAAGACAATTTTTTCGAAAGCGTTGTTAATAGCGACAGACTGTCGTCCAGTTTGATTATTAATGGGAAATAAATTTTTGTTTAATTAATTTGTTTCCTTCCAATTCTTATCTCGACAACTTGCAATTGAAATAAAAGGCTAAATTGTCAAGATTGTTATACTATACAAAATTAATGTGTTTTTCTTGACTGCTTTTTATTAATATCGATGGCCTGGTCTTTGAGATAAAGTATTAATTCCCTATAGATCTAGCCGTTGTTGATTGAAAATTGTAAATGTATATTCGAAAGAAACGATTGCTTAATTACAATATTGATTTTGGAATCTATATTTTTTGTGGCAATTGCGTCGAATATTGTCCAACAAATTTTTTATCAATTACAGAAGAATATGAACTTACTACCTACGATCGTCATGAATATCTTCACCTAGAATCCCTAAGTTTCATTTTTACCACTCACCTCTCTCAACCACATGTAGTTCTCCCTCTCGACTGCTGTTAGGAATTATAGCATTTGATGATGAAGTATATTAGTTAGAATTGTTAGAGGTTTTGTAATTGTATTAAAAACTTGTTGATTTGCTATAAACATCAGCAAATAACTTAAAGTTGGCTTTGCTCAAGTATTATCCTCTGATAGTGTAAACTTTTCATCAGTGGATAATAAACAAGCTAGTGAAAATTATCATATGACAGTGTAAAATGTACATCACAAGATAAATCTGAGGATAATTCATCACAGCAGCTATACATGGGATAATTATGAGCCTTGGTAGATATTGTGTTCATCACTAGATACTGCATCTGAAGAAAAAATAGCAAGCAATGGATATTCTACAAAAACAGTTATTAGTAGATAAACTTAGTCATCAGCAGATAACTGACTATTAGCAAATATTGTTCTTTAGATGATAAAGTTATTCTTTAGAGGTTAAATACTTATCAATAGTTGAGTTCCAATAGAGGATAAATTATGTATCAGTAGATATTTTACAGTAGTGGATAATCTTCACCATCGGTCATTAGCAAATAATGAAGCCATTAGCAGATATAGAGTTATTAGTTGATATTGAAGATGACATATGGTTGACTGTAGTAGACTACTAAGTCACTTAAGGCTCTCAAATTAAAATAAGGAAGTTGGTCCAATAATGTGAGAACCCGGAAATTCAATAAAATGTATTTCAATTAAATTCGTTTATTATAAAATTTTCATTTTGTTCATTGATACGTGCACTTTACGCATATCGACGTGCGCACATCCACTAACGACAAATTATAATGAACGTGACATTTTAAAAGTATAAGATGTTAATCGTAATTATAATCGTATGATTACATTTTTTTTCACCTGGCTAGTGCGGGTAAACTTTTCGGGTTATGCATTAAACCAATGCATAACCATTAAATTCATTTAGTGGCTAAACAAATCAAGTTAAACACTAATTAAATTCAAATTTTCAGCATATCCCTAAATTGCAAAAATAAGGGAATTTTTTTTTACCAATCTAAGTAATTTTTTTAAAAAAACTAATCCAATGGTCAAAAATGAGTTAATGATTATATAAATATACCATTATAACCAAACCCTATCCTTCACTTCAGATCATTTTCTCCAGCAAATATTTCACAAAAATCTGAAATTTTCATTTAAAGAAAAATCATTGAAGTTTTGGCATTTTATCCATAAAAACTTTAAAGAGGACCCCACTACTCTTGTATTTTAACATTTATTGTCATTTCTGATTTTACCATTGTGTAGAATATTTTTTTCAGTATCATTTTCATGTATCACACGTATGCATAGCATTTATAAATTGTGAGTTATTAATTTTTAAAGTTTATTCAAAAAAATAAATAAAAATTCGAGAACAAATTAAAAACTCAAGAAACCTAGCTTGTTCCGATTGATTTTTCGGCGTGTCTCTTGCATGGTTGTTCAAATTGATTAAACCATTTTGTTTCTGTTGTTGACAGCTTCATTTTGCCTCAAATAATTTCAAAAATGATCAAGTATTTCATGTTTTCAATCTCGGTCGAAATATTTATAATACCCGAATTGTTTTCTTCATTTTTCTTGCAATTGTGTTATTGAAACTTGAATGAGTTTATGGAAGTTTCCAGAATCATTTTCATGCTTGAATCATCGGAAATGGCATCGGGAAGGCCATGAACGGCTAAAGCCGAAGCTCTCGCCGACATCCATGGCAGCCGCCACCTCCCGTGGCCCCAATCTCCTGCTCGGGTGGGTTTCAGGTGACAGCGTGCAGGATAAGGGGGTATTCTTCGATAGGGAACCTCATGGGGATGTCCTCACAACTGATATGTGTGTGTGTGTGTGTGAGTCACATCGGGAAAAGGAGGCTGAGGCTTACCGTCCGGCCAAAACGACGTCAGCAGCAACCGCAACTACTAAAAACCCTAATATGTTAGGCGTGATGATGTCGAGTTGGGCTGAACCGACCCAGTTCCGACCTTGACTTGACCCGTCTAACCCAACCCAGTTCTGACCTGGTCCAACCCACTGTTGACCAGGTCCAACCCGGTTTTGACCCAGTCCACTTTATTTAATTTTGGCCCAATCCAAATAAAAATAAAATAAAATACCTTTACATATTAAATTATTCAATAAATGACTTTTGAATAATTATTTTGACATGTAAATAAACTTTTTACATGATTAAAATTTTTATGATTTAAAAATAAAATTAATGTATGATGTTAGAGTCCCTTAATTACCACAATTAAGTAATGACTCATTAATTCATAAATGATTATTATTTAATTAAAATAAATAAATAATAATTAAGGAATAAACTCAAAAAATATTAAATGATTAAATAAATTTAATTGAGGAATAATTCTTAATTAATTAAATTAAGAAATCAAGACCAGTTATTATTTAATTAAAAACAATTAAATTCTACATGATTATTAAATGGTCAACAAATCATTTACTTCAAAAGTAATTGAGAAATAAATTACTTATTTGATCAATAATTATTATTTAATTAAATAAATTAAATAATAATTTAAGGACAAATGTTTAATAATTGGTAAAAGTTCTATAAATCTTTTATGATTAAGATTTAATTAAGAAATGATTATTTTTTAATTAAAACAATTAAACAATAATTCAGGACCAATTTTAATCAATGTTAAATGATTAATAAAATCATGTAAACAAATAAAATTGATTAATTAATATTAATTAATTAATCTAAGGCCTCTAATAATTAAAATTAAATTATCAAGTCCACAAATCTCTCGAACTCCGATTCGAATCCATCCGAATCCTAATTTAATGAAGAACGACTCATTTACACAAGCGCAGACTTGAGAATTTTACAAACACTTCGCATGTGCATCCTCATGTGTAATTAAGTTAAGATTTCTCATGTTAATGCATGTACATGTTTTACAGAATTAATTCCTACGTGAGTTATTAATTCTAAATTCTGCTAAGGACTCAAGGCAAGTATATACTCACTTTGCTTTCTTTCAATTAATACATATGATCATTCTTTCGATATGCGTAATATTATTATGTCAATATTCATGATTTAATTTCTTTAAAACTAAGTAACGTATGATCCCTTGATCCGATATACGTGAAAAATGTTGTACTAGAATCAAGTATCCTTGGGCGACTTTTAGCTATTCAAATTCGCTAACACGCCAAAGTAAATCCTATACGGATGTAGAAAAACTTATTTTTCACCTCGTACTTGTAAAGTATATCCATTTGGGTAACTAAAGGCTAGTGGGATGCATCTGCCTAGCATCCTGGGCCTAGGATCTATAGGGGACATAAACCGAGACATCGGTAACTGAACCCTCACAGAAAAAAGATTTCTGCATTGACTACATATGTCATTATGACGAAGTCAGATGGTGGTCAGGCTGGCCAGCTGATATACTGTCTGATGCAAAGTTCCTAAGGGCACGTGTGCCAAACGAATATAGATATAAGGCGCATGTGAAATTATTCTTTATCCTTTTAAGTAAAGGGTCAAATCTCTCGTTATCACTCGGGGACCCTAGAATCCATTTCTTCTCCAAGTTATTAAGAGGGGTTGACATCATTTCCGTCAAACCTCGTAAACACTTAAGCCCAATAAATTATACCTCTTTCAAAGCTCACCCAATACTTGTTTATATACTTGTGAGCGCAAATCGCTCATATTGCTATTATCAAATGTTTTACAGGATATGGCGAAAAGGTCGATCCGTCTAATAAAGGCAAAGAGAGAATGGCATGACGAACGTTTCCTGATCGCCCTCTTATGGATGGCATTCGGGAGAAGAGTGAAGCGTGAAGCAATTATTGAAATGTTTAGATTGTAAGGCCTGTGTGGGCCCCTCATAGACTTCCGCTATTAGAATATTAATTTTGGGTTAAATGTAATAGAGATTTCTAATTATTTCTCTAAATTTAATGATATGCATGCTTGGTTGTTATTACTTTTTTTTGTCAATTATTGACGATACCCGAAGTCTAGTATGGAATTTTTGGGACCATCACAAATAAAAAGAGATTGGGCAACAGAAAAGTTACATAACAGATATAATGTGCAAGAGAGATTATGTAGAAGAGAAGTTATTTAACAGAGCTGCAATTACCGAAGACATCAGAGATATTTTTCAAAAAGGTAGCTTGAAGAAAAAGATATTGCTGTAAGAATCACTACTACAAAAAGGAGCTATGCCAACACTGCAAAAATGTTGTATTAGGGCCTAAAAGTGTTGCCTTATGGAAAAAGTAACACTTTTGCAAGTGCTACCATAGCTAATGTCGCCTTTGCTTAAAGCCAACACTTTTTGTGAGAATAACCAACACTTCTCTCAAGTGTGGCTTCTACTTGATAAACGCAACACTTTTGAAGGCAACACTTATTTAGCCCAAATGCAACACTTTTTTTAATCATTTTTGACAAACTAAAAGAACACTTTTTCATGTCAAGTGCGACACTTTTTAGATTTCCCACCAAATCAAAGCAACACTTTTTCCTGTTAAATCCAACACTTCTCTAATGTTTTGTAACATATAAAAGTGGCTCTTTGGCAGCATACATAAAACACTTTTTTTCCCCACAAATTTTGCAATTACAAGAGAGATTATATACATTCAATGGTCTAAAATAACACTTTGTACATTCATTTCGATAATGCAGTATATTTTCAAATCCAAAAGATGTCAACAATTAGAACGTTAAATGATACATTCAAACGTACTACAAAAAATCTTTCATAATCTATTGAGATATATCCATATGATCATAATCTTCACATATCACTAGCAATCACCTTTACAAAAAGTTACGCTAATCTTCACATATCACCATCATCTGAAATATGCTTAGGTCGATTCTTCCATCTAGTCTTGTTGTCCTTATGCTCATTATTATATTGCTCGAATATCTGCATCACCCATTAATAATAATTAAGTTTCCAAGCAGCAGTTGATGCACAGTTAACTGGGAAATAAATACAAAGGATAACTTCAGAACATAAAACCTCCTTCAATCTCAAAACAATCGATGCAAGTCCAACTAAACTTACTGAGTTCAAGATGTGGTACACCCACTTCAACAGGCAAATTCTGCAAAGATTTGGGAGCTCCTTCTGTCGATGCAGCTCTGAACATCGGTTATATATAAAATCAAAAAAGCCCGAAAGTTGAAGACAAACCTAAATAAATTGGGGAGTAAAACTAGAGAAGCCATTAACTCTGAACATCCATATGTGGTTACCAGTAGCAAGCTGTACATGAAGGCATAGTTTGATTTCCAAGCATGTAGATTTTATTTTTCAATTTTCAATTTATGCTTACCTTCAACGAATGAAATTCTCCTTAAATTTGTTACGCAATGAGTTCAACAATTCACAAAAATAACAGGTTGGACAGCAGAGGAAGATACACCAAATGATTAAAAACATATATACATTCAAATATTAGCATAGACACTAGTTAACATCGAGACATAACATGAAATAGTATATGCCTACCCTGCATCAATTTCACTTTGGACTTATATCAAACATTTGGGATGCTCTTAAAATAAAAAAATGTATGCCCCTGATTGTAATTAAGGGTACACGTGTACCTGCAATCAATTCTTGTTGTAATAGTTTTGGTTCAGCTGAAATAGTTTTCAATTGGGTGGTCTATGTAGAGATTAGCATGAACCAAAGCAGCAGTAGCGGATTGAGCTCAGTTTGCCTCTTCGAGAAGGAAGATTCTAGCTTTGGCTCTTTTTCTTCTTGTTTTTGGTAAGGGCTTTCCCAATTTTGACCGAATTGAAACTTTCCTCAATTTGGTTCCTACTCCTATGATAAAGTTGACCTTCTAACTCCAGTAATGTGATGTAAACTGAAATTAAAGAGGACCCGTTTGATCGATCCGATTAAAGAACAATAAAGACTTGGATCTGACCCAAACACAAATAAATTCAGTGAATTTATAAAATGATCGGTACAATAAGTTTGCAATGATCGAGATAAAACACAAACTACAATTGCTAATTGAAGATTCAAGAGTATCAGATATATAATTTATTATACACATCGGTGATATGATTGATTTGATATATAAGAGTGTCATTGATTTGAGATCTAATTAAGCACAAGCACAAGGATTATCAACAACAACGACTTATTCACCTTCCACATTTCTAAACACCAAATACCCGATGGAGAGCCCTAGGACGACGGCGATGAAGATGGCGCCGTTGAAGGACATGATCACGAGCATCAAGAGGTACCCGATGGCGGAGTTGACTCCGAATAGTATCGCTCCGGCGAATTTGACAGGACTTCAATGACCACCGGTGGCGACCTTACATTAGAGGAGAGGGATAAACACGGAGGGAGGAGTAGGAGTAGAATCGAGGAGCTTGAATCGGATTGAATCTTGATAATGCTTGTATGCTTGTTTTTCAAATTTCTAATCCCGCCGTTCCCATCTCTCTCTCTCTCTCTCTCCTATTTTTTTTCTTAATTCATGTCTCTCTCACTCTCTCTCCCATTTTTTTCTTAATTGTGTTTTCTTTAGCATTATTTCTATTTTATTTAATAATTTATGATTGGAAAAAAAAAGTTTAAACTCATACTTTTGTTATTATAATTTATCTAGGGTTTTTTTTGCTTAATATGAAGAGTTATAGTATAAAAAGTTAGTAACTTTTTTTAATATGAAAATGTTATCATTAATATGACACAACAAAAAAATAATATATCATAAAACTGTATGTTATTATAAACTACTAAAAAATTACTATACGTTATTATATCATAAAATTATATAGAGTACGTGAAGATGTAATTTTTCTGTTTTTCCCTTTCTTCTCGATCACCCTTTGTCTGCCAATATTTTCACACTTTTTGCTAATTTTATCGACACTCGATAAATTTGGGCTGTAATTTACCTGCCAAGGATTTTCACAAATAACAAAAATATTTTTTTTTGACATAAAAAATAGCTTTTATTTATATGTACTATATATATATATATATAAAGGTGACACTTTTATAAAAGTGTTGTCTTTTCTTATAAGTAAAGGCGACATTTTTATAAAAGTGTTGTCTTTTCCTATTAACAAAGGCAACATTTTATAAAAGTGTTGTCTTTTCCTATAAATAATGGCAACAGTTTAGTAAAAGTGTTGTATTAGACATTTAAATGCGACACTTTTTAAACTTTGTCGCCTTTTATATTAAAAAGCAACAATTTTAAAAGTGTCGCTTATGAAATGTTGCCATAGGTCTATTTTGTAGTAGTGAATGCACCTAGGAACATGCATGTTATAAAATTATCCTTTGATAGGAAGAACAGAACTGTTAAGAATCAATTGAATGCTAACCAGGTTAAAAACTATTTTAGAAAACCTTTTCAAAGGTCAAAGTTAAAAACTGAAGCACCCAAGACTAAGAAGAAAGTAATTTCCTCTATGAAATGGGTGGTAAAGAGTGATAAATCTGAAAAATCTTTCATTGCAGCTAAGTTAACTGCTACTATTACCAAAGGACCCAAGTTGGCTTGGGTACCAAAATCTAATTAGTTGTTTGTGTGTGTAGGGTATAAAGGGACAAATCTAGTTCTTGGATAGTGAATGTTCAAGACACATGACTGATGGGAAGTCCCTGCTAACACAAAGTGAAGCCGATGAGACAGACGATACTGGAATTGACTCATCAGAAACATGAAGCTGAAACTCAAGAAACATCCATCAGTGGATGCTAGAAATGCAGAAAATGCAAAAGCCATTGATTTAGGGGGGCTTTCATAAGTTGCTAAAATTATTTTTCAGAGAGGAAGCAGTTGGGAGCACTAATCCAAAATAGAAGCAGCTTGCAAACATATTCACCAACCACTTGATGAAGCTAGGTATGTTAACTATGTCAATTAAATGTTAAATTATATGCAAGTCTGATAATTGCAGTAGATAATTATCCTCTGACAGCATAATTGGTCAGTGGATAATTATCAGCTGATAAAAAGAAGCGGATATCATTATCCGCTAATAGTGTAACTCAGTAGTAGATAATTTTAGTCTGATATTGCATCAGCAGATAATTTTACTCTTCGAATGAAAATTAACGACTGATGAACAAATGTTGCATCAGTAGATAATTTACTCCTTGGAGGATAATTATTGACTAATGAACAAATGTTGCATTAGTAGATAATTTTACTCCTATGAGGATAATTATCGACTGATGACTAAAAAGCAGCAACAGTTAAATTTATCCCATAATGACTTACCCATCAGTGGATAATTACCTGGTAGTTGCAGAAATTAAAATCTTAATTTCTGAGTTATCTTCTATATTTCTTCTACTTTTGCTCAATGAAGGAGGATAATGTGGACTTAACTCCTTCTACCCAAGTAGCAAAACCCTCTAAATTTAATCTATAACAAAAGCCACAACCTCTACCTCTCAAAAGATAAAGGTTGTAAAAAGTAAACAACCCTCGAAGGCCGCTTAATATTCTCTTAAAAGGATATTGAGTCTAAAAAGAAAAAGTACATCTCTAGATGCAACCTCTCAAAATGTTGTATCTATTGAAAATAGTCCACCTCCAAGGACACATGTATTTGAGTCTAAAAAGAACACATCTATAAATACCTTTCAAAGGAAGAAGAAGAAGTAGGACTTGGTCAATGATCAACCTGTCACCGAGTACACACACAAGAGTCTCAAATCAATGTTTTTCTTTTCCCTATTCAAGAGAAGCAACCAACACTCAATTTTATACTCTTATTCTTTTTTCTTCTCTACTTCATATTTCTTCAGAAGCACTGGAGACTTCAACTAAACCATTGGTTTCAGATCCTCCAATAGTCCAATCATTGGAGGAGCCAATTCTTGAAGCTAAAACACCTATAGCAGCTCTTAACTCATTAGTGGATAATGCAATTGTTCTTTCTTAAACATCTACTGATGCTGAACACTTATTGGTTATATCTCCTACACCACTCCAGGTCACCTATAACACCAGATTTCATATTTCTAATGAGTCTGAGAAAATACAAAATAAGAGTCATACCTTGTGTCTAGAAAAAGGTGAAGATGAGAGCTTAATAACAAATAAAGAGAGTGAGTGTGAGAGGCTGACTTGTAAAAGTCAGGCAAAAGAATAGAATGTGAGCAACTTACTAATCCAACAACAACACACGTAATCCTCTGATTACCCACAACAGTCTCCTTCGCAAGTAAGCTCGATAATATCTTTGTTCATTAAATCAATCTTCATTCGTACTTGATTAAATTAATCTCGTATCAGATTTTGAGATTAAAGACAAATTGTTAACACACTACTACCTTTGCAGCTCATGTATTCTCTGATCACCATTCTGATCAGACATCAGAGGATACTTAGAGAAAAATTACTTCAAGAGATGTAGAACAAAAATTTCTCATTGACATGTCTAATCAAGACATTATCAAGACAAATTGTCAGATCTCACAAAATGCAGATAAACCTCAAGAAAAGATTATAGATGTT
Organism: Centella asiatica; assembly: GCA_014636745.2. Lineage (NCBI taxonomy): Eukaryota > Viridiplantae > Streptophyta > Magnoliopsida > Apiales > Apiaceae > Centella > Centella asiatica. The sequence continues at coordinate 25,490,163 of CM025787.1, forward strand.
TGGTTTGATGCAAGCAGCACAAGATTATTGGATGATACAGCAGAAGATCTCATACCAGATTATTTAATCACACAAGGATCAAGTGTAGCTGTTCTCATAGGATGTTTATGAAGCATTGATCAACTCAAAAAAGAGAAACATGAAGCTCTAACACTACATGATCAATGGTCTTCAAACTAAGCTTAAGAATGTAAAGGAACACATATTTGGTATTCTTACTAATCTTCCTACTAATTCAAAGGACATTCAAAGAGAGAATAGTCAGATCATAGTTCAAAGGGCATTCATGAGCTGTAACAATTATTCCTACTAGCTAACCTAATCTATCTATTTCTACCCTTCAACATTAAGATGTTGATGTCAAAAAGAAGGAGAATGATCATGTCAGGGGGAGTAATGAGTAATTCTGATACAAATAGGGGGAGAGTTGTTAAAGATGTCAAAGGAATGAATAGTTTGATAGCTAAATTGAACTTGAAAAATCTACAGGAACTACAACATCAAAGCTTAAGAAGTCGTCACTGTTGAGTTTATGTACAATTGTGTTTTCACATTTTTAATTTCAATTCTAAGTAGTGTTGTTATAAGTTTTGTGTTTTGACATCATCATCAAACCTTGATTTATGTTTATCATTAATAGTCATAAATAGGGGGAGATTGTTAGGAATTATAGCATTTGATGATGATTTATAATAATTCAGGGCCACCATGATCCATGAGATTAATATGAGTAGTTCCTTCTCTTTTAAGTTTTCCTTCCTCTTGCATGTATTTGAACTGGATTATGTTCAAATTCTACTTTTCATTATTCGTATTGTAACCTATTACAAAGTTACTATACGGAATTGAAGGAAGAGAATTTAAGATGAACGTAATGAGGAAACTATCATCCCCTTTCATTCCTATGGCACCAAGTTTTATCGCTTTCATGAACAACTCATTATTGTGATCATACATACTCTCTAAACCATAATATTTCATAGTGGTAAGTTGGTTCATGAGAGCTCCCGCAAGTGATTTGGCTTTAGAGTTCGATTGCGACACATCCTTCGCATATTCTAGATAATTATTGGCCTTGTCAATTTCTGGAATATGTCGCTTTATGTTGGTATCCTTAGACCTCTCCCAAACCTTATACGAGGCCCTCTATTCAATAGTGCTCATTTTAGTAAGTGAAATGACCTTATCTTTAGTGAGCGTTAGATCCAAGTCCAAAACACCAAGGAAAAATTGGACTTCTTCACTCCACTTTTTATAATTAAGCTCGTTAAACCTAGTAATGCCACTAGCTTGATGTAAAGAATAGACGAGTTCATTCATTATAATAATTACACAAAACATGCTCAACATTAATGCTTTGAGTAAAATAAACACTTAAAGATTCAAACTTTCATACAAACAATCATTACATATGTAGTTTTTCACTTTTGGGCTTGAAACTTCATACAACAATAGGTGATGCTATAAATTACTTTAACGTGTGAATATAATCACAACTTAACCTTTATATATACTAACATCAATTAAAGTTATCACCTTTGGGCATACAACCTGTCTTGACATGTATATATATCAAAACTTCATGTTCAATGATTATAAGTTCAATAATCAACTTTTAGGCAATTCGTAACAACATATAACTCATTAAACTTCAATTATACATGATTAAAGTTCAAGTCCTTGAACTTATCCATCATTAACATCTATTAAATTATGTATAATTGATTTACTCTATGTCAGATTTCACAATACTTAATGGTAAGGTCACTTTGGTGACTAACATATATATGTGAAATATGAACACTAGATTAATAAAGTTCATCACATCAACATAAACTTTGATTTTAGTTGAATAACATTTAGGATCATCAATTACATTCATGGGACACATGATTCTTACAAAATAACATGAATCAAACAATTATTTCATGTTTAAACATCATAAATTTTTGTCTACAAATTTCTGCTAAAATTAACTTTATGATTGAACATTCAAACTTCATAAACTTCACATAAATTGCATTTAAATCATCAAAATCCTAACATAACTTGATATTGAATGAATGCAACAACATAAACATTGATCATTTCATGTTTATGTTATATAAACTTCGAAACTTTGATGGAAACACAACAAAACTGAAATAGAGAGAAACATGATGAAATTCAAGTGCTTAATTGAACGGGGACTGATACCAATTTTTGGACACTTTAAGATGTAATAGACAATTATTCACATCATCATTAATGCTCAAGAACTACATGAAGATGAACAAAACACTTGTTTTGATCTCCCTTTGAGTTGATGAAGAATAATTAATCTCCGTAGTTCTCTCTCTTGCCCTAATTTTTGCTGGCAAATTATGTCAATTAGCGTTTCTAATGGAGAGAAATGGCTATTTATAGGAAGAAAGAGGCGAGCAATTAATTTGAATTAAAACTTAAGTTAGACAATAATTAGATATTCCATAACTATGTATTTATTGTCTATATCTCATATATTTTTGACCAAAATGTGTTGTAAACTTGTACATACATTCTCACATTTATTTATACACTTGGACCATTCAAACACACAAGGAAATGGCTAAAAAATAAATTTCAGTCGGGCAGGGTCGTGGGCCACGACCAAGGTGGTCCAAAATTTGGGCACCTTCTGTCGTAGGCCACGACCGAGGCTGCCCAAAAATTAGACCCTTTTATCGTAGGTTGTGACTCGCCTCACAGGCTACGACACCTTTCGTTTTGTGTTTTCATACATTCTCTACCAGATTCCCTAGAAAAAGAGGGTTTTTCTTTTCCTTTTGGTTTGTGCAGGTGTTAATACTTCTATATTTGAAATAATACAAATAATTTTGACTTTCCAAAATTAAATTACCTCTTATGCAAATGTAAATTTGTATATACTAATTTAATTTTAATCAATACTATCCAAATTTATAAAATACTTGTAAAAAATGGTAATATTAAGTTATTTTTTATAAACAATTCACTTTATCCCCATAAAATATTGGTTTAAAGGAATTAAATTTATTTTATGAAATAAAAGTTATATTTATATTTTAGAGCGAATATGATATAAAATTTATATTTATATTTCAATGTATTTTCTAAGCAAAGAAAAAATTCAATGTATTTTGGCCCCCAATTCCAAACTCCAGCGTCTGTCACTAATTATGTTTACTAGTATTAGCATCACAAATATGACAACAACACTAATGCACAACTTTTTTAAGAACAAGTAGAAGCCTATTCAAAAAAAGGAAAATATCTTTTTTAACTTTTAGATTGCAAAGCTTAGACCACATTTATTTATTCTGAATTGAAATCGGTCATTCTTGACCACATATTTTGGATTTTCTATTGAAAATCTAAACAAACTAAGCACTTTCCTTAAAAATTGTGATATCTCATATGTTGCAAAGAGGGTGCACATTTTTATCTATTCTTCATCCTTAGGAGGGGACATGTTCAAATCCGGTATTATATATCCACGCCTCACATCTGCGGATAGTTGTTGCGCTGGCTGGACATTATCGGCAATTACTGTTGGTGGAGCACCATTCGCTGGCCCATTAGGATCGGCCCTATCATCCACTATACAGCTAACTGATGCCGAATTTTTTCCTTCCATGTTGCGGCCCATAAAATTCTCCATTCGCACACTTGAAGCTTGGGTTCCACGCCTTACTCGAACCCTGTGAGCATTCATATGACCATTAAGCGCCCGACGACTAGAGAACTGCATGTGACATTGTGAACAAATAACCGAAGGTGGTTGTTCAACTGGGTTACCAAAAAACATCCCTTGTTCTTTTTCTATGTCCCTTCTTCCAACCTCCACTCCTTGGGGTGGGCTTCGAGACCTCTCCCGCATGTTGCAACCAGCTACCAACAACAGAGATTTGTTTTCGACATTACCAGAGGCATTTTCAAGAAAGGAAGGTCCATTCTTAGCCATTTGCAGTTAAGTTGACAGATGAAAAATGGAAAAATGATGAGATAAAGTGTAGAGAAACGAAAATGTTTGAAGGTATAATGAAAACTGCAAGGCTAAGCATAACTCTATTTATAGACTACAAAAGATTACTATATTTTACTTATTTATTCACAAAAAAATATGTGAATCACTCGTTATTAATATCTTTCTAAATAGTCGCAAAATTTATTATTATAGTAAAATTAACACAAATTTTAAAAATCCAACAAAGTAACAATGCTAATATATAAGGAAAATGATCTATAAAGTTAGTGTTCAATTAGAGTAATATTTTTAATTTTTAATTATTTATTTAGTACCGTTTCTTTTGCCAGGATGGATTAGTATTGATTTTAATTGCGGTCATAATTGGTTTTCTTTAATTGTGTTGGATTCTCCTTCTTTTTTATCTATAACGATTTAGTTAGATGCGATAAATATTTAGTTGTATAAATTATGAAATAGTTTTAATGAATTTCTTATTTTGCTTGCCTATGGGAAGCTGTTAAAGTCGACAGTCAATTTACCGATTAGATTTTGATAATTAAATAAATAAAAGAAAATGACATATGTGGCGTATAATCAATATTAGACCCAAATTTTCATACAAATTCAAAAGAGGCACTACAAGAATTGGACCTCACTTGATGGCAGTAATATCGACGATTATAGGTCGTCGATATATTAAGGTTATATGTTGATGGCTCAACTGTCAATATAAACACTCGATCGAAAAATACGCTTAGTTATTCCCTTGCTTCTATTTTTTACTATTAAAATTATCACATCGGGTAAGCTATCGATATAATTTCTAAGCCATCAATATAGTGTTCAAGAAAAAAAATTATTCACACAAAAATTGTCAAAATAGTTTAATAAATTTCCAAAAAAATTTCATATCGACGGAGCCTCTTTATTTATCGATGACTCGCCATCAAGAAATTTTTTGGGAGGAAAGACACAATTTTTCTGAAAGCGTTGTTAATAGCGACGAACTACCATCGAGATTGATTATTGTTGGGAAATGAATTTTTGTTTAATTAATTTGTTTCCCCTATAGATCTAGGTTGATTGGGAATTGGAAATGTATATTCGAAAGAAGCGATTGCTTAATTACAATATTGATTTTGGAATATGTATTTTTTATGGAAATTGCATCGAATATTGTCCAACAAATTGTTTAACAATGGCCGAAGAATATGAACTTGCTACTTATGATCCTCATGAATATCTTCACCTACAATCCCTATGTTTCATTTTTACCACTCATCTCTCTCGATCGCATGCAGCTCTCTCCCTCTCTCTCTCTCTCTCGCGACCACCCCCTCTCTCTCGACTTCCTCTCCATCGACCACACCACCTACTTCTTCCCTCATATGCTCTCCTCCATTTTTTGAGTGAGGCTAACCACCATCTTTACTGGACACCACAACTCAATCACCGCCACCAACATCAAGCGTCTTCCATTTCTTAGGTATCGAAAATTGGTCCATTTTTTGCCTAATTGATTTTAAATTTTTATTCTTAATTGTTTTTCATCATTGTCGGTGCTTCTTCTGATTTTTACTCTCTCTGTGTTAATATTCTATAAATATTATGTCAAAATTTGAATTTAAACTTAAATTAGATAATAATTACATATTTCATAATTATGTAATTATTGTCTATATCTCTGAGAACCTGAAAATAGATATAAGCCAAAAATAGAAATAATATGTATAAAGAATTAATTCATAATATGTATGAAATTTTCTATATCATTACGACGTCCAAAAAATTTATTATTGTACTTTTGTGTACATGTGATAATAAACTTAATTAGGACAATAATAAATCTTTACACAATCATTAAACCAAAGTAAATAAATTTTAACTTCAACCTTTAAATAAAAATCTTAACAAAAGGAAATAACAATGGAAATATATCAAGTAATATAAATATATCACTAATTGGTTTGCAAGTGATCAAATGGTTGAAGTGATTCAAAAAACAAATAAATAAATAAATAAATAAATAAATAAATAAATAAATATATATATATATATATATATATATATATATATATATATATATATATATATATATCACTTGAGGCAACTTGGTGTAAATATGAATAAACCACATTGAGGTACAAGACACCTTACTGGACAAGACATTAACGAGGGAAAGTTTGTTGTTGCAAACTATTGGTGTGAGGACCCAAAATTTGAAATAGGGATAAAATATAAATAGGATTAATTCCTATGATGTATGAATATTTAATGCATGAGTTTTTATGTCAATGTGATGTCTAAAAAAATTGATTATTATAAGTTGGTTTATAAGTAATCCACCAAAAGTGATGTGAATATATTAATCTCAATCTTTAAACGAATATTTTAATCAAGTGCAAACAAAAAGGAAATAGAAATCTGGGAAAACGCACTGCAGGAAAAGCTACAGCGTGAATTGTTGACTACATGTGAGGCATGTAATCACAGTACATCAAGAAATTGGCTACAAACAATGTATCCACTGATAAGCCAATTTAACTGTATAATCTAACCATGGTTACCAACCTGGTTATGCATGTACATGTATTTTAAAAGGAAACTTGCTATGCAAGGACACCAAAAAGAAAAGGTTTTCTGTCCAACTGAATGTCGGCTAATGTGAGTGATTGGTTGATATTAAGCCAACAGCTACACCGGAAAGCTAGCCAAGCACACCATTCCAAAGACATATTTCTGGCCAATCTTGCCAACAACTAAGAATTTATTCAACAAAATGATCCAACTGCTCCAGTTGATTTGCAAGCACTATAAATACATCACCTAAGGTATAATCCTAACCTTCTTTAAAGCTTGAAGAGGTAAGAACTTTATATCAATCGTATGCTCTGTTCTGTTTTGATTTTTGTCCTTTTCATTCATATCATATTGTAAAATACTTTGGTCAAAAAGCATGTTTTAAAAACATACTCATAACATCAGGAGTTATTAGTTTTGCATGCTAAAAGAAAAGAAAAGAAATATTGAAACATACCAACTATACAAACAATATTAATTTCCAAACAGTTTTTATATCAGTAGTTAAAACCCTTAAAAAATACCATGCTTGTGTCTTAGACAACCAGAGTTCCTGAAGTTTAGCAGTGTCCATAAGAATAAGAAAACAATAAAGAATACTCACGTTTTCTCTCTCAACCTCTCTAAAGATAGAATAAGGCTTCAAGAACTACATAACTTTGCAAGTATAAAAGCTGCAGTAGATTGCAGTAGTATTTGTTTGCAATTGTGTGTGTATGTGTTGTGAGAAGAAATGATTCATAATGCAGAAAAGATGATGAAGGAATGCCCTAAGTAAGTTTTATCTATTGACAAACATCATTCCATAATAAATGAAAAGTCCTCTTATGTAACAGAGACAAGTTTGAACTTAGTCTCTTGCAGTTCAGTGTTAGTCTCTAATAGGCTAAAAAGTTAGTCTCTAAAAGATTAAAAATGTTAGTCTCCTATAGTGTAAAAATGTTAGTCTCCGATAGTGTAAAAATAATAGTCTCCGACGGTACAAACTACTAGTCTACGATAGTGTAAACTGTTAGTATCCAATGGTATAGACTGCTAGTCACCGATAGAACAATCTCTGATATTGTAAACTGTTACTCTCTAATATGCAAAATCTTAGACTCTAATAGAACAAATTGTCAGTCTCTAGTGGCTTAACGAAAAGTTTATCCTTTGATAAGCATGATAGTCCCTAATGATTATGTTAGACTCTGATAGAAAATTCATCCATTGATCGAAAAGGATGTTACCCATTGATGAACGTGTTATTCTCTTAAAAACATCTTAGTCCTTGACAAGCTCAACTAGAATTTATCACCTGACAGGTCAAATATGTCTCATGACAAACAAAAGTTATATCCTGATGGATTAAAATCTATCCCCTGATAAACTAAATCCATCCTTTGACGAGTAAAAATTCTCCCCTGACGGCGAGGAACTATCCCCTGATGACCGAGAGCCTATCCCCTGATGGCCGAGAAATCATCCCCCTGACGAACAACTGCATCCCCTGATAGCTATCCCTTGACGGCCATGTTCAATCCCCTAATAGTTATCTTCTCCCCTGATGCCACATTTATGCCTCGATAGCTATCCACTGATGCACAGTCTATTCTTAAAATATCAAATCTTACTTTGTCACAAACAATTAAGGAATTCTTTAAAATAGTCCTAATTAATTTATAATTCCTAATTAATTTATAAATTTACTTAAACTAAAATGATTATTATGCCGATTTCCAATAAATTCAAAATAAGTTTTACGGAAGCCTACAAGTGACTAAATAAAAACCTGAAAATTTTGAAAAATCCCTCAGACTTGTTTAAGTTAAAAATCTCGAACTCTAACACACCAAATGATTAACTAAAAAATCAAAGATATAAGAAATGTAACACCACATCTATACATACTCACATTTATATTTAAAGCATAGATTCTCATGCTATGTCAACATACATGTTTTATAGAGGAATTTCACCAAGCAAGTGAATTAGATTAGCCTAGCTAAGGACAAAGACTAGTATCTACCCACTCTTTGCTTATTTCAATTAAACACATGATTAATTAATTTGACATGTGTACAAGGTTATGACTTTTATGTTTAAATTTCCTTGTAAATCAGAATGCTATGTTTTAATTTCCGCTAGCATGATATGAAAGTGTATGGATATAACTGAGCTTTGATTTATCAGTTATTTTTTAATATTATATCTGTGCAAATAAATAAGAATGTTATATCCCTTAAATAGGTCATGAGACTGTAATGTTCTTTAAATGTGGAGCATGCCACGTGGTTGGCAAGAGGAAAGGGAAGATATTGATGTATTCTGTCACCTGACCTAGATGATTTATTGTGACTACGTAGTTGACCAAGAGACCATGTTGTATAGTCTAGCCCACTGATTACGGTATGGCTAGCAGATCCAATGGGTTTAGCCCCGATGGAAAAGAGGTTCTTTTATTCAGGAACGATCACACAATTGTGTTATCATTATTGATCCTTAGAAATTTTTATAAGAACTCTGAGGTAACGGTATTACATCACCCAAACCTCACCCAAACAAAATTATATCACTTTTAAATGCTTCAAAAACGTTATTTTCTTTTCCTCTGTGTTTATATATTTGCTGAGAGTAAATCGCTCATTCTTGTATAGTTCATGATTTTCAGGACCTGAGTTAGACACTGTACCATGATAGCAAATGAGAGTAATGAACTGATTAGCTTGTAAGGAGTACGTAAGGAAGGTAGTTAAAGTTGTTCTAATAGTTTTGTTTCCGCTGCAAGTTAATACCCTGAATTTTGTAAGGATGTACTATTAAATTTTTAATTAAATGTTGTATGAATGTGATGATGTCTGTTTTCCCTCTACTGATGGTACCCAAGTCTTGTATGGGATTTTTGGACTGTCACGATTGGCTAATAGCTTGACACTACCCGCCCTAGAAAGAGCTTGTTGTCCAAGAGAAGGGTTGTTGTTTTAAACCATTGGCCGATTATTTGGCACCACCCAAGCGAAGGTTGCTATTAAGGATGATTAGCCAGGGGCACCGACCAAGGAAAACTTTTTCTGTGTTACCGGCCAATCTAGCCAATCACTTCAGACTAAGACATATTACTGGTCAATCTAGCCAACAGCTGATAACTTCACACTAAGATGATCCAATTGCTCTAATTGATTTACAAGTGATATAAATATATCATGTGAGGTACAACCGTAGCCCCACTCCCATATTTTTCTCTCTAGCCGACCACCCATTTAATTTTCAAATTTCATTTTCTAGAGCAATTGTCTTTTTCAAGAGCAACAATTGTCGGAAGATCAAGTACATAATCTTCCCTTTAAAGGAAAAAGGTAAGAGCACTATCTTAAAGTTAACTGCTCTATTTTGTCCTTTTCATTGATGCCATGTTACAAAATACTTTCTTTACTCACTTCAGATGCATGAATAAAACGTGCACATAGCATCAGTAGTTGTGAGTCATGTATCTTTAAGGTTAATCCAACAGAAACTGAGAAATAATGAAAGAACACTAAAATACAAACTGAGAACTTAACTGTTGTTGTATACCAGTTGTTAAAACAGGATAAATATACCATGTTTGTGTCCTAACCAAGTAGGTTTTCATTGAGTTATATCAGTCATCTGTAAGGATAGAAAATAGGAAAGAGGACTCGAGGTTTCCCCTCCTTAACCCTTTTGGTTTAGATTAGGATAGTGAGACTATAGGGTTATTTTCCTACATCAAAGCCCATAGCAACAGAGTCTCCACCTTTATGTGTATGTGTATGTTCTAAAGCAACAGCAGCACTGAGATTTCTGGCAAGGAAGATGATAAGGACGTGTCCTTAGTAAGAATTATCTACTAATGTCTTACCTCTGTAGAAAAAGAAACATCTATCTGTATAACATAATTATTCCTGGGTAAGAAAATATCCACTGAAGGCTTATACCCTTTGTTATCCTTCAAAGAACAATATCTACTAATGAACCCACTGAGGAACACTTTATCCTCTAATGATATCTCAGCAGGATTATCCTCTCAGGAACAACTATGTGCTGTTAAAGCCACTGAGGAACATTTTAGCCTCTGATGGTTCTTAGTAGAATTATCCTCTGATGGACAAGTTATATGCTGATGGCCAAGTTTATCCTCTAATGCACAATAACCATTGATGTATATTTTATCCTCTGATACATAGTTATCTGTTTATGCATATTTTATCCTCTAATATATAGTTATCTGTTGATGCATATTTTATCCTCCAATACTCAGTTATCTACTTATGCATATTTTATCCTCTGATGCACAGTAACTACTAAAGCACATTACATGTTGATGCACATTACCTGCTATTGCACAGTACCTGCTATCCTCTAATGTGAAGTTTTATCCTTCGATGCTTATACCATCAGAAGATAATTGTTTTATCTTACCTATTCTTTTGTATCTTCACATTACACACAAGTTGTGTCCATAAGAAATAATCAGTGCAGTAAGAATGAAATATACTCATTCATATTATTTAAAGAAATAAAATAATATTTAAAAAACAAATCCTAAATTTTCCTAAATGATTAAATAATCATTTAAGATAATAAAAATTTATGGATAATTCTTAATTAATAATGAAATATTTATAAATCATTTAAGTTAAGAATTGTTAATCCCCGGCCTCCAATAAATCAAATAAATTATATGGAGCCTACGAATGACTTACTAACAGTCCAAAAATTCTCTGGGACTTCGATTTGGGTTCAAAATTTAATCCCAATATAACCAATTATGACCCAATTAGTCAATCAAAAATGTAAGTTATATACAAACATCTCACATGTGTATTGTCATGTTGTAATTAAGTCAAAATTACTCATATTATACCAATATACATGTTTTACAAAGTTTCATTTCTTACGCAAGTGATTTTATTTAAGCTTAACTAAGGACAAAGGCAAGTACATATTGAATTTGATGCTTATTTCCATTAAATGCATGATCAATTGGTTTGATATGTGTAATGATATGATATGCATGTGCATATTCACTCCTCTTTATTTACATATGTGTATTATCTCTCGTTTTGATATGCATGTAGTGTAATTATATACATGTCTCAATTATTGTCATGGATGATTATGCTATGCTCTGTTTTTCGCTATCATCTTATAAATTATTATGTGCAGTTGTACTTGAGCTTTAATTATCATATTACTCCTTGATGTTTATCTATACAATGAATAAATTATCCCCTATAGGGTCAAGTATATACTCACTCATCTTTCTTCATTTATGCGCATTATCTTTTGTTTCGATATCTGAGGCATTAGTATTGTTTCACTGAGCCTCACAAATAGAATTAAACCTCTATTAGCATTTCAGAACTACCCTTTTGTGTTTATATATTTGTTGAGCGTAATCACTCATTCTTGTTGAATTTAATATTTTACAGGGTACTGTGCAAAAGTTGAACCCTTCGACAAGGGGAAAGCAAAGATGATTGGATATTAAGCTTACATCGATCATGTGGGTAGCCACTTAAGGAAGGAAGGCGCTTAGCGTTATAACATTTTGAAATGTAATCTAGAGATACTTTAGCTTCCGCTAATAATACACTATTTTGGCTCTATAATAACTCACTACTAATATTTCAGCTTCATTTATGCTATTAATGGATGTGATGTTATTTGTTTCCCTCTATTGACGGAGCCCTAGCCCGATGGAAATTTTTGGGGCCATCACAGTTGTCCTATCAACTATAGCATTTGTAATGGGCCGATACCTCAACATAAGTTTGACTCCATTTAGTTAAAGTGTTATGCCTATTTTTAATAAACTTACTTGTATTTTCTTAAAATATGTTCTAAGACAAGATCAACATAACTAATGATCAGTGAAGACATTTAGCATTTTCGTGTTGGTTTTGTGGATGTCAAATGTACAAGTCACATACCCATCTTCACGTTGTTGGGCCCATATGCCTAGGTTAAGCCCGTCTATGAATGGCATGTCAATCATAGGTTTAATATTGCCAATCTGGAATAGGAAGTATCCACCAACCGAAATTGGTGGAAATTTTTATTAGAATCGGTAATTAGCTTTAATTATCTGGATTGATAAGTAAACTAGCATAATTATATTCTCAACCTTATATAAAACGTTCCATTCAACCTTATTAAGGTACATAACTATTTAAGCCTTTTTACACACTCGGTATACTTATTCTCACACTTGAAGGGTTACTGGTGGTACTAGCCCCCCTCTCTAAATATTTTCCTATACAACTCGTAGTAATCACAACAAACAATTTCATGCTTGAACATACGTTATTGCTTGGGGAGAATAACCTAGCCCTAGGAACGGTATCAGAAAAGAAAGTGGACCAGCCAAAGCCTAGTCATCGTTCTCAACTTATCATGTCTAACCATTTAGATCACAATAACTCATTAGAGGACTCATACCCAAGAAACATTGCCAAATTACAATCCTAAGTACTCGCCCCACCACTAGTTTTAGTAAAGTAAGCTTTACCAGTAGTGTCAGCCTATAAGGGATTACCGGTTTCCCTAATTAGGAATAAACTGAGGCTTCTCTGCACAATGCGAGAAAGGGTTCCTGCATCAATCCACATCTTTAGGTTCTCTGCCCCCATAAATAAGGCCAAAAATGGATGAGCCAAGATAGCATCCTTAGCACAGGGGCCTGCAGCACCAATATCAGCACTAACCTCGCCAACAAGGCATCCGTCCTCTTCCAAGGCTACATATGTTTCATTGCAACTGGGGCAGGAATCCCCTATACAAAGCACTAGATTTGGATCTGCAACCAGTGCAAGAAATATATAGGTAAGACAGTCTCCACCACCCAAGACCATGAATTTCGGGTAACCCCTTTATGGAGTATGAGCAAGAACTCAATAATAGCATGACCATTGCAGCTAGGAATGCTAGAGGCGCTCGAGAAATATGACAGATGAAAGATAAATGGAAACACGCAACATGGAGGATAAAGAGCATATTTCAGACAACTCTCAGTGACATTCTTTACAATTTTAGTAAACTAGTAGAGTTGAAACATCAAACTTGAGATTTAGTTAGGTTCCGTTTAGATTGGACGGATTTCGAAGTAACTAGAGCACATCACTATGGTGGAGAGGTCACCTCTTTGGTGTTTAGCACCAACCCTGAAGGTGAATTTATTTGATAACCTCCAGCTGTGAGTGTTTTGGAGTAGTCAATTATAGAGTCTTTTGTTTTACTATAGATATGTGTAATTGATATATGTGTTTTTGTGTTACCATGATCATGTTTACCAGTTTTTATGTACTTTTGTATTAGTACTTTTGTTGTCCCTCTACTTTTGTACATCTTTTGACATATATAACAAATATAGCTTTTTTGCACATTCATGTGGATAATAATATGCATGATATGATTATAAAGATTTACACACAAGGAGAAATGTAGATGGTGTCACAAACTAAGAAACACCAGGAAAATGTTCAATGTAATGCTCATAATGGGTAGATATATGACATAGTTAATATCATATGATGTTTATGGTGAAGGTGATATAGGATATAAATACAAATATCGATGAATATGGTATTGACTATTATAAATTACAACAATATTTCACATCTCTAATAATACGAGATGGAAGCATAAAATAATAGAAGACCAAGAAGACCCCGTTGAGGACAACTTAACAATGATGAGGGAAATGTTGGGCAAAAAATTGTTAAAATTCTAAGAACATCTTGAGAGATTCCCTTACAAAACATTCCACATGTGAATAATCCAACTCATATGTTTATATTTAAGGAATTCCAGATTGTGAAGCCACAACCCTTGATTAAACTGAGGGATCTGAATCTCTAGATCTATCTGGATTCGCTCCACATCATGTGGACATTTAGTGTAGGGCAAGGATTAAGCCCTTGGCTATATAGAAAGGAAACATGACTTGCTTTGGACACTTCTTCTTTAGTGCTAGACAAGGAAAATTATTGTTAGATATAAATGATGGTGATGATGATTAGAGTTTAAACTGTGCAACTGTAAATACTTAAGATGTTCTATAAACCTTAGTATATTGGCACAAGCCTTGCAGTCACTGATGATCAACTTAGTCATCAGTGGATGAACTACTCTACACTAGACAAGTTGTCAATGAAAGCTTCTAAAGGACTTGATAGTGTAGAGAGGATGTCTATTGTTACTTAAAAGCATTAGAGTATTCCGCACATCAGATGTTCTAGACAAAGTTAACAAAGCATCAGTGATTGAACCCGTCAGAGGAACCCATCAAGGGAACCTATCAAAGGAACCCATCAAGGATCAACCCATCAGGGGAACTCATCAGGGGAACCCATCAGTTGATGACAATGACAGACTAACCCATCAGGGGAACTAATCAGGGAAACCTATCATGGGATAACGGTAAAAGACCAATACGTCAGGGAAACCCTGTTAGGGGATGACATTGAAGGATCAACCTATCAAAGGAAACCATCAGAGGGAATGATCAACTCTGCATCAGTGAAAGCCATTAGTGAATGCAAGTAGGTCTTAATGTCAGCGGATCAAGAAGCACTTAGCTAACTCTACAAACATAGATTAACTCAAGTGAAGCATGAAGCACTGATCAAGTCCTCATCAGGGGATCCAAAAGCACTGCTCAAGATAACATCAGGGCTTGTTATCAGGGGATAGTTATAACTGTATACACTCATCATCAGGTCTTACACATGAATCATTAAAGCTTGTTAAAGAAGCAAGAGATATAACTGGAAAGATATTTCTTGAAGTTTAGTGGTCCAATGACAACTCTCAATTATTAAATGCTCGAAGATCAGGGAATGAAAAAGAAGCAACAAAAGTCGAAAGAAGTCTAACACATAACTCCAAAAGGACGAATGATGGGAAATGTTGGGGCTAAGTTGAAAGAATAGCACATCTATGCACGTGGATTCAACAACTGATCTTCTACAAATACAGAAAGTTTTCATAACACCAAAGAAAGAGAAAAGCACACAAAAACACTAGAGAGAAGCCTTGTAATACATCTATAAAGAAATATTCAAAGAAAATAAGAAGTTAGTGAGTGTGAGAAAAGAAGTTGTAAGTTATTACAGATTGTAGTTGATTAATCACATTTGTGATTAAACAGATCTCTAGAAAAACTTCAAGTTTAAATATAACTATTTTGACTTGAATGCTTGTGTGTTCATTTTAATTTCAATTAAATTATTCTGGTGATTGTAGCTATTTCAGTCAGTGCTAACAAGTTTAAAAAGAAAAGAAAAAAGTTTGTAGTTTTTGTATTTAAACCCCCCCCCCCCCCCCCCCCCCCCCCAACAAACACTTGAGTTTTTTTAACTCTAACAATTACCTTGGACAAATCATAATAGAAAGGATTGTTGGTTTCGAGAATGAACCAGGTGTAAAAATGCATATGTACTTTGACTATCCCAAGAAGGAGAAAAATGAGGCTAACTACATTGACAACAAAGAAGACACTTCAAAGCAATTATTCTATATTGACAATGACATTAAACAAGATGAATGAACCAGGTATATGGTATATAGATAGTAGTTGTAGTAGCCATATGACTAGAATCTAAAACAATTTCATTCATTTGGATGATTTCCAGAATAGCGTCAAACTTGAAGATAGAAATTATCTTTAACTTGAAGGCAACTGTAAATTTTTTGTTTGAACCAAGAAAGGTGATTATAAATTTGTAAAAGATGTCATTTATGTTGCTTCTTTGTAACAAAATCTATTTAAGGTTGGACAGTGTTGACGATCCATTTTATTTGCCCCAATTAAACACTCTTAAATACATGAGGTGTTATCCGATATGGAGTGATAGAGATAATTCTCCTCATATTTTTTTTCCTAAAATGGCATTTCACTAGTGTGAGGATAGATAAGTTCATGCATTCCATAATTGTTCGTTGATGTAGGAAATCATGGTATCAACATTGCCCCTAGTCAAGGAGTATATGAGCTATAAAAAGCTTAAAACATCCTATTAAGGGATCACAGGGAGCAGTCCACGCAGCTCCTAGCCCTCCTTCTAGCACCAATGCTCAAGCCTGCAATCATCGTACTATGATTGCAATGTTGTTGAGGTCTTCCTTGGGGCGGGGCAGCGACGGGGTTCAAAGTCAGACAATTTGAGGAAAAGTGCCCTGGTTGGCGGCACTTGAAGCAGACGTCCTTACCTCTCGAGCACGGAGTTGTGTCATGGTTCTTCCCGCAATTTGCACATATAGTAGCCTTCCTTGCGATGCCAACAGATGACTGCTCCTTCCACTTCCTCTTTCCACCACTGTACAGGACTGTTATTGTCGTTGTTCCTTTCTTCCTTTTTCACACTCGCACCACCAAAGTTCTGGTGGTTTCCCCTATTTTTTCCCTTCCACTTATATCCCTTCTTGTTTTCCTGATTGTAATCATGTACAGTCTTGTTACTCCATTCAGCGATTCTTGTTTTTTCAACCACTGCATCAAAGGTCTCCAGTTGGAAAATTGTTTCCTGCCTCAGAATCCAAGGGTTCAACCCTTGTTCAAACCTTCGGGACTTCCTCCTTTCATCGCTCACCTAGTGAAGAGCGTACCTCATCAGTTCATTAAATTTTGCTTCGTACTCGTCCACCGTCATGGACCCTTGCTTCAAATTTAGGAACTTCAGCTCCATTGCGTTGGAGACACTTAGAGGGTAGAACTTTTTCTTAAACTTCTGAGTAAATTGCTCCTAGGTTATCACTGTGTTTGTGTTCCTTGTAGCCTCCTTTTTTGTTAATTCCATCCTCTTGGCCCCTTTCCACCAGTGGTTGGCTTCCTCTTTCAGCATGAAAGCCTCATATTTAATCTTGCAATCATCTAGCACGTCCACTAAGTTGAAGGCTTTCTTGATCTCCTCCAACCAATATTGTGATACATTGGGTCCTCCCTTCCCGTCAAAGGTTGACGCGTTAATGCCAGTGAACTCTCGAATACATGGCCCACAGGCAGCAAGCTTTGGTGGTTGGGGTGGTGGTGGAGCTAGTTGGTTTGCGGTGACAGCCTCTCGAATGATCTGGAGGAATTGAGCTAGTGGATTTTCGCATGCATTCTTGGTGGTATTGTTGGCAGAGTTATTGTCATTGACTGGGGGTGGTGGTGGATTGTGTAGGGGATTGTGGTTAATCCCCTCCGCCTCCTCCGAGCTATTGTCCTCTACGAGTACTTTGTCTACAAAGTCGACGTTGTCATCAGCATTATCAGTTCAATTTTCTCTCTCCAAACGTGTAGGATTTTCAAGCCTTAATATGTCGTTAAGCGGGGTTATCCTTCTAGGCCTTCCTGGTTTCCTACCTCCAGCCATGATCTAATATAACATATATATAGAGTTAAACATTCTCCACGAAGCATTCCATTCCTTATGTGGCTCAAGAAATTTACGATGTCAACATTGTAATTTTATAACACGATAATGTGAAGAGAACTAAGCAGAACATAAGCATTTAGATACATCAAAATAATCTTCATCCATATACGTAAGAGGATACCATAGACATCATCCTCTACCATCAACAAGGTTAGTCTAACATAGACCAAAAATAAATTAACTGGGCGAATACATCAATGATAATCACATCTACCCCTTCAGAGTTCAATATAATATACAAAATAGACTCTGCTTAAAACTCCACATCGGTCACCTATATCTAATCATCCTCGTCCTCTATGTCCAGTGGTCCCTCTTGCTCCGCCTCCTGTTCCCATTGTCAAGACTGCATGTGTGTCTCCTCAATGCGGCACGCGTAGTGGTTGTTCATCTACTCCAAATGTGTCATCATCGGATTAGTCATTGCCGACTATCTGCGCATGCATCTCTAATGCCAGCCGGTGGTACAGACTCTGGGTCAACCAAAAGGAGGATCGCCATGCTGACGCAACTGTGCGAAATCTAGAAATAGTGGTGGCCTGTCGTCGTACTATCATGGTGTGAGTCACCAGACGATGGTGAACGTTTGCATCATAATCACATACCATCTCGCCATGGAAAGTCACTGGTGCCTGGGGTAAAGGCGAGGCGGCCGATTTTCAGAGTATCACGTTCCATCAGAGGGTCATCATGGGTCATACCATGGTCACTGCTAGAACGATGGCGTATCGTGCCCATCCGATGATGAAGGGGTGTATAGTGAAAACTCCACGCTAGGCTCCTTCTCCTCGTCAGATGAGATGTCATAGACTGGGATGTCTACTCTAAGAAAATGCGCGGGGGATCTAGAACGATCTTTGGTCATCTACATAAAACATTCTATGTTAGCAATTCTAAACTTCACAATAAGCCATGCAAGTAGCGATGTGCCTACGGTGTGGTGCATTCGTTTCAGTCTTATCTTCCCTTAGCAGCTTCTAACCTTAAGGTTTTCAATAACTTGACTCTAACATAAGCCTTAACCCTTGTCCTACTAATGTATCCTAGTACCTCAATTCTATTGTCTAATCCTTAAATTCCTCTACTTGAGTAGTTCTGGGATATACCATAGTATTCCCTACTTTCGAATGTGGTTCACGGGCAATGTTTCTTAGGAATCACTTCCGGTATAAACTGGGCTATAATACCAACTGTGACGGCCCCAAAATCTCATATCCAACCAGGGCTCCGTCAAAAGGTAAAATAAAGATAACGTCACATTCATTCGTAGTATAAATAAAGTTAAAAGAAAGTAGTAGCGAGTTATTACAACCCAAAATATTACATCTTTGGTAGAAGCTAAGCTATTTCTAAATTACAATCCATCACATTTCAATTTCCATACACCTTCCCTCCTTAGCAGTCACCCATAGGGTCAGCATAAGCTCAGTAACCAATCATCTTTGTTTTCCCCTTGTCAGAGGGTTTAGCCTTTGTACCATGCCCTCAAGACATTAAGTTGAACAAGAATGAGCGATTTACACTCAGCAAGTATATAAACAAATCAAAGAAATAAATCTGGAATGCTAATTGAGGTTCAATTCTGTTTGTGAGGCTCAGTGAAACAATACTAATGCCTCGGAAATCTTTGATGAGCTTTGAGGATCACTGATGATAAACAATGTGTAACCCTCCTCGAAGAAAGACAGGTATCCACTTGTGTATATCTTTCACAAAATATCTGTTGGGGGCTAAACCTGTTGGATCTGCTGACCATATGGTATACAGTTGGCCTAACTGTAACAGTATGATCCCTCAGAGTGTGAACGTACATAGTCACTATAATTCCTCTAGGTCAGGTTACAGAACAAATCAACACATTTCCCTTCCTCTAGCCAACCATGTGGCATAACCCATTTAAGGGACATATCATTCTCATTTGTTTGCACGGATAAAACATTAAAGAATACTAATAAATCAAAGTTCAGTTATATCCATGCGCATTTATTCATATCATGCTAGCAAAAATTTAAAGCATAGCATTCTCATTCATAAAAGCAATTAAAATATATGAGTCATAGTCTTGTACGAATATCGAATCAAAAGATAATGCATTAAATGGAATTAAGCATCAGATTGAATATCTACTTACCTCGATCCTTTGCAACAAAATCAAATTTAATTTACTCGTGAGTGAAACACTCTGTAAAACATGCATATAACATGAGAAATTTAATACCTTGATAAAGATATAAGAAAAAAAAAATTGCACATGTGAAGTTCAAATATTTTTACTGTCTTAACTTGTTATCTTAACTGATAAGTTTTAAAATAATTAATAAATGTTTCTTAATAAAATAAAAGAAATAATACTTTATATCTTTAAGGCAAACTGTGAATAAAAATGGACATCATTGGACAACTTCACCCATCAGGGGATGTCTCACCCGTCAGGGGATGATTCACCCGTTAGGGGATGGTCTTCGGTCATCAGGGAATGGTCTCTCAGCCATCAGGGGGATAGCCTTCGACCATCAAGGGATGATCCTCAACCATCAGGAGATGGTCCTCGCTCGATCATTAGGGGATGGTCCTCTATCATAAGGGGATGATCCTCGATAATCAGGGGATGGTCTTGTTCATCGCCAAACTCGTCGGTGAATAGTTGGTTCAGCGCCAAACTCAATAAGTCAGCACCAAACTCCCTAAGTCATAACTGTACTCCTCGGAGACTAAGATATTTTCTCATCAAAGACTAACAAAATTTTGCTCGTCAGAGAATAATAAAATTTTGCTCATCGGAGACTAACAAAATTTTCTCGTCGGAGACTAACAACATTTTCTTTCATCTAGGACTAACAAAATTTGTACCCTCAGAGACTAGTATCTTTAGCCTACCAGAGACTAACTCCATACTATCGGAGACTAACCTCATGCTGTCGGAGACTAAGTTAGGACTTGTCTCCGATATAGTTGTGACTTCTTCATTCCTCAGAAGGTGGTGTTATCAACAGATAACCATACATAGATCATACTCTCATCCTCATCTTTTTTGTAGTGTGCAACATTCTTAATGTCTACTAATTCTTATTGACACTGCTAGACCTCAAGAACTCTGGTTGTCGGAGACTCAAGCATGGTGTTCTCACTACTGATAAAAAGAAATGTTTGGTAGATAAAGGTTTGTCTACAAAGTGGTTGTCAAACATTTGATACTCTCATCGGATAGTTTTTGAAATAAATGACGTTAACTCCAGGTGTTAAAAGCATGCATTAAATCATACTTTTAGAAATGAATAAATAAGGTTCTTTTACAAACATGGTATGCATAACAGAACAAAATAGTCCAGAAACAAAGCCAGACTTTAACATAGTGTTCTTACCTCTTTAGCTGCACAGAAGGAGTTGAAAGCTTGGGTTGTTCTTCAAAAAAAAAACACAATTGCTCTTGAAAGTGAACCTGGATTTTGTGGGTGTTTGGCTGTAAAGAAAATTTTATGAAAGTAGAGCTAGGGTTGTCCTCTAAGTGATGTATTTATATCACTTGCCAAACAGCGAGAGCAGCTGGATTGTTTGAGAGTAGATTTTAGTCGTTGGCTGGAAGAAGGCAGTAACAAGCACTAGAATGAAATGATTGGTTTGAAAGGATGGCATTGCAGCTGCTAAAAGTCAGTCAGTCATCTATCATAGCCAACACTCTAGTGTACTGTTGGAAATGATTGACAATAGACAGGTCATGTGCACCACTCTGAAATAATATAATTATATCACTAGCCTTCCATCAGTCTTCTGGTTCAAAGTGAGTACTAAAGTTCTCCCGTGTGATTACCTTCCCACGTGACTACATATACCAGCATTTGGTAAAACTTTGAATAAAATAATTATTTAAAGATTTGAGCTCAAAATACATTTAAAACTTTGGACATCACATTGCCATAAAATTTTCATTTAAGATATGAATTCATTATTCATACCCACAATTAAACCTTTAAACATAAAATAAAATATTCATAATATAAATTAATCATTCAGTAGAAGTCATTCTAATTTTCGAGTTCTCATAATAATGTTATAAAATCTCATTATGGTAAGTTCTTATATTTATAGAGATAATTAAAACCAATTACGATTCTAATTAGGATTTCCAACCAATGATGTGATAATTACCATTATGGATATTGCTAATTTCATATTATACTAAGGTTAAGCATATGATTTCTAGGATATTCATAGATGCGCTTAACCTAGGTATCTAGGCTCAACTGGACATTTAAATTATCAAAGTCTTAAGGAGCTTAAAATGAAGGACATGTTTATTGGACTATCATCAACCAAATTAAGCAAGAAGACTAGACATAATAGTTTTTTTTTTATCAACGAAACTACCCCTAGAACTAACCCAATGCTCGCCTATTTTTCTCATTCAATTCTCACATCGATGAGGTTTAATCCCTTGACCTCAAGGTCATAGGGAGTACGCTCTAACCACTTGAGCTAACCACAATATCTAACATAATAGTATATATACCTAGTTGATCTCTCAAGTTATATGGACATTCACAGAATTCACACTTCTGCTCCTAGAGATATTAAATAATAAAATTTCTCAAGGATTTTAGTTAAAATTTGTATATTTCATCTACAACCTCGTGAAAAGTTCGAGGAAGAAATATTTGAAATTTTCACGCTTGGTCGTTGTCAAGTAGTGCTATAATCGAGTTGAGTTGAGTATCGATTTATTTGTGAATAGCTCGAATAAGCCGAACATTTTTAAATCTGCAAGTATTTTTCATGTAACAAGTAATTATCATTTAATTGCTGAATAGTCGGCTCGACTCAATAAGTTTACAAGCATAATAAATTGGTCAAACTTGACTCGACTTGATTCGTAATTCGAGTCGAGCCAAGTAATTAGTAGAGACGAGTCGAGTATTGAGTAGATCAACTCGAATTACAACCCTATTGTCAATTACAAGGATCAAGAGGGCAAGTAGCAGATCACAGTTCAAGTCTATACGCTTCTTTTTCAATTATGTCAATCCTTTATTTATTCCTCTTGTTGTATTTATTTCTTTATTTACATGTTTTGTTAGATTATTTTAGAATTATTATTACTTGTTGCTATTTTTTCTTTCTTGTAGTTTTAATTATTAAGTTCATGTTACGTGTTTAAATTATTGTTATGCAATTTATAAAGTTTAGTAGTATAATTTTTTTTTATTTCTTAGATCAATGTAGTAGGTTGTTAATATCTTTTAATTTTATTTTATTTATGATTTTAGTAAACCGTTGTAGTAAGTTGTTAAAACCTTGCAATTTCATTTTATTCACATTTCTTGATCCATGTAGTAGATTGTCAAAGCCTTTGTAATTTTTCTTTTCTAGTTTGATATATTTTATTAATTTTTTTTAATTTGCACAAATAACACTCGTGGATGTTTACTTTTATGTTGATGAATGGTTCTATTTATTAGTTGCATGTAAAAGAGAAGTTGTGGTAACCATGAGATTCCATGTAAGTCGAAGGTGCCTAATACCTTCCCTCGCTTAATCAAGCCCTGAATCCATTAAATCATTGGTTCGCTAGATTAACAGAGTCATCAATAAAAGGCTGTATTTTCCTAGGACTTCAGATGGATTGGTATATCTTAATTTGTAATTACCATTTGGGACTCTCTTAAACTGGTTAGACCCTTTATAATGTTTCATCAAATTAAATGCCCGGTTATGCCTAATTCTCTAAACCCTAAAACACATATTTTTACCCTAAAAATTTAGGATGCGAGAATGTCATAAGTTGAAAGAGAAAGTGGTCAACAAATTGAACCATTAACAACACTAAAATTAAGGGATACTATGATGGACATACAGTGTCTGTCACAAAAGAGTTTCTTGAAGCTCATCGTTATTGGCTTCCAATGGTGGGCGGCAAGTTGTCAAAGAAGAATATCCAATTTTGTCATTTTCAAGTTTTTTATGACAACGTTAATTTTTTTTAATACTATTATATATTGTAAATATCATGAAAATTAATTTTTCATTAAATTGCATGGAGGATGTCGCATTGCATGTGCTATGGGCTGCTTGTGGTGAGCATATTGTCGCCAGTAATTTGTGACGGACGTATCTGTCACAAAAAATGTCGCAAGCTTTTTTGTAACGGACTTCTAAATTTGTGACGGACCATACAATTGTGACTAACAATCTATGCGACGACGTTTGCAACAAGTGGTTCCGTCACAAAATTATTTATTTGTGATGGATTATCCTTTTTGTGACAGTTCCGTCCATCACAATTTTTCTAGATTCTAGTAGTGTAAGAACAAATCGAGGAGGCAAGTTTATTTATAGACCATTTTGGAAATATTGCAAAGAAAAAGTCATCAAAGGACAACAAAATGGGGTTGTGTAGCAAAGAATTCAGAGCATTGCAGAAATGGCGAGAAGCATGATAAAGGCAAAAGGACTTTCTAATGAATCATGGGCTGAAGTAGTAAATTCGGTCATCTATCTTCTTAATACATCTCCTACGAAAGCAGTCCCTAACATGATACCTTAAGAAGCTTCCTATAACTAGACACCAAGGATTGATCATCTAAGAGTCTTTGGTTGCTTGACATATTACCTTATTCATCATCATGAAAGAGAAGCTTGATTAGAAAGGCCAACAATGCATTTTCTTGTCAACAGTGATGAATCTAAGGCTATCAACTATACAAGCCTTAATCATTTAAAGAAATGTTATATTTGATGAAATGAAGACGACATGGACTTTTTGGAACTCTTGCAACCGAAGTACGGTCTAACGACATTAAGTCCTTTGACATAATAGACAATATCATATCAAAGGATTTGAATAATGGTGGTTAGGATTTGATTTAGGAAATTTGTAATTAATTATCAAAGTCAACATAATCTTCTCTTCAATGTAATTGTAACTAACCTTAATCAGCTCCTTGACTGTAGTAATTAGGCTCAGTGATTGTTATAAATACATTCACAGCCATGTACTGTAATTTAATAAGAAAACATAGAACACAATTAGTCAAATATCTTCTCTACGTCTCTCTCTTGATTTATTTTGGTATCAGAGCCACTAAGTAGCTACGCATTTCCTTCTGCACTTATCCTCTTTCATATTGCTGCCATGACTACTCTTGAATCTAATTCTTCCTCAACTCAATCAAACACACTTTTACTGTCCCACGACCAATTATTCTCTCCGAAGCTCATTACTACCTCACACTCAAATTAACATCATCTATTTACTTGGTTTGAAGGACACAAATTGATCTTTATCTACAAGGACAAAACATGTTTTGGTTTATCAATGGTTCCAACCCACACCCCTCTTCTCACATACTTTCTGCTTCTGATAATACATCGCCAATTCTAAATCCAGCGACACAAGCTTGGGACACTCGGGCCCTATTTGATGCAAGAAAAACCTTTTCTTGAAAATATTTTCTTCTATTTTTTGTTGTTTGGAAACAAAAAATATTTGCAGTGTTTGTTGTAGAATGGAAAATTCAAAGTTAGGAAAATGTTTTCCACACATTTTGTGTTTTCTAAAGTATTTTCAAAAAATAACTCACGAAATAAAAAAATAGAAAACGTTTTCGAAAAATTAATCAAACACAACTATATGACCAAAGCCGCTTTCACCACCACCATCCCCTTGTCAATGCCACCACCACCACCACCCCACTACCACCCCGCCGCAGCCACCACCACCATCTCACCGCCCCCATCGTCACCGTCACCATCATAACCACGCCACCCCTGTCACCATCATCACATCTCTGTCACCACCATCACCCCCCGCCGCCGCCGCCGCCGCTGCCACCACCTCAACTCTCCCACTATCACCCTCACAAATCGTATTTTTATTCGTTTCTCAAATATTTAGCAATCAAATATCAGAAATAATTCTTTCAGGATACATTTTCATAGAAAGTATTTTCTAAGAAAACATTTTCCTATGAAATCATTTTCCATCAAGCATTTTTCAGAAGAAAAAATTCCATTTATAAAATGGAGCCTCTGTATAAATTAATCACGAGTCTTCTTATTGCCCCACCTTCATAAAGATGTCTTGCCTCTTGTTATCTGCTGAAATATGATATACTTTAAGAAGCTACCTTTGCAATCTCCTCTAATTTCACATCCTTCAATTAACCATGGAACTTCACGACAAACGACATCAGGATGAATCTTTATCTAGTTTCCTCAAACGAATAAAGCGGGTGCCCAATGAATTTGTTTTCATCAATCGCCCCAGTTTCAGAATCTGATTTCATGGTGGCTATACTAAAAGGCATACTACCAGAATTTACATCATTGAAATCAACACTTTCTATACTTGACCAGCCTCTGTGCTTTCCAACATTCCTTACCAAGTGCTTAAGTCATGAATTTGTTGATGGACCATCTGTCTTAGTGGAACCACATATACCTACTGCTACAAGTTCACAACGACCACCCAATCATGGTAGTGGTAGGGGTCGTGGCTGCTGAGGTCGTGGACGTGGCTCTTTTCGTCCACCTTGCATTTTCTGTGGACGACCAACCCATGACTCATATATATGCCACTACCACCCTCAATCTGCCCACTCTACCGATATCCTTGGGCCACCTCCCAGAGCTCCCTCTCCTACATCTAAATTCATGGCATCTACTTCCCACTTCAATTCATATGTTCAGCAGCCTTCTATTAGTTCTCTTTAATGGTATCCAGACACGGGTGCTAATTACCATGTTACTACTGATTTTGCAGGAATAACACATGTCGAGGACTACACTGGTATTGATCATCTCTGAGTAACCAATGGTAAAATTATTCCAATTAAAAGTATTTGTTCTACTTCTTTCAATTCTAATAATAAAAACTATTTGTTATCTAATTTTCATCATGTCCCCTGGAAAGACTTTTATCTATAAATCAATTTTGTCATGATAATAATGTTTATTTTGCATTTCATCCGTTTTGTTTCTTTCTTAAGGATCGTAACTCCCAACAAACTCCTCTCAAAGGGAGACTAAAGATGGACTCTACACTTTGCAAGTCCATCCCTCATTCTCAGCATTTTCAGCTACTCATATCTCTCTTGGTAATTGGCTTCATCGCCTGAGATGTCCACAAGAACGTCTTCTTAGGAGCATTATGTCTTAAGAATAAGTTGGGTGTGTCTTCAAATAAAAATTTTCCAGTATGTCCGTTGTGCCATATGGGCAAAGATTGTCGTATTCATTAGATTGAAAGTACATTTGTTCCTTCCGTGATTTTAGACTTAAATCATTTGTGATGTTTGGGGGCCAGCTCCTATTTCTTATTAATGGAAATAAATATTATGTTCTTTTTGTTGATGGTTTCACAAGATATTCATTGAATTATATAATTAAAACTCGTCAAGAAGTTTCCACAAAATTTTGAGAGTTTCAAGCAATGGTTGAAAGACTTTTCAACTCAAAAATTAAGCATTTCAAACGGATGGTACTAGGGAATTTTTTTACCACTCAAATCACATTTCTTAAAAATTGGCATCATCCATCGTCTTTCTTGCCCCCATACTTCTCTTCAAAATGGTATGGTTGAGGGGAGATATCATCATGTTGTTGAAACAGGACTAACTTCAATGGCTCGTTCCTCTGCTCCTGGCATTTTCTGGGATTATGGTTTTGAAACGGTTATCTCATAAAATAGAATGCCCTCTCAAGCAAATCAGAATATTTCTCCGTATAAAAAACTGTTTTCAAAATCACCAAATTATGATTTCCTTCGTGTTTTTGGATGCTTTTGTTTTCCCTTCCTTCGTCCGTATAACTCTAACAAAATGGAATTCTGATTTCTTCCATGTATATTTTTAGGATATAGCCAAAGACATCTAGGTTACTATTGTTTTTAACAAGTCTCAAAAGATGTATGTTGCACGGTATGTCCGTTTTGAAGAGCATACTTTTCCTTTCTCTACACCTCTTCCTCATGTCTCATCATCCTTACTTCAAGCCTAAACAACTCCACCATATTTTCCATCCTCATCTTTTCCATCTTGGGCTGTTGTACCCAATTTTCCAGCCACTTCTCCACCCATCTCTGTTATTCAGTCCTATTTTTCTTCTCCCTCCCATAATACTTATGGCAATCGCTCAATAAACAAAGACCACCAAGGTAATAGAAACTGCGGCCAGCAGTCAACCAACCACTCCGTTCACTATTGACAATACTTCCACTCATGCACTTCGAACTCGGCAAGTTTCCTCCTTATATAACTCTCCAAATTCGGCTTCTTCATCTACTCCTATCAATATTTCACTATCATCAACTGTTTCTGCATCTGTTCAGACTCCTAATTTAGTTTCCCATAATTAGCCTGCCTCTGCATCAATACAAGTCTCAATTCAAGAATCACCATCACTAAAATTTATTCCACCAACTAAATATGTCCAAGCACTTGCACCCACACCAGCACCTGCCTCCACCTTCACCATCTAAACATAAACATGCCATGATCTTACGAAGTCATAAAATGCACACCATCTGTCTGCCTTCATGTCCGAACAGACTTCTTTTTCAGCAGCAAATTAAAATTTAGGATGGCGGAAAGCCATGCTCAAAGAGATGCAACCCTTACATAAAAATCAAACATGCTCTTTAATGCCAAAAAACATAGAATGAATATTGTTGGTAATTAAAAGGTTTACAGAATTAAGAAGAGAGTTGGCGGTTCATGCTCTTTAGGTATATATAACTCCTTGTTGCAAAAGGCAATCAGCAACTACCCGGCTTAGACTCTGAGACATTCAGTCAAGTCATCATTCCAACAACCATTCGACTGATATTGTCCATAGCAGTCACTCGTCACTGGTCTATTCGTCAGCTGTATGTCCACAATGCTTTCCTGAATGGTTTTTAAAAGGAGGATGTCTATATGCAGAAACCATAGGGCTTTATTGATCCCAAGCATCCCAAGTATCCCAACCATGTTTCCAAGTTACACAAGTCACTATATGGGTTAAAACAGACACTAAGGGCCTGGTTCTCTAGACTTTCCTCATTCCTTCTTTCTCATAATTTTATTTAATCTAAAAATGATACATCTTTTTTCATTTTCAATGATTATCGCATACACCTTTTTATTTTAATATATGTTGATGACATTTTAATTACAGGTAATTCTGAGTCATCTATTACTACCTTAATCAATACTTTTGGTACTGAATTCTCCCTAAAGGACTTGGGGCCCCTATACTATTTCTTGGGTGTTGAGGTTGTACAAAATAATGTTCAAATGCTTTTGTCTCAACAACAATATCTTCAAAACATACTCCAACGTGCAGCCATGGCAATTTGCAAATCTCAATCGACAGAACTATCCTCCACAAACAAGTTAACCACGCGTACTGATGACCCATTTGATGATCCGACATTATACCATTAGATTGTTGGCTTGTTATAGTACTTTAGTATTCCTCGACCAGACATCTCCTTTGTAGTAAATAAGGTTTGTCAATTCATGCATCAACTATTAGCTGTAGTCAAAAGGATCATCCACTATTTACAAGGTACCAAATCTTTTGGTCTATATTTTTCAGCTAGAGCCTCACACATATTATCAGCCTTCACTGCTGTAGACTGGGCTGGTAACATTGATGACAGATGCTCCATGGCAGGAAATGCCATCTATTTAGGCAACAATATCAGTTCATGGGTTTCTAGTAAACAATGCACGGTAGCTCATATGGATAATAGTCAAAAAGATTTTTATTCTTTATTTTTTTTTTACGTTATGAGTTCAATGTCGATAAATCAGCGAGTCTAGAAATTCATTTCTGATAATTGAACCTTCTCGAACTGTTTGAAATCAGGATTCAAGCATTAAGAATCTGTGAGGTTTATTATTTATTCCCCTTCGAAATCCGGCGAAGTGCTCATAGAACTCCTGTCAATGGATTAATCTATTTTTTCTCCGGAATGCCAGAATCATCAACAGAATCATAATACAAGGCCATTGTACATACTGTGGCTGACCTCAAATGATTCAACTCCTTGCTAAATGAGTTATGACTTTCCCTTACCCATTCACCCACTTTATGCTGTGATAACTTGGTTCTACATATCTTGCATCTTATGCTTGGACCAAGCATATAGATATCGAATATCATTTTGTTTGTGACATGGTGGCTCAAAAGCAAATATATATTCAATTCATTTCTACCCATGACAACATTGTTGATGTTCTTACAAAAGCATTGCCCGACCAAAAGTAAATTTGAGTACAACGGCTCCAAGCTCAAAGTGTTTCCAGGACTCCCATTTGGCTTGTGTTGGAATATCAGCTGAAGGCATTTGAATGTTGGTTGGGATTTGATTTAGGAAATCTGTAATTAATTATCAAATTCAACACGATCTGCTATTCAATGTAATTATAACTAACCTTAATCAGTTCCTTGACTGTAGTAATTAGGCTCAGTGATTGTTGTAATTTCTTTGAAAATTCACTGCCATGTTCTGTAATTCATTAAGAAAGCAGAGAACAAAATTAGTCAAATATCCTCCCTATGTCTCTCTCTTGATTTATTCAACTAGAATAAGAAGAAGATTTCCAATTTCCTCCAAACCATGGTGCTGCCTCTGAGCCAAAATTTACAGCTTCATCAATGACCATTTCACCTTCTAGAAGAATCAAACCTCTTAGGGATGCTTACGAATCAAGAAATGTCGCATTTATTGCTTGTGAGCCACAGAACTGTGAGGAGGCAACAAAATTTGGAAGAAGAAATTAAGATGATCAACAAGAATGAGACTTGGCAACTTATGGAGAAACCAAAGAACAAGGAGATCATTGGACTGAAATAGGTATTCAAGACTAAGCTCGATGAAGATGGATCACTGTAGAAAAATAAGGCCAGACGTGTCGAGAAAGAATTTTTGCAACAACCGGTTGTGGATTTTAACGAAACATTTGCACTGGTTGAGCAAATATAGACTATAAGGACTTTTCTAGCTCTTGTCAGTCTCTAGTTAGATGTCAAATCAGCCTTTCTTAATGGAGATCTTAAGTAGGAGATCTATGTTGAACAACCAGAATAATATGTTATTCAAGGATGTGAAGATAAGGTGTAATGTCCCTAAAAGGCTGGAACAACAAGATAGACAAGAACCTTCAAGATCATGGTTTCAAAAGAAATCCAAGTGAGCCAAATGTGCTCATTTTCTGATTTTATGCCTTTATGCAGATGATCTCATCTACATGTCCATCAGCTAAGAGATGGAAGAAAATTTTAAAAGAGATGACATATTTGGGACTGATGAGAATTTTCCTTGGAATGCAAGTTAAAGAAGAAGATGACAATATGTTGGAAAATAAACTCATAGAGAGAACCTTGAAAGAAGAAGATAATACTTGTATTTCATCACTTGATTTCACTTTATTACAAAATGACTTCATACAAGGTTTTATATAGGACTCATAAGAAAGTTCTACACATATATTAATTACCTCTAAACTCTAAGAGACTCTCTTTGATGATTCTAGAGATAGGATGCATCTAAATATACAATTAATCTAAAATTACTAATACATGCATCAAGATCAATCTAGAAGCACCCACATACATGTACTATAATAATTATAGTCAAAAATTATTTTTACTATTTTCAACACCCCCTTAATTTTGATTACTCCAAGTAGAGTTCGAAATTTGTTGAAGATGTCACTTTTGAGAGGCTTCGTAAAAATGTCACTAATTTGGTCTTGGGACTTCACATATTTGAGCTCTACTTTGTTCTTTTCAATGCATTCTCGGATAAAATGAAACATTGTGTCTATATGCTTGCTCCTTTCATGAAATACCGGATTTTTTGCTAAAGCCATCACCGACTTATTATCAATTAAAATTTTTGTAGAGTCCTTTTGTGGTATGTAAATTTCTTCCAACACTCTCCTTAGCCAAATGGCTTGACAAACACAAGACAAGGCAGCCACATATTCTGCTTCACAAGTAGACAAAGTAACAATAGGTTGCTTCTTTGAACTCCATGAAAATGATGTATCACCCATAAAGAAAACATATCCAATTGTGCTCTTTCTATCATCAATGTCACCGGCCCAATCACTATCGCAATAACCCACAAGTTTGAACTCATTAGAACGATGATAAAACAATCCAAAATTTAAAGTACCTTTTAGATAGCGGAGAATTCTCTTTACTGCCTTCAAGTGACTTGTTTTTGGAGCCTCCATATATCGACTGACAAGTCCAACACTATAAAGTATGTCGGGCCTTGTGCAAGTCAAGTATCTTAAACTTCCAACAAGACTTTTGAAATAAATGGGATCCACTTTTTCACCTTCTTCCAATTTTGATAACTTTGTTCCACATTCAATGGGGGTGCTAACAGATTGACAACCTTCCATCTTGAACTTTTTCAAAATCTCTCTTGCATAACCTTCTTGAGAGATCATTATGCCTTCATCCATTTGTTTTGCCTCAATCCCAAGATAATATGACATAAAACCAATATCGGTCATTTCAAATTCTCGAGCCATGTCTTGCTTAAAATTCTCAAACATTCTTGGACTATTACTCGTAAAAATTAAATCATTAACATATAAGCATGCAAGAAGAAATTCTCCATTTTTACTCATGTTAGCATAGAGAGCATGTTCATGAGGACACTTGTAAAATTCTTTACCTTGAAAATATTTGTCAAGTCTACTGTTCCAAGCTCTTGGCGCTTGCTTTAAGCCATATAAAGCCTTTTTTAACTTTAACACTTTGTCTTCTTCTCCTTTAATGGTGTAGCCCAATGGTTGCTCTATATATACCTCTTCTTCAAACACTCCATTCAAAAAAGCAGACTTTACATCCATTTGGTGAATTTTCCACCCATTTTGAGCCGCCAAAACTACAATGAGTCTTATAATCTCCAATCTTTCAACCGGTGCAAACACTTCATCATAATCAACTCCATGTCTTTAATTGTACCCTTTAGCTACTAATCTTGCTTTATATTTTTCAACTAAGCCTTTTTCATTCTTCTTCACCTTGTATACCCATTTTACACCAATAGCTTTTTGTCCTTTTGAAAGGGTTGTTAGCTCCCACGTGTCATTCCTTTTGATGGACTCGATCTCTTCATTCATAGCTTTCCTCCACTTTGCATTTTCAACTTCTTTAAAAGTTGTTGGCTCGGTTTCCGCCAAAAGACAAAAAAGTGTCAAGTCAGATATTGGCGATATCTCTTCCGTTTTATCATATATGTCTTGAAGTCTTCTTGTAGGCCTTAGTGGTGACTCACTTGATGAAGAATGAGGAGTTGTTTGACCATCATTTGTTACCAATGGTGTTGTAGGGGGAGACATAGATTGCTCAATCTCTTCATCTTCTTCATCAACAAATGGAAAAAAATTATAATCTTCTTATGGATTGCTCCAATCCCACGATCCTTCTTCATTGAATTCAACATCTCGGCTAATGATCAATTTTCCATTGCTTGGATTATAAAGCTTGTACCCCTTTGATCTTGCATCATAGCCAACAAATACAAACTTTTCACTTTTGTCATCTAACTTGGTTCTTAACTCATCGACAACATGTGCATAAGCTATACTTCCAAAAACACGCAAGTGAGAGATAGCTGGCTTTGATCCATTCCATGCTTATTGGGGTGTCATATCTTTGACACTTTTTGTGGGACATCGATTGGACAAGTACACAGCGCAATCCACTACTTCAGCCCAAAATTCTTTAGGCATTCTTCTGCTTTTAAGCATGCTTCGGGCCATTTTGAGGATACTTCTATTTTTTCTCTCCGTGACACCATTTTGTTGAGGTGACCTTGGAACCATCACGGGATGTCAAATCCCATTATCTTCAAAAAAATTCATGAACTCTTTAGAATTAAATTCGCCACCTCTATCTGAACAAATGGCTTGAATTTCATAGCCACTCTCTTTTTCAACTTGAACTTTAAACTTCTTGAAACAATCAAAAACTTGAGATTTTTCTTTAAGAAAGTATACCGAGCCTTGCGGCTAAAATCATCAATGAAGAGTAAGAAATACCGATTCTTACTAAAAGATTGTGGTTTGATTGGTCCACACACATCCGAGTGAATAAGCTGCAGTGGCTCCCTTGATCTTGTCATAGACTCCTTTGGAAAACTTTTCCTTGATTGCTTACCAAAGAGACATCCTTCGCAAAGTTGATTTGCATGATCAATGGAAGGCAAACCCTTCACCATATGCTTCTTTGAAAGCAAATTCAGCCCTCCAAAATTTAAGTGGCCAAACCTAAGATGCCACAACCAAGAAGAATCTCTAACACAAGCCTTTACGCATTTAGCCACATCATTTTGAACTTTAAGGAAAAACATGCGATTATTGGTCATTTGCACATTAGCAATTAAATTATCAAATGAGTCTTTCAAATTTAGAAATCCATCCTTCATGACAATAGTGTAACCTTTCTCCATAAGCTGACTCAAACTCAAAATATTGTTCTTCATACTTGGAACATAATAAACATTTGAAATGAAATTATGATCTCCATTTTTCAAGCGAATTAAGATGTTACATTTTCCTTTCACCTGTACTCCAGAAGAGTCTCCAAATGTGACTTTACCATTCACCTTCTCATCAAGATCCACGAACAATTCTTTGTTTCCACACATGTGGTAGCTAGCACCGCTATCAAGATACCACATATTATCTTCATAATTTTCTTCACTTTTCAATGCTAGAAGCAAAGTGGGCTCGTCGATCAACATTATTATTCTCCTCCACAAGGTTAGCTCTCTCATTAATATTGTTTGGTGAAGAGCGGCATTCAGAAGCATAGTGGTCATACTTGCGACAATTGTAGCATTTGATATTAGATTTATCATACCTTGAAACATGTCTTCCTCTTCCACGTCCTCTTGAATAGCTGGAATCATGAGATCTTTCTTCCTTATGATTTTCATCTCATTCTTAACCGCGTCCTCGTCCTTGTCCACGACCTTGTCCATAACCCCTTTGGTTTCTCACATATTTTTCA
Source organism: Centella asiatica (assembly GCA_014636745.2). Lineage (NCBI taxonomy): Eukaryota > Viridiplantae > Streptophyta > Magnoliopsida > Apiales > Apiaceae > Centella > Centella asiatica. The sequence continues at coordinate 25,525,149 of CM025787.1, forward strand.
TCGTTGTCTTTTAAAAATAATTTTGCTTGTAAGATTTATTCAACCGGCTCCTTCTTCTTTGACAATCTCTCTTCATGGGCTTGTAATGAACCCATAAGTTGATCAATAGTCATAGTATCCAAATCTTTGGACTCTTCGATTGCCACAACTATGTAATCAAATTTGGAGTCAAGTGAACGAAGAATTTTTTCTATGATACAAATATCACTTACTTCTTCTCATTGCTTTTCTTTTGGTTGACAACCGCCAATATTTAGTCTGAAACGGATTCAAATTCTTTCATTCGCAAAGCCTCAAACTCGCCACAAAGTGTTTGAAGCCGAACTCGCTTCACTTTATCAACTCCACTAAAGGAAGTTTTGAGGGTATCCCAAACTTGTTTCGAAGTTGTTGCGGTAGCCACCTTTTGTAACATAGCATCATCCAAACATTGATGGATGATCATGATAGCCTTTTGATCTTTCTTTCTTTGACTTTGAAGATTCTCCTTTTGGGCTTGATTCAAGGTCGCTTCATTTTCGGGTATCGTAAAGCCTTTCTCCACAACTTCCCATGCATCATTTGCACCAAGGATTGCCTTCATTCGGATGCACCAACTTTCGTAGTTGCCTTTGTTGAATTTTGTCATTTGAAATTGAGACATTCCGCTGGCCATCATCTCCTTCTTGTGGAATGAATAAGACTACACAAGTCTTTTTCTTTTAGTAGAACCTTTGGCTCTTGATACCACTTTGTTGGAAAATAAACTCACAAAGAGAACTTTGAAAGAAGAAGATAATACTTGTATTTCACTCACTTGATTTCACTTGATTACAAAATGACTTGATACAAGGGTTTATATAGGACTCATAAGAAAGTTCTACACACATATTAATTACCTCTAAACTCTAAGAGACTCTCTTGGATGATTCTAGAGATAGGGTGCATCTAGATATACAATTAATCTAAAATTATTAATACATGCATCAAGATCAATCTAGAAGCACCCACATACATGTACTATAATAATTATAGTCAAAAATTATTTTTACTATTTTCAACACAATATTTACATTTCTCAAGAAACGTATGTTCAGATTTATTGAAGAAGTTTCATGTTTCTAAGTACAAACCAGTCTCCACACTTGTGGTCCCTAATGACAAACTCTCAAAGCTTGTTGGCTCTCTTATTTATCTCAACAAGACAAGACCTGACATTGTATGTGTTGTTGGTGTTGAAACATAAAATATGAGATAGGACCAAGTTAGAAACGTGTAACAAATTACATGGGAAGAGAATACTGTTCATTTACCCAAATGATTACATTATGTAAATATCTATACATAAACACATATGTAAATAAAAATAAAAATAAAAAACTCTGTAAAAGAAAGTTACAATGAAAGAAGAAAAAAATTTCAGTTGCATGATTAAGTTGACTGAAAAAGTTCTTCTAAATTGATTGGATGCAAAAATTCTGAATCAAGGTGTTGTTAGGCTAATTGGTTCTTATGCATGTTGAAACATAAAATATGAGAGACCAAGTGAGAAACGTGTAACAAATTACACCGGATGAGAATATTGTTCATTCAAATGATTACATTATATAAATGCTTATATATGGGCACATATCGGTAATTCCGAAAACTACAATTTATCGTATAGATAAATACCGCTAATAATACTATTTATCATCTAAATCTATTCATTATTATCATAACCACTGATATTTATCTCTAATAATTAGTATAATCTCAGATTTATGAGCAACCCAAGCAAACGTCATTTTGCAGCAAAGAGGATATCAAGATACGTTAAAGGTACCACGAACTATGGTACTTTTTATCAAAGAGAAGATGACAGCAAGCTGGTTGCATTGATGACATAAAAAGCACATCAGGCTACACTTTCTTCCTAGGAAGGAACATTATTTATTGGTCTTCCAAGAAGCAAAGGACACTTTCTATGTCATCAGCAAAGGCAGAATATGTTGCAGCGATAAGCACAAATTGTGATGCAATGTGCCATGACCAAGAACCCTGATTTTCACATCTGCACAAACCACATTGAGATTAGGTATCACTTCATTAGAGAACTTGTTGAAGATGGACAGACTGAGCTAAAGTTTTGCAAGACAGGAGAATAAGTGGCAGAAATATTTACTAAACCTGTTTATCCAGAGTAGTTTCTATTCTTTCAAGAGAAGCTTGGAGTCTTCGGTTTTACAGAATTAAGGTGGAGTGTTGGAAAGTTATTCTAAGAATCTAGAATTTCCTAGAATTATTCAGCTTTTATGTACATATATTATCAGTTTAATGTATTCCTTTAGTTGTCCTAGGTTCATGCATCTTAAGTTCATGTACTCGAAGTAAATGCTAGGCATCTAGAGTTCTCTTATGGCTACTATATAAGTTGTACCAAGTGCTGAATATGTAAGACAAGATCGTACCTGATTCCAGATTAATATTCTATATTAAGATCATTATCTTCTTCCATTTTAGATCTTAGACCATTTATCTTTCGATGTGCCTTACAAATTGGTCTTGACATTGAATACTATTATTCAGCTTAATTTAATAAGTTAAACAACAATTTTGCACGATAGAATAGCAATAGATGTAATTTTGAAGAGAGTATCACATTTTCGGGTGCATGAACTGTTACATGTACCAAAACATACAAGCATGCAGACACATCACGACAACAGATCGCTTAGCACATAATCACCTAGGAGAAGTTCTATCTAGGTCTAGAAATTACAATTTATATGACTCTAATTGTCCTAATTTTTCATCATCAAAACTAATCACTCCATAATGGCCTACCAATGACCTAAAGATTTTTTGGGGAGCGCTCATAAGGATATTCTTTGTCATTTTTATATAGATGATTTCAATAGATTTTCACAAATCCATTTCTCTAAATTTAAGGACGGAGCTTTTGAAAAATTTACGAGAATAAAAGCGGAAGGAAACTTGATTGAAGCCATACTTAAAGATTCAGATACGATAGAGGTGAAGAACAGTCAAAAATATAGATCGATAGATTCAAAGAATTTTGTGCATTAAGTGACAAAATCGTTAAAGCTAACTCTACTCAGGTGTTATATGTGTGTGAGTGTTAGGAGTGGCCTCCATTGTAAAAATTAAAAATAAAATAAAAAAAACTAACTCTACTAACTTGTCTGATTATGAATGGAACATTGACTGAAATGATCATTTCTATGTTATTATTTATTGGCATGCACACTATCTTGTTATTATGAATGAAAGTTCTAGCTGTAAATCATAATCTAAATGAAATACATCCCTAAGTCCTTACAAGATTCGCATAACTGAGCCTTTAACTTTGATAACTTTAAGATTTGGGGCTATTGTTTATGTGAAATTTATCTTGTCCTAGGATGTCGAATGTGGTAACTAGATTAAATATGTTCTTATCTAGGATGTTGAGAAGATAGAGGTGCAAACAAATTTTGGATCTATCACCACACTTGGTGATAAAATATATCTAGGTATACTATATTCTTGGAAAATATACTTCCCTGAGATAATGAGATGTCCTTAACTTTTATGACATAGGATTAGAAATTTACCTTTAGAATCTGAACTTAACCTATTGAAACTACATTCATGGCAATTGAAACAAAATGTAAAAAGTTAATCAATTAGATAACCAGTACTCTAGTTCTAAAATTAGAAACATGTTTCTAACATTTAAGTTAAACAACGACACAATAAACTTAATAATTAGTGTAATAGATGTTGAAAGTTTATAATGCAAATTATGTTATCAAATGTAATTTTAACGATAATTGTTTCAAATTTGAATTTATAAAATCACTTTAACCTGGTGAATCTTAGAAATTAGTAATACTAATAAATATGTTAAAATACTTTTCTATGGTACAATCAAAATTAAGTTAACTCATACAAATTAATATTAAACATCAATTACATTGACATTATATTTTAAATAGAGAAAATACTAAATTATAATTGTTAATAAAATATTTAAATTAAACAATAAAAAAAATGACTCGTAACTTTTGCATGAGTTGCAAGCTAATACACGTTAGAGAGAGAGAGAGAGAGAGACGATTCTAAGATCTCTAAACTCTCTGTCATGCATGCATCACATATCGAACAATGGCAAGCATACATGAACATAATTAATTAGAAAACCGTAAACAAACTCAATCAAAGAAACAAGATAGAATTGATAAAGCCAATATTTAATCACTTAAATTTAAGAACAAACATAAACAAATCCATACAAAATTAAAATGATTTCATTTTTGGGATTTGGCAGAATACATAAATAACTAGTAAGCATTTTGAGAACTCTTTATTATTCAATAACATAGAAAATGCCCTCCTCTCCATCATTTATTCCTCCTCATCCTTAGGAGGGGACTTGTTTAGATCTGGAATCTTAGGCCTGTTTACCACGGGTCTCACATCAACCACTTCGGCCTTTACTTCCGCCACTCCACCACTCTCCACCCGTGGTGGTGGACAGTAGCTCACGCCCCGCCAGCCTCTGCGGCGGTGAGCATTCATATGGCCATTAAGCGCCCTATGAGAAGGGAATTCAAGTTCACAGAGGTCACAAACAAATGAAGGAGGAGGTAAAGGATTGACCAATGCCATCTCTTCTGCCTCATTTGCTTTCCTTTCCATCCCATCTCTGACTTCCGGAGGCGGACTCCGGCTTCGCTCCCTATTATTGTCACCGACTTCTCTGCTGCCAGATGGAAGAGAAGTGTTTTCAGAAACACCATCAGCAATGTCAGCAGAGGAAGATTCTCTTTGAGCCATTTTTAACATAAACAAATACAAGTCACATGTATACTGGTATACAATTAGCAGACGAAAAATGTTGAAAGTATATTGTTAAACAAAGTCATGAGATCAAGAGTATTTATACACAAATCATTGTAGTCATATCTCAATACTGAAATCTACTCAATTTAACAAATACACATTTTATGTATTCATGGATTAAAAAAATATTATTATTCGATTCTTAGTGGTTTACAAATAATTACATTATTGCAAAATAAAGTCAAACTAAATAATTAGATTACGAAAATCTAACACAATTAATGATTTTTTATTATTATTAATGCTTTAACTGAAAATTAATTTTTACACAAAAAGAAATAGATAATTGATATACCAAATTGACCGAGAATTGGTCTACCAACTTGTGGAATTCCAGTATGCTGCACATTGATTTTCTGAGTTGATGCAGAAGTATATACTATTAATACCATTGGCATAAACAAAATCAGATACTTAAATTTTGATCATTTTTGAAAATTAACAGAAAATTAATTCAAAGTGTAAAAAACTGGTTATATTTTCAATTATCTTGATACATTATAAACCAGTCTGTAGGTTCTTCATTATTCAGTAAAACTGAAGTTTAAAGCAAAAACTGTTACCAATCAGTTCCTAGATTCTTTATTTATTGGACAAATCTTAGGCCGGTACAGTTGGAAGTCCGAAATTTCGTAAAACTCTCATGTTTTAAAATAATTCGACATAAGTGTATTTTTTTTTTCCATAAGTTACTATTTATACGTTACTATTTATAAGTTATTATTTTTTCGGTATGTTTTCAGTTAAGTAACTATTGTAACTATTTATAAATTACTATATTTACAAAAATATACTTGTAAAGAATAAAGTTTTCGGAAATTTTGGACTTCATAGTAGACCTGCTACTAATTATCCCTTATTTAAATAACCTTAAGTCTTAAAAAACAAAAATTTGCTTTATTTTTTGTGGTAATTACATTTGGATTAGTTTCCCTGCTGTACTTGTACAGATTTATCAATAATGTATTAAATCTGCACCGCATTTTAAATGCAGAAAGTTGTTAGCGCATTTATTAATTAATTACAATTTGATGATTTTTTTTTTAAAGTAATTAATAGAATCTAAAAGAATCTATAAAATTTAAATGTCTACAGTTCTAATTAATTTTAGCAAATAATATTTTTTGTCATCCGAAATCAGGAATAGCAATTTCTACGCCACTAGAGATGAGTGATATTAAAGAAGGCCTTCTTGACATTTCTAATATTTGACCAGTATATTAATGTAGGCTTATTGCTAATAACAAATAGAATGGCAAATATCTGGCAAACTTTCTTTAAAAAAATTGTAAGAACCGCCAGATGTCATCATAAATACTTAATCCCAGCCAAATTAAGCAGATAGATTTTGTCCAGATTAATTTACTCCCAACAAAATTCAATCCTGATGGAAAGTTTAGTTGGGACTCGGCGCGTGGTAGCTGCAAGGAATTACATCAATAACTAACTTTGGCCTAATCCTGACAGAATTCCGTTGGAACAAATTAATTAAGTTGGTCGGTATTAACCATAAATGTGGCAAAACCCTAGAATCTTTAAAACTAACCTTGAGATGCTTGACTGGATAGAGCATGTGGTTAGTCTATCCATAACTTGAATGAATATATATATTAGCTAAAACTAAACTCCAATTATTGTCAACTGTCATACCCTTCACGGTGTCAAACCAGAAACACTTTAACATCGTTATACCCAAAAAAAAGTAAGCCAAAATGTGTGCATTTATAGTCAATCTAGTTAATTATTAGGCACATTAACTACTAATTAATGTGTATAAGATCATTATGAATTTATTTTCTTATTCTTAATTACTAAAGTATATATTTTTCAAGAACTATTTCTTAATTTTCAAAAGTTTTTCCTTGATTTCTTTGTTGTTGGTTAATAAAATCACAATGTAATGACCCCTATAGATATCGGCACCTCACTAGTTTTTGATTTAAAGCTTGAAAACATAAAAAATGGTTGAGGAAAGAGGAGGAACAAGTTCCCCAGCCGTTCGGCCAGAGTTCATGGCACCCGCGATTTTGTGTTCTTCTTTCTCATTTTCGGGGCGTGAAATGCTTCCTAGAAGTGTATTTCTATATGCTAAAAGGTCATGGGGTGATATCCCTTGTCGTGCCCAGGGAAAAATTGGGAAAGGTTTGAATTTAATCAAAATAGCTCATTTAATATTAGAGCCATCAGTTGGTATTATTTAAAAAAAAAAAAAGATGTATTAACTCATCCTATTTAATTTTCAAAAAATTGATTAAATGATGAACTCTTTTGATTTTGATGACTTCATTGTATACAAAATAGAGAAATATAGGTTCAGGGCTTGATTATGCAAGGGAAAGGTGTTAGGCACCTCTCACATTCATGGAACTCATGATTGTCAATTCACTCTCCCTTATTTAATATTTAAGATAATTATTTACAATTTACAATTAATTAAAAAGAAACTAAATTATTAATTAAATAATTAAAGAAATTGAATTAAGTAACTAAGGATCTACATCATTAAATAAGATTTTAGCTTGGTGACAAAGTATACATGAAAAGAAAACTAGAATATGACATTGAAGAAAGAATATTTACATTTAATGGGGATCTTGCAATTAATGAGTAAGATTATTACTAATTAAGAAATGACAGAGACATGGACTGAGATTTATTTAGACAATAAATTAAATAAAGAAAATTAATTTTAGGACTTTTTATTTAGGAAATTAACTAATTAATGCTAGTACATGCAATTAATTATAAAAATACATTACAGAAGTAAAACTTATTTTTATATTTTTTAAAATTCCTAGAAACAGTAAACATTAGAGAAAAAAAATTGTTTTTGATTTTTTATGAAATCTTTTGATATTTTTTATATTATAAAAAGTACTCTAATAATGAAAAAGAGAATAATAAATGAATTCAAAAAATTATGAAAATTTTATATTTTAAATCCAAAGATTTTCTATGAAGTTTTGAAGGTTTTGAAGAATTAAGAATATGCTATACTGATTTAAACAATTTAAAAGAAAAGGTCTATCAGTTTCACTATAAAGAAACAAACACTTTTAGTTTCAAATGAAAATCAGTTAAATATTTTTCTCATAAAAAGAAAACTCTATGTTTGACTTTGTTGGAAAGTTCAACAAAATCAAATTTTATGTTTAGTCTATCAGAGACTAACTGCTAAACACCGAAAATATGTTGAAGTTAGTCAAATCTATCGGAGATTAAAAATTAGTCTATCGGAGACTAAGAATTAACATATCGGAGATTAAGCATTATGTTGTCGGAGACTATTGTTTGAAGTTCTAAAAGACTAAAGTGAAAATTACTCTCTAATATAGTGAAGAAGTTCTAATTCGAACAGAAGTATTATTCAGCACAAATAAAGACGTTGTGTTGAAGATGAAATTGGTTAGAAAATAAACGAGATGAGTTTTTATTGGATTAGTATTCTGATTCAGATTGTAAATCGTAGAAATATTGTTTAATAGAAATAGAAGCTGTAACTTTGATTAGAGAAGGTACAAGAGATTACAAAGTTAAAAAGCTGTAATTGTTTTTACAGATATAAGAAGTTGTACGACTTCATTGATTCACACATTCAGTACAGAAATTGAAGTTGAAAATCAACTTGTGATTGTTAGAATTTGTAATCAGTTGTTAATCAATAAAGAGAAAAAATTTATTTTGAATTTTTTGGACCTTTTATATAATTATTACATAGTAAACCCTACTATACATAACATGATAGTCATAGAAGAAGTATTCAAAAAACTTTTAAAATTTTAGATTTGAAATCTACGGATATTTCCAGTAGGAAATGAAGTGTTTGAGAAATCTTAGAGAAAAAAAGAAGATTAACAACAATTATCAAAACAATCCACGTTTACCGATTAATTAATAACGAGCAGAATATAAATCTAAAAATTACGAAAAATTTACTAGGATATCTACCTGATATCAGAAGTCTAAAAAATTAAACGGATCAATTTTTGGACGTTGAATAAATTTATTATGAATTTAAGGAGAAAACAAGCATATAATAGTAATATAAATGTAAGAACGTGAAATAAACAGATTTGAATCGAATATACCTTGAATGTTAAGTACATTACATCTATTAGGAACTCTCCTTTACAATTTTTGGGGCTTTGAACTGAATCGAGTGGTTCCTTTTTACTTGAAAGTAATAAAACTAATTATTTTTGTATAAAAGAATGTGACAGAGGGAGTATTTACTCAAAGAAAGAGCAGTAGAATACTCAATTTTAGGTGTTTTTGGCTATAAAAAAGCTTAGGTATTTATAGGAGAGCTCCTAAGGTTTTAATTGGGCAAAAACTTGAGTAAAAATCAAAAGAAAAAAAATCAATTTTGGAAGGTTTTGGCTGCCTGGAGGCCGGTCCGGTCCGGTCCGATTCAGGCCGGATTCCTTTTTCTATTTTTTTTTCGGGCGATTGTCCAAATGACTCCGTTTTGATGGCGTTGATGGTTGCGTTCGCGGTGGCGTTGATGGTTGCGTTCGCAGTTGCATTTGACGCAGCTACTAAACGTAGCCACATTTAATTACAAATGTTCAATTTATGATAAAATAAAGATTCTTCGAGCAAATTACAGCAAAAATATAATATGGAGTGGAACTTAGGGGTACTATTTTTATATTAGGGGAAGATGTTGCAACGTCCTAACGGTCGCAACTGCAATGCCATCAATATTGGCCCAGAAAGGCCATCCGTTTTTTAATTTGGAAATTTGTTTAAGAAAAACAGTAAGCAAAACTTTGTATTATTAACATAGAATTACATTGTGATATTCAGGTTTTTTCTATTTTATTTTGATGGGCGAAATTCCTCCTGCTATTGCTAACCCAATTTGGCAAAATCCCTCCTACTATTGTTAACTCAATTCTCACATTATTCTCGTGATGTTTGATCCCTTAACCTTTAAATCATAAGGGAATACTCCTATTACTTGAGTTAACACACAACCTTTAAGTCATAAAAGAGTACTCCTATTGAAGCTTCTAAATATCTCAAAACTTGTATAATCATTTATCTTAGAAAAAATAAGAAATCATTTTTATGCTTTTTTTTCTGGAGGTAAATATAGACTTTGAATAAAAAGAAACATCAATACAATAGCACAGGGCCGTTGCTCAATTTTTTGCGCTTACATCAAATAAGAAGTATAAACTTTCTAATGCCATGAAGGTCCTTATGCTTCTAAGCTAATCTGGAAAATTGAAAACAAAAAATAACCTTTTCTGTTAAGTCTAATCTTGAGAAATATTTGGGAGCTGGCCGAACAATCAAACTTCGAACTTTGAAAATGGTTCTATGAGACCCCGGTGTGAAATCCCATATTGTTGATTAAGGACATCCTCTATCTCAGCATCTCTTTGAAACCTCAACCAGAGTATAAAGGAAAATTATATTGGCACAAATTAAACATTTATGCCATGGTGTGAACCCCCAACGAGTAGAAGCTTTAGATGAAAAGAACGAACGGAGACGAGGAAAGATAATTACCAAAGAATTTCGTCCTAAAGAAAAAATATATGGAATACGGAATTGGGGTTTCAAAGTGTTTAGTTGGGCCAAACGTTAGTTAGCTTTCTGGAGGTTTTGTTATCTTAGTTTTACTCAAATACTGAAAAATTAATTACAATAGAATATGAGCACTAATATTCTTTGTTTTTTTTTCCTTTTTTTGCCAAATGAAGATATTATACAAAAGCAGAAAAAGATACAAAATTAAAGGCATACCCCCCGAGCAACTGCTAAGAGCAGAAAAACATAATCAAGACCTATAACTTCCTATGTGAACCTTTGAAAACTTGATTGTTTCATTCTCTCCAGATCTGGTAAACGATCGTAGCAAGACAAGGACGAATCAAGTCATCCATAATCTGTTTTCCCGTAATTGCGAAAACTTTTGCCAATAGATCTCTCCAAATAGTGGGCACTCTTCTCCATCCAATTCTAGCAAACACTAGTACAAAATTTATCATTTGCGGCGGTTAAAATAGGTATTTTGTGTCGGTTAACAAGAGACACATATGGAGGAAACGCAAAAACATGACCATTTTGCGTCGGTTAAACAGATGACGGAAAAAACAATAATTTGCGTCGGTTAATATAAAGGAGCGACGCAAATGATAAACATCATTTGCGTCGAACCTTGAAAAGAACCGACACAAATGATAAATGTCATTTGTGTCGCTCCTTTAGATTAACCGACGCAAATTAACGTAAATAAACTTGTATGAAAATTATAGTCTCACCTCATGAAAATTTGTATCACACTTACATTCAACCATTCCATTCTACAAAATTATTGTACATCCTCACTCAAGACATAAATACATTGTTTGACTTCCCTCGAAGCATCGCCGCAAATGTCATAATCTAAAGGAACTGAAATCAAGTCATCCGCAGAAGGCATCACCATAATAAGACTATGTAAGCGTTGACATTTTTCACTCAATTTGAGATCTAATGTTGACGACCCTTTGCTATGAACTTGATTTGTTTGGCCGGGTGGGGACCGAGGCGCTTTACCCTTCTCCGGTAAGATGGGATCCTAATTACGTATAAAGTTAAACAATAACATTTACATCAATTAAATGATTTGACAACAATCATTTATAATTAATAATTATTTAGATGGTGGTCAATAGTAGCATCTTTACAAATTGAGCATGCTTTAGCTCCTTTGACAGTGTACCCTGACAAGTTTCCATAAGCAGGAAAGTCATTTATGGTGCAAAATAACATTGCACGTGATGTGAAATTCATTTGAGTATTTGCATCGAACACCATCACACCTTCATCCCACAAAAGTTTTAAATTTTCAACAAGCGGCTGAAGATAAACATCTAT
>CM025787.1:25536897-25661842 GCA_014636745.2 Centella asiatica
GAGGCAAATTATAAATCACCAAAAGAACTGGCCAAATGCTATGTTGACAGCTTAGAGTGCCATAAGGATTCATCTCATCCGTACAAAGTCCAAGCCGTAGATTCCTAACTTCTCCACCAAATTCAGGAAACTTTTCATCAATGGTTCTCCATTGTGGAGAGTCACTCGGGTGTCTAAGCATCCCATCTGATTTCCTCCCTTCCGCATGCCACCTCAAATGTTTTGCATCTTTTGCATTTGCAAATAGGCGTTTGAATCGTTACACTATGGGTAAATACCAAACCGCCTTAATAGGAGCCCTTTTTTTATCATCCTTAGAAGAATCATTACCCTCCCGCTTGTACCAAGATGCTCCACACTTAGGACATGTGTGTAAATGTTCATTCTCATTTCGAAACAACACACAGTCATTTGGACATGCATGTATCTTTTTCACGTCCATACCTATGTGATACAACATCTTCTTTGCCTCGTACGTGGAAGTGGGAAGCTCGTTATTCACCGAAAGTATTTCTCGTAAAAGTTTTAACAATTCTGTAAAACTCTTGTCACTCCATCCATTCTTTACTTTCAACTTGCACAACTTCAAAGTTGTTGACAACCTTGTCAACTCGTCGCTGCACCCGGGATACAAATGTTTCTTAGAATCGCAGACCAACCTCTCAAATATATCTGGTTGTGGCATCATATGGTCTTGCAGATCTTGTATCATATCTTCCACCCTATCAATGTCCACATCATCTTCGTCATTATCGACCGATTTATCGCACTCGATTGCATAATTTAACCTTGAGCTACCAGTCATATCAGAGTCTATTCTCTCACCATGCCAAATCCACTTCATATAACCCTTCTTAAAATCCTGACGAAATAAATGTTCACGCACTATCTCCGCGCTAGAATATTTTTTTAAATTACTACAAAGTCGGCACGGGCACACAATCATGTCTTCTTTTCCCTGTTCCCTTTTGCTTTTTTGGTGTTCAACCGCACATGTAATAAACTCGTTAACCCCTCTGACATATGCGTCATCGGCACGCAATATATTGTACATTCATGTTTGACGATCCATGTATAACTAAATAAGCACAAGATTGTACAGATAAAATCAGATACGGACACATAATAGTTCGAGCATACATACTGATATTTTAAATAAGCCTGTAATAAATGTATTATTTTAATTAACAATGACTTACAGTACAAAGCAGCATGTCGGGCCATACGGAAGAAAGAAACTTGCAAAACTCAGCCAAGCAACGTAGCAAAAGTTATAACCTATGTACTTTCTTTTGGAAAAAGAGAGTTCAGAATATTAGGCCGAAGTAAAAAAGGCACTAGGAGAAGTTTCCTCTCAGAAAGAATATAATATGACATTGGAGTTTGAGAATAGAGATCTACTTTACTAATATTAGAGAATATGCGTCGATTCTTTAAATAAGAGACGCAAATTCGTTATTAATTTATTTTCTAATTTTTTTTAAAGATTTAGTGTCGGTCCGTTATCAGAAGCGACATAAATTCTCCACCATTTGCATCGGTTCTTTAAAACAAGCGTCGCAAATTCTTTTTTAATTTATTTTTTAATTATTTATACATATTCTGCGTCAGTTCTTTAAAACAACCGACTCAAATAATCAAAACTATTTGTGTCAGTGTTTTATACTAATCGACGCAAATGTTGAACTAATTTTTTTTTAAATATTTTCATAGAATTTGCGTCGGTCTTTTAAAAAAACCGATGCAAATAGTTTTTCTTTTATTTACAATAATACCACCACGCTACTATATGCGACAGTTTTATTAAACAACCGACGCAAATAAGGAGACGCATAAGACAATTTTTGTAGTAGTGAGAATGAAAGAGTACCTAGGAACAAAAAGTTTATTCCATAAGATAGTCGCCCAAGATTTCTTCTACCCCTGACACTAATATTCGCTTGAATATGCAACGACATACGGCAAGTATATATGTTAGTTTTTGTACTTTTCTGAAATCTTTTTATTTAACAACATTTGAAATGTACAAGCTTCCTCGATGTAACGAAAAAAAAAAATGCTTATACATACAAATTTAAAGTTTAAGGTGTTCTTATGTTAATTAGACTATTAATAGAATGTGAATCGATTTTTCCGGTAACTTCTTGGTGTTGATGGCGATTATATCAGATACGGTGTTTCCAACTTTGTAGTCTACAATCTTGGTTGAGATTGTTATGTGATCTAGGATTGGTTTTGTTGACTACTACCTTTATTTCAAAAAAAAAAATAAATAAATAAACATTTGATAATAAGTTTTGTTCAAAAAAAAGTAATACTTACGTGATTTTTTCACTATAATGTTATATTTTTAAAAATTTATCATTATAATATTCTTATTTTATCTTTAATTGAACATTCATAACAAATTTTTTTAAAAAAAAATTAAAATAATTATCAGTCAAGAATACAAAATTAATATTTGAAAATAATCCAAATATTACTCTTTTTATAAAATCTATGAATATTGATGTAGCTATACTGCTCAAAAGGCTTTGCATGCTCTAAATGGTGTTGTGTTCCAAGGCTCTTGGACTTCGCTGGTGAGCTTTAATAAAGTTTTTTATTTTTGCCGATTAAAAAAAAAATCTAGAAGAATGGTTGCTATCATTGTGAGCATACTTTTGGATGTTGCCTAGTCATTGTTAACTACTTACCATTTTCTAATAAGTTGATTAGAAGGATTCCTAATTACCGTTAATCTTATTCGCAAGAAGTCAAAATTGATCAATGACGAAAGAAACTATGATATTATCCATATCATAGGTTACTTAAATTAATTAAATAATATAGAACCCTGCTTTCTTTCAAACTCCCTTTAGATATATTCTCTTTCCAACGAGTACACGTAACGTAGTTCTCATATTTAGGTTCGGAAATTAGACATACAGTTTGGTTTTTAATTAAGAAAATGAACTACACAATCTTTTATACCCAAAATTGGGATAATCTGCATTGAAATCCTAATACATTGCTCTCTCTGTTTAAATTTATTTATCGTATTTTGATTTTTTGGTTTAAAATAAAAAAAAATATGTTTTAATATTTATTAAATAAAAACTATCAATTAAATAATTTTAACATCTCATAATTGTAGAAACTAAAATCAAATAACCATTTTAAGGGTCAAATTTCGTGTTCCTTTTCTCTCTTGAACAAATGGAAATTCGACCCCCAACGTATGCACGGAGTGACTAATCAGCCATCGAAGTTTAATATTTTACCGGTCCAGGTATTCCAAGCACACTTAAGTAAATCATATAATCCGAATTTCGCAACAAAATTTTGAATTTTGGCCGGGCTATTCAGTAATGATACTCCCTCCGGTTCATAATAATTAGGTGTTGTTTAATTTTTTTTTACACGTAAATTTAGGTGAATTTTTTTATATGTTTACTATTTTCTTTCTTTTTATTTTAATATTCCTGTTTCCTCTTCTTTTTTCTTTTGTGTTTGAGTACATATTGGGACTATAAGGTTGCATTTTGTTGAATGAAATAAGGTAGGAATGAAATGAATGGATAAAAAGAAAATGGTGGAGGAAGACACAAAAATTATGAGAGGAATATGATAATTAAAAAATTGTAGATTGTGCGTAAAATTTTAATTGTGATGGACAAGTTCCATCTTGGGGTGGGTTTAGAAATATACATGAATTTTAGGAAATGAATGAACTTTACACATAAATGAACTAACAAATGATGTAAAATTTATTTCATTCATATATCATTCCATTCCATCAAAACAAATGTAGCTTAAACTCTTTTTGTTTGGGGATTAAAAGTACAATTAACTTGAAAAGGGTAGAACGAGTGAATGAGTGATGCATTGAGAAAAATATTGTGCAATGTAGAAAGGACGAACAAAAGAAATGAAGAGATCACTATGCAGCTGAGAAATCTAGAATTGGAACCAAGTATATGCTGTGAACCTAAAAATTAAACGTTTAACACTACAGATGATGAAATATTCGCCCATTAATTAATTAAAACAACGTTTAAAGCTGGCTTTAGTCTGCTTTTTAATTCAAGGACGGGTTTAACAATAGCTATAATTTGAGAAACCAATGGACTAGATAATATAATTAAGACTTCAAAACAACATATATATATATATATATATATATATATATATATAGTGATCTCCTTTGTTAGTTGAATCCACTACAAAAATACATTTGAAGTTATTGACATCCATCTAGTTATGGTTTGTCAAGTGCATTCTCTACTATGTCTTCTCATTATCGGCTTCACATTCACAGCCATTATCGGCTGCATTGGCGCATCCGATGCAGATAAACAGGCATATCTTTATTGTGAATTTTATGATTACTATATTATTATAAATTTATTAATTATAGATATTATTTTTTTCTATATTTTTATAGTTTTTCTTTAAAAAAAATAAATCAACATTGTAGGTTGTTAAGTAATGATCACATTTTGTCTTTCAGGTATATGTTGTCTATATGGGTGATCTTCCCAAGGATGGTGTCGCCGCAACAGCTGCTCACACTAACATGCTACAACAAGTTGTGGACAGGTTAATTGTTTGCGTCCGTGAATTTTATTTTCTTTTTATTTTGTTTGACAAAAAAAAAAAAGAAATTCCATTAAAAAACTCATTCAAAGGTACAAGAAGTCAAAATTATAATATTTTTAACTAGTTAAAACTAAACTAATGTCTCATTTCATGGATAAATTTTCAATGAAGTTCTTTTAACACCAAATGTCATTTCTCGCTCATGTTGTTGCATTCCATGTAACTCTTGTTGTTTCAACAGTTGAGATCATACCAAGTGTTCAATAAGTTAATTATGAATATTTTATAGTTTCAAATATGAAGATATGTGGAATGATCTCAATGGATGTTACAGCTAATGTTACATGGTTTGTTATAGCTCGCGTCTGGATTGTCAACTTCAACATATCCAAATCCCTCATGTTTTTGCATCATCTTTGCTCACGTGTTCTCAAATTAAACAAACTTTGTAAAAAATCAGGTAGTGGTACGATGACACATATACAACGCTCAAGATTTGCGAGACAAGGGATTATTTTCAATTATCACCTCCCCTCCTCTTAAAAAACAAAACGAAAGAAAAAGTTCGTCAAGTCTTTTATCAGTTCTAGAGAAAGATTTTGCGTCCTAATATATACCAATAAATAAGTAAAGACATCGGCGATCAAAAAAAAAAGAAAAGTTAAGTCATCGTATGCAGTTTCTATATAAGTTCTTCTATGGTTACAAGTAGTTGTCTACAGCTTTAGGAAACGCCTGATCATTACTTATCCATTGGCATGAAAATAGCAGTAGGGCATCCGAGGCTTTACTCCACAGCTACACGAGGAGTTTCAATGGTTTTGTCGCAAAGCTGACAGAGGAAGAGAAGAAGAAACTATCCGGTGAATATAATACTATTATTATAATTTTGAATGATATGGACAAGTATTTCAATGTATTAGGCTGCTTATGATTTAATAGAACGGAATGACTTTTACATTATTTGTTAATTCATTTATATGTAAGATTCACTCCTTTTTTCGTTCTTTTTCACAAATTTATGTGTATTTTTAAAACTATCCTCCAAGATGGAGCTTGTCAATTCTATCACAACCAAATTATTATACACAATTTACTATTTATCTATTCTTATACTCTCCTCGTAATTTTTATGATCATTGTCTTCGACCACCATTTTTTCTTGATATACATTCATACGTCATTTCATTGCATCCAACCAACCGCAACCTTAAGATCTACCAAGTTTCTATTGACTATATATTAATGAGTATTTAAAAGTCTTGTTTGCATTTTTCAGAGATGGAAGGGGTAGTGTCTGTGTTCCCTAATAGAAAGAAGCAACTGCATACAACAAGGTCATGGGACTTCATTGGCTTCCCACAACAAGCTCTGCGATCAAACATTGAGAGTGACATTATAGTCGGGATGCTTGACACAGGTGTCTGGCCTGAATCCAAAAGTTTTTGCGATGAAGAATTTGGTCCACCTCCAAGCAAATGGAAGGGCAGTTGCCAGGTCCCAAAGAACTTCACTTGTAATAAGTAATCTCCTTTTCCAAAAGCATATATGTTGTCTCTAAGCAAATGAGTCAAGTCGAACTTGTTTACAAAGTGAATTTCATTGTGTGCTCGCTTATCTATTAAATGAGTCGACTCAAACTCGACTCCAGCTGAGTTTTGAACAAGATTTAAATATAGTTAAGCAGACGTTACTCGAGCATGATGAGTTCTGACGGAGCCAAGCCAAGCATAGCATTACATGTTAGTGGGGAAAAATCTATGTTTGAGCTACTTAGTTATTTCAACTAATTGAGTCGAGTTGAGTTGATCATAAAGGAGCCAAGTCGAGCCATATAATATAGTTTTTCTTTGTATAATATCAGTAGTAATCTGTATAATTTTTTCTTTTCCTTGTCCTTTTCCCAAGACTAAAACTCACTTGAAAGTTACAATACTATCTATGCAGCAAAATTATAGGAGCTAAGTTCTACAGAAGTGATGGAAGTGTACCTCCTGAAGATATTGCTTCACCTAGAGATACAGAAGGACATGGAACACACACAGCATCAACTGCAGCTGGAGCCTTAGTAAGTGAAGCAAGCTTGTTAGGCCTTGGTTTGGGAACAGCTCGAGGAGGGGTTCCTTCTGCACGCATTGCCGTCTATAAGATTTGTTGGTCAGATGGATGTTTCGACGCTGACATCCTTGCAGCATTTGATGATGCAATTGCTGATGGAGTCGACATAATATCTCTTTCAGTGGGAGGCGCATTTGCTTCAGATTACTTTGATGATCCAATTGCCATCGGAGCTTTCCATTCCATGAAGAATGGAATACTTACATCAAATTCTGCTGGAAACTCTGGCCCTGATGCTGAAACAGTTGAAAATTTTTCGCCATGGTCTCTCACCGTTGCTGCTAGCACCATCGACAGAAAGTTCATAGCCAGAGTGCAGTTGGGTAACAACAAATCCTTTGAGGTGAGATATTAAGTCAGTATTATATTCTTCTTTTTCGTGTCTCTCTGTTTAATCCTATATACTCTTTAAGTGCAGGGTTTCGCCATAAACACTTTTGATATTGATGGGATGCATCCCATAGTTTATGGCAAGGATGTTCCAAATACTGCAGGAGGTTTCACTGGAGAGGACTCAAGGTAATAAAAAAAACACTAAACAAAATAAATTTACTAATTTTTATTGAGAATTCAACCAAAAATTTCATAAGTAGCTAACTAACTATAGGGTAAATACAGGTATTGTTCAGAGGATTCGCTTGACAAAGCTTTGGTTAAGGGGAAAATAGTTGTTTGTGATGTTCTGAATGATGGGGAGGGCGCACTTGGTTCGGATGCAATTGGTACAGTGATGCAAGACAGTGGATTCAAGGATAATTCCTTTTCTTTCCCCTTGGCTGCAAGCTATCTAAGTTTGGAAGATGGCAACGAAGTTTTAGACTTCATTAATTCAACTAGGTAATGCATTACTTTAATGTTTCGTTCACCGGCGATGAATTTCTGTTGTTTATTTTGTCAAACACAATTGTGTAGTAAGCCTATTGCAACCATTTTAAAGAGTGTTGGTGCTAAAGATACATTAGCCCCATTTGTGGTTTCTTTTTCATCAAGAGGACCAAATCCAATTACAAGGGATATACTAAAGGTAATTCTTGGACAATCACATTATTTTTTCATCAATAATATTCATTTTTCTTAAAATCTCTAAAATATAAGTTGAAATAAATGAGGAACATATTTTTTCAGCCTGATTTGACAGCTCCTGGAGTGGACATTGTCGCATCATGGTCAGAAGCTACCACAGTGACAGGATTACCCGGGGACAACAGAGTAGTCCCCTTCAATATAATATCTGGCACATCCATGTCTTGCCCACATGCTACTGGTGCAGCTGCTTATGTTAAGTCATTCCACCCCAAATGGTCACCTGCAGCAATTAAGTCCGCTCTTATGACAACAGGTATTATATATTTAAGATTTCGCTTCCAAACAAGTTAAGCGAAATTTGTTTAAATAAATAATAACGAATACACAAGTGAAAATAATATGTTATGTTTTTTGCTTTCAGCCACAACTTTAACTGTCGCTAAAAATAATGACGTGGAATTTGCATACGGATCTGGTCAGATAAATCCTTTTAAGGCTGCAAGCCCTGGCCTAATATATGATGCAGGAGAAAGTGACTACGTCAAATTTTTGTGCGGACAAGGTTACAGCACTAAATCATTGCAGCTCGTGACTGGTGACAAAAATACTTGTTCTGCAGCCAAAAACTCAACTGTCTGGGATCTAAACTATCCCTCATTCGCCATGTCCGGGGCATCGTCGGATTCAGTAACTCGTGTCTTCCACAGGACTGTGACAAATGTTGGTTCACCAGTGTCAACTTATAAGAGCATTGTGGTAGCACCAACAGGACTCGATGTCACAGTCGAGCCGAGCATTCTTTCTTTCAAATCATTGGGGCAAAAACAGACATTTGTAGTGACAGTTAAAGCAACTGTAGGTGTTGTCACACTATCTGGTTCACTGGTGTGGGATGATGGGGTGCATCTAGTGAGGAGTCCCGTTGTTGCTTTTGCAACATCTTAATTAGTTGCTAGCATATCAATGCTAAAAAATGTATTGGATTTCAACATTCATTTATGTTGCTCGCTGAAAAAACAAGTTCATTGAACATGATGTGATTAGATGAAATCTAACACAATGTAGTTTGTACACTTTTTTAATAAGACATGCTGGGCTTTTGGACTACAAGGGGAAATTTATCATGTACCGGATATGATAAATTAAACAATATGATTTTTAACTCCATTATATTCCAAAAATAGTGTAATATTTGAGTAAGGTTTGTTCCAAAAATAATAATAATAACATGCATTTGTATAATTTTTTTATTATAATGTTATATTTTTAAAATTTTGTCATTACGATCTTATCTTTAATTGAACAATTCATAACAAATTTCATAAGAAAAACTTATTCTTTGTAAACATAATTCTCTGTTAAACATGTAATATTAATATTTGTCAAAAATTAAAATGTTTTCTATTTGTTGAACAAAGAAAGTATATTTTTTATGTAGCTCATTTGTGCTGTAACGATACATCTCTGGTAACAATGTTCTAGAGATCAAGAGGTAATATACTTGTATTATTGAATTCAAACTAAAAATTTAGTTGGACATGTGACACTCCAAAAATTGCATGTTATAGCGATACATTTAATACAGATTTTGAGTTTAAATTTTAAAAATTTTGTTAAAATTTATATTATAAGAGATATGATTGTTGGTTTCACTATTTATCAACTATCTCCTCCGAAAAGTAAAGAGGTTAAAATTTCAAACATGGCACGCTAATAAAAAAAACTTAGGCTAATGACAAACTGACGGGTCATTTGCTTTTGGAGCCTAATCGTACGAGAGACTACCATGCCCAAAGAATTGAGAATCGTTTGTACGAGTAATTAATTAACGTAGGCATAAATGGTTGAATATAAATACGATTACAGACATGAATTATATCTATTAGATAATATTCATAAATACAGATGTTAAATATGTTTAATATAATACAAATAAAATTAGATTTAGTAATTTAATCACTTATGCATGCTAAATAAATTTGAATTCGACAAACCAAATAAAATTCAGTGCAATATTAATAATTATATTGTTATATATGCTCAATTATATTGACTATAAATATTTGTATAAGTTGGAAAAAAAACTTATAATGTTGTAAAAAAATTATATATATAATAAATTAAATCATTGAAAAAAAAATAGTGACAGATAATATCCCTTTCACAGTTTCACGGATATGAATACGAAGGAATTTCGAATATGTTCAAATTTTATTTACACCACTAGTTAAGTCAATAATATTATTTCCTAGTTATATACTCCATAAATTGCGATATTAATTCTTTTCTTCCTTTTTTTTTATCCTTTTCTCTCCATCAAAAAATGAGAGATATTTTTTTGGGAATCTAAATAAACAAACGAAGAGGAGATAACTTATCTTTTAAATCTGGGATCTGAATCCATTGGCTATAAAAATCCAAATATAACAAATATCCCATAAAATGTAAAGATAACCTTCGTTTAATATTATTAATATTGTGTATAAAATTGTCCAACAAAAGTTTGCTAAAGTAGTTTTAATGTTGATATGGACTATACAAAAAGCAATCTTAAAATATGAAAGCTGAGTTTCTTAATGAAGTAAAAGTGCTTAAGACCAATGACTTGCAGATTCTTAGTAAGATTATCCCTACTTTAGAACAATAAAATAAGAACCTTATCAAGGACTATCTACAGATGCATTAATAAAATAAATTTTGATATCTTTTTTTTTCCTCTCGATAATTGATACTAACATTAAAAAAACACAATTATTAAACAAGAGATAAGAACATGTATCACCGAGATACTATGTGCAGATTGTTCTCTTTAACTCACTGTTTGTCAGCAATAAAAATTTATCCAACTCAATTAATTAGCTAGACTCTCCCAGTGCCTTTTAATTATGAGAATTCGAGTTATATCTACTTATAAACAAAATAATTATTTACGTAATTTACGTGAAATTTTATGAATTTCGGTTCTTTTCATAATCATAAGAGACGATAAGTAAAGTGAATATTCATATCGTTTTCTTTTTTTTTTTCCTAACTAAAAAGGAAAAAAATTGAAAATGTCAATTCTAGTATATGGAAAAGGAGTAAAGTACGCCATCATCGCTTGATTCATATGATATGTTGGTGATATATTGCAAGTTAAGATAAGTAATTTTTTTTTATATCCCTCCCCAAAAACATAAACAAAAAATAGTCTTTTTCAAAAATTGTTAGGTCATTCAAAATTAAATTTTTTGTTTACAAAATGTATAGTTTATTTTTTATAATTAAGTGAGTATATGTCTTCTATATTATTATGTTATATTTTAACTTTTAGATTCTTTTATATATTTTTTAAGCAATAAATTGAGTTTTTTTGTAGTGTATAGTTCGATAGCGATGCTCATCTCTTGATCGTTACAATTATGCACTCAGATGTAAAAAATGAATAACCACTTGCGAAATTACTATGAGGCCCCTTTAATACTTAGCCTTTGGCCTTTGCCCTTTGGTAAGGTACAAGGGTCAAGTCAGCCATTACGTATTTAAGGAACATCATATCTCCATACATAAACTGCCTTTTAAGGATTTCATATTGGTAATAATACGACATATATGTATGTATAGACATATCGATAATGAAAAAGCTGTATATACAAGTATGAGAAAGAGAGATTATCAATAATTTTGTGAGTTGAGAAATGAAGAAATGGTCTTAATATATGCTTAGTATCTACGAATAAAAGGAATGTTTTTAATTTAAACTGAGCCATGAAAAGAACGTGAACAATCAAATAAGACTTTATTAGTGATGTGAAATGATAGTAAAATTGATTCGTTCAACTTAATATGTCAAAAACTAAATCTGTCATAAATTTGAGTTTATTTCCAATATTTTAATTTAATTTGTAACATATCTATAATTAAAATATTTATTTTTTCACGATTGACATAACTAATTTGCTATTTAAATTAGTTATAAATAAAATAAATTCTAATAATAAACCAATGTTGTAGATCGACTACTTGTATATTTGTGTGTGCGTGTGCACGCTTGTATGGAGATATATGATTCGTAGAGAGAAAATAGTTATACCTTTTTTCAGTTTAATTTGAAGAGTACAATACTAAAAAAGAATGGTAAGATAGAAGTTTTGGATATAAAAAGTTTCAATATTTATCTCACTGTATTTTAACCGTAGAAATTAAGTCAGAAAAAATGTACATATTTTCAACTCTCATGCATGAGTACATATATGTACATATATAGATATATAAATAAAGGTAAGTTGAGGAGATATTATTCTTGGGAGGATATATATGGAGAAAGAGATTAAGTTGAAGAGATATTATTCTTGAAAGAAGAAGGATATACTCGAACAAACAGAAGCACGTATGTATAATATATTGTAAATTTCAACTCGTGTTATAGTGTAATGGGTGTTTGGTGTGAAGTGTGAAGTGTGAAGTAGAAGAAAGGTATAATTAACAACTAAAAAATGAGTCAACTGCCCTATGAGCGAAGGCCATATCCGAATAACTATGTCAAGTTGAGAAGGACAAAGACTCTACCTTATCCACATATTTATCTCAACTTTTGCCAAATTGGCCTCCCTCGCTCTGTCTCAGGTCACTCGTGAAAAAAAGGTTAAAAACTCTGCTCAAAAAATGGTTGCATGCTATGTGTGCAAGTGTACAACCTCTAGAAGAATTGGACGGAGAAGAGAAGTATATATGTGCCCTTTTATTCTAACTTTTATTCCTTCGTATTTATGTTAGATACATACATACATACATACATATATATATATACACACACATGCACATAGTCAAATTATATACTTACATACATTATCGACTCAATAAATTTGGATTAATCAATAAAATTCAACAAACATTTCTATTTGGTAGTTGTCTTTTTTAATTCATAATTTATAAGTATTACCGTAAACTCTCAAAAAAATCGATAACATACTCTAACTCTAAATTAGAAAATCTCCCCTCACCTAAATATTTTGTTAAAAAAAAAATACATATAAATCATGTAAATGTGTTCTATTTTTACAATTCGTGTATCAATTTCTCAAAGTTCTTAAAAAGGTTATTGTGTGTATTTGCTATATGTTTTAAAATCCAAAATTGTACACAAGCATAGAATTTTATATAATTTGTAACTATTTTTATCTGAAAATAAATTAACAAAAATCAATAGAATTATCAAAAGTTGGAGCAGAGAATAGAAAGTTATGAGTATTGAGATCGGTGAAAATCGTAAGCAAATAACGAAATAGCTTACTATTAAAAAAAAGGTATTACTTAACAAACTGCTTACTTCTTATTACTACATCAACAACTCTAAATGACTAAAAAGTAAGAAAGAATAGCTAAGAAATAGGAAGTTGGAACTTCCACGTCCCGTTAACATTTCTTAACCGTAAAAAATCTTTAAAACTTTATTATATAGATACCGAAGATACACACAAAAAGTATACAAAAATTCAAAATTGAACATATCCACCGATACACTTTTGCACATTATAATATTATATCATCAGCAAGCAACATGTGTAAGTCTCCCAACGATAGTTATGGGATGTTTGAATGAGTGCACATGGGATGAGTGCCATCATTTTCAGGGGACTGCCTTTCTTTATAAATAGACCATCACAGGTTTCATTTCTACACATACTGCGAACTTCACGTGCTCTCTATTAATCTCTGTCTCTCTCTCTCTCTCTCTACTCTATCTCTACTCTGTTGTCTTCCTCCTCTTCCTCTCCTCTGCAATCTTATCTTGTTCCTGATTTTGGGTCCCTCTGCGTTTTATTAGTAGTTGCAAATCTTTCTATAAATTTGAGGTAGTTTTGTTCGTTGGTTGACCAGAAAAAGAAGAAGCAAACCTAATATATATTACTAGAAAGACATGGAGCATACCAAAAGGCAAATGGGTGGTTCATCTTCCTCTTCTTCCTTTACTGTGGATCTTTTTGGTCCCAAGGACTCTTCCTCGTCATCTTCCTCCAATGCACTCTTTGGCTCTGTTTTTGGTCCACCCTCCACGGTATTATTTTTTCATTTTTTTCTAGAAATGCTGATTTTCTTCTTGTAAAATATGTTAAAAGCACAAAATTATATAAGAGTTATGGTATGGTATCCAAGAGTATATATATTTAAATGTTTAAACCGAAATACAGAGTATCACACCTCGTTTAAGAAAAACATATTACTGTGTGCGACATATACATTTTGTCACAAAGTAGTAAAGTAGTCCTCCGTTTTTTAAATTAGATATATGTTTTAATTTTTTTTGTCAAGCAACGATATATTATATTTTCAAATTAATGTAATCTATAAAAAATTTCAATGCAAACTATATTGTTATCAAATATTTTTGTTATAATCCTTAGAATTACAACTAAATTGATAATAAGTTAAAATTTAACATGTTATCATTTGACTCAAAAAATTAAAATATATTTTTAATTCTAAAATGAATGATAGTAGTAATAACCATGAACATGATATAAACTCGTACATATGATTATTTATAACATAAAATACGTAAAAATGATTTTTTTGTTTTTTTTTTTTGAAACTACAAATAGTAATATATATTTGGGTCCAAAATACAAGAAAAATATATAATTTTCTTTAATTTCTTTCTCTAGTCTAACTTTTTCATTATCTTCAATTTAGGGGGTAGGAAGAGACTCCTCCCACTCTGGACCTGCAAAAAAGCAGGATTTGGGAAGTCAATACGGCAACAACACCAAACAGGGGACTCCAGGTACTGTATTTAAACTTCTCAATTTAATTCTTTAGAATTTAAAGTTTTGGCTTTATGGAACATTATTCTGCTGATGAATAATTGTCTAAAAGAGAAAGCTAAACACATTTTGTTAACTTTTGGTCACATTTTTCTTACCCCATTTGGTTTATTTATTTATTTTTAGACCATAACAATCAAAAAAGTGGAAGCAAAGGCAGAAGTTCATCCTATGAAAATGCAGCAGCAGAACCAAGTTATTTAAGCTCCTCAATTTACTATGGTGGCCAAGAAGTTTATTCTCCCAAAAGTCAGATGAAAAATGCTAACCAGGCAGTAAGTATAGAATGCTTTATCCATTCAACTTTTGTACATGTAGCAACTAACAAGAATCACAATTATAAGTTTATAGTACAAACTATATAAAAATAAAAATAAAATGGATTCACATCATTTTTTAAGGTTAAAATTTCACTGAAAAATGTCATAATAATCATATAATAACTTGGATATATCATGATCTTATCAGTTCAAGAAAGATGGAGGAGGTAATGACTCCAACGGAAGCGATTCGAATAGCGCTTCACGTGGAAATTGGTGGCAGGGTATGTTAAATTATCATTATTCTGTATAATTTTTTTATTTTTATTTTTTTTGGATATATAAATTGAAATAATCTTGGAATTTAATATATATACTTTCTTTCAAATGTAGGATCCCTTTATTACTAAAGCCTTGCATTCATATCTCCTAATTTCATTCAGAAATATGATCACGGTAATAATCATGTAAACTCCAATTTATTACATGTACGTACATTTGCTTATAATCTCCTATTTCAGTTCCTAAAGTGTGTGTTTGTTAACTGTTTTGCAGGTAACAATATGTTCTGTTCTATGTAAAGGAGCCGAGACTTGCAAAAGCTTTTTGTGCTTATGTTATTTCTAGCAGCTTTTTTTCTTTTTTTTTTTTTTTTTCCCTCTATGATTCAAGTTTCTACCAGTTAATCTTGGCTAGTCTTGTACAGCAGATATGTCATGTTTAATGAGAGTTGTAACGTTATTTTGATTTCTCCTTCGCGCCTTAGCATACCGTCTCTACAACTCTACTCCTTCAGTTCCACAAAAACAAAAAGACAAGAATAATAATTTATATCTGTTAGAAAATAATTTCGTATAAAATCTTATTGAGATCATAAATAATTGAAAGAGGCTTTTATCAAGTTGTAAGGTTTAAGAGGAAGAACAAATGAATTTGATACCATTTCAGATTGGACTAGTAGTTCAAATTAAACTCTCTTGATTCTTTTCCATTTGTTTGATAAGAGACCTTGCTGGAGACGGTACAAACATGCATAAAGTAGATACTGAATGAACTTTTCATGTGATTCTTACCATGTCATAATTTACATATTAGAATTTTTGAGCATTCAACTTAATGAAGAAAATTATTCAAACAACTATATTAATTACAGTGGGACAACTGTTGGGACCAGTTTTGTACAGGAACAGATTATCTGAACCAGAAACATAAGTTGACAGTGTAGTGTTTCTTGTTGTCAGCATATTCCCATTCCACTTTGCTATTGGCGCCTATAGAATTCATCTAAATTTTATGCATAATTTTTTGTTAAAGTTTTATAATTTATACATTTGAGTAACACACTATGATAATTAATCTCGTAACATATTTCTTGAATAGCATATGTGAATGTTTGAGTCGTCTTGTGAATATATATACATACATATATATATATATATGCTACTCAGATATATCCATTTTGGTACACTATTTGAGTTAACACATATAATGATAATTAATCTCGTAACATAATACTGAATAGCATATGTGAATATTTGAGTCGTCCCGTTAATATATATGCTACTCAAATATATCGATATTGTTATGATACATAAAATTAATGTGGGCGCCAACATCTTTATTCATTCCCATAATCCTATCACATGCAATTTGAAATAGACAGACAGTATTAGGCATAACCTGCAAGTTGCTCAAAAGGGTAGAATTGATACCTTCAAACAAGTTCACTGAATCACATCTATCTGGAATAATTTACAAATTTTTTGATTCTAGAACAACAATACAATGAGAATTGACAAGCCTTGTGGAAAAGTTATTAAAGCAGCAGTACCATGCTAAAGGATTTAATGGGTTCATGTGCCAGGTAAAAACATTTTTGATTGTTTGAATGAAATACAAGACGGTGAATTTGATAAATTAAGAACACTGGTAGAAGGAGATGTCAAAAAAAAAAAAAAAGGGTAAAAGAAATGTTAGAATGATAGAACAATAAATCTTTTTTTTTTCTTTTTTTTTTGTTGCAGAACGCAGTTTTTATCACTTTTAGAAGAAGCAGACGACAACTAGTGCAGTCAATAGTTAAGTCACAATAAATCATTTTTCTTGACCAATTTTATTTTATGAAAAAGACGGAACCATCTATTCCATTTTCTTTATTCTATATCCCTCCTTGTTTCATATATAAGTAGAGCGGAATGAAATTGCTATATTTTTATGTACAATAATTGAAGTTCTTATTGGGATTTGGATAATGATAAGTAATCAGTTTCATTCTTAACATATTTTGCGAGCATGATCCTGAATTTGAAACACAACAATATTTATCCACTAATATTGTGTTTAGTTTGACGGAATAGAAGAGTTTCAAATGTTATTCTCATCGTTACACATCTATCCTATTCCCCAGCCCATGTTAATTAATTAAACAAGGTTCAATGCATTACAAGTGAGACCCACACTATGAGTACGATATAAGTGGAGCCTGCACTCTGAGCAAGTTATGCCACAAATTGTCCCTGTTTTTTACAGTTTGAAAACAACTTGGGGAAATTCTAAGGGTGTGGTCGGGGATTATTGTTAGTTTTTAAATTATAATTCATTTTTAACTTGATATTCGGACTTTTTAAAAAGTGAGGAATAGTTATTTTTGTTTTATCAGATTATAATTCAATATAAAAATCTCACTATTAGTTAATAAAAGTGATTTTTAGATTAAAAAGTTTTTAAAGGAGCTCCTGAATCACAGATTAGCCCAAAAATAAAAAGAAACTGTACTAAGTCACAGCATACAACCAGTAATTTATTCATTGCTCATAAGTCTGTATATGACACTGAAGTCATCACCTACAAGGACTGGCTACAATTCAACACTAGTATCTGGAATAACAACAAAAACACACTCACACATCTTACAACAACAAAGTGCCATCATTCCAATTTTTATTAGTAGCTTTCACTCTTTCAAGGCAATGTGTAAGCTGCAAAACAACAATATGGAGGTTCAGGGGAAATTTGAACTAAATTTAAGCGAATTCACACGAAAAATAAACTGGTAACAAGATTTAAAGAATATATTCACCTCCACATTTGTATCCAACTGGACGATCATTAAGGTTGCAGCGTTTTGGAATGGTTACAGCGACTTCTGGCTTAATGCCAGAGCTCTTAGCAGTATTAGAAAGCATAACTGCACAGAGACAAGGCGGGTTTTGTCCCATTTTTTTCACCTGAAGACAGCAACTGCTTGAAGGTGTAGCATGTTCATCTTGTCCTGCTGATGCACAAGGAGCCAGTTTGAATGCTTCCATATCCGGAGAATTTTTTCCGCATTCATGAGCTCCTTGGACTCCATTAAATCCAGCATTAGTACCCAAAATCAGTACAACAAGTCCCAGAATGCAGATGTGCTTCATTGGAACTTCCATTTTACTTGATGTGATTGATGAACACTGGCAGCTCCATAGGCCTTAAATACACAAAAATGTAGTTCCATTATTTGTTTAACATATATTCATATACCACCCACGAAATCATAGTGGAGGAAGCACCAAAAGAAACTTGGACAATATGATGAAGTTGGCTTTCTAGTTCAAACCATTTTCAAGAAGTGCTCACACAAGTCACAATCACTTGTTGATCATTTGTATACTCAGATGAATAATTTTTGTGATGTATTACAAGTTTTTTTTTCTCCTCTAGAACCTCAACTCAGAGCTCTCACCAACCCCACTCAACCAGCATTTTTCAGTGACACTTTTTTTCAGTGAGCCCATTTGAATTAAACAATCAAAAACTGTATAATATTTAATAGAAGCTGACCAAGTGACCTAATATTTTGCACTAGAAGGCTTTTCTGGTATGTCATAGTGCATTGTTGAAAACTAAGAAAAGGGAAATTTACGCCGCTGCCGGGGATCGAACCCGGGTCACCCGCGTGACAGGCGGGAATACTTACGACTATACTACAACGACAAATGGTTTAAGCAAAACTAATTATTATAAAAGTCGGATGTTATCACTTTAAAAAGTAAAATAATTCTTAGATTTATGAGACATATGTATATATTAGATGTATCACTATCAAAAAGAAAGAAAGGGGAAAAAAGATCAGATGGTACTTGGTATTTTGATGGCTTCATACGCTTAAAATACTTTAGATTGCAATAGACTATACTATTGATTCTTAAATTGTTCCCTACGAAGTGAAATGTTGCTTATAGTGGTGGTGGGGTGATAACGGTGATGGTGATGGTTGCAGGAGTAAGATAGGTGCCGGTGGTGGTGGTGAAAGGTGGTGGTCGTGGTGATGTGATGATGGGTGGGGGTTTCATGTTTGCTTTTTTCAAGGATAGATGGTGTCTTTTCTTTATCGAATATGAACCTTACCATCCATGGATTTTGAACAATTTAAAGTAGCACCATGAAAAGCTAGATAAGTAAAGAAACATATGAATTTAATATAAAAACCAACACACAAATTTAATAAAAACCAATACCCAACTAACTAATAGAACTACACAAACCATTCCCAACAAGGTAACAAGTTCAAGCCTAATCTCTTTTCACATCTTATGTCGTGTAAGTCCTTTGCTAATTAACCTCAAGTTAAGTCATTTAATCAGCATTTATCTTAATGTTCAACGATCCATTTGACGTAACCTACTTCCGGTATGATGAATCGCCAGCTCCTTTTGATGCTCAGAACCTTCCTTTCGAGCTCCAGATACCACTTGTGCACTGTTCTTTGCAATAGAACCAGGTCTTTCTAGTTGATTATCGCAGTTCTTCACTTTCGCCTCACCACCGAGATAGTTAGTCAAGACTCTCTTGACTCCAAAGCCACGCCTAGGAGGCTTGTCGCTGTTTCCATTGAGAAATGGAGTTCTCTCTCCCTTTGCAGGACTATTTCCGACCTGTGCCGGTGAAAACTTGGGCGTGCCAAATGCTGATTTATAAGGAGTGCCGGAGGCAGGCACAGAAGTATATGGGATTGTAACCCTTTTGTGAGATATCACACTGACTGTAGGAACTGATGGCATTTTATCAGAATGTCTAGTTAAATCATCCACATATAGCAGATCATCAATGCGTGCCACAATATTGAATGCTAGGCTTTCAAGGACTCTTGAGTAGCTCTCCAATATCGATTTTCCTACATCCTGGAGAAGTTGAGAATGAGTTAGTTAACAAGCAGTCTCTATATTCCAAAACCAAGTAATATATTTTCAAAATTGGAGTTTCAAGGAAAAAATTAATCGATAAGATAGCCCCCGACATTTCATGATTAAGAACTTTATCTCACTCTGTACTTTAGTCTAAAATTAGAAATGTAGGTCTAACTTTGGAATAGAATAGCAATGTATCCCTAATCAGAAAGCAATCTAAAGGAATAATAATTGCAGTTAAGTAAAAACCTTATTGTATTGTATCTTGCTGCTATCTAGTGTAGTTTGTGTTAAACCAGGGAAGCGCTGTTTCAAGCAAAGCAAGAGGCTTTCAGCTCTTTCTGCAAGCAACTCCCTTTTATCTCCGTCAATCATTAGATCTCTAACCATCTCCCAAGATGATTTGGCAGTCGAACGATTTGGATTAGCTACAACCTTCGAGTGGAGTCTTCTACGCCATACATAGATTGCTGTCTCCACGCGATTTGCAATCTCTAAGGCCGTATGTTCGTTAGACAGGTCAAGGCAATCAAGCAAGCACTCTGAAGCAAAATGTTCAGAAGTAATATAACGATAAATGACATCCCCCAGACAGGCTCTGCCATTCTACATTCAAGAAAAACAAGTTCATGATCAGGTCTTGTTAGTAAAGTTACATATTGCAGAAGTCAAATGGAGTTCATACTGGATAGAATAAAAATGTGTTATTTAAGTAGCTTTTGCGCCATGTAAAATCCTCAGTTACCAACACGTGTCAATCTGTGTCATAATGCAATGAAAGAGATAGATACAACGTAATAACTAAGGATGGCACACTTAGAATTGAATATTTACCTGCCTATTTGGAATCAATTAGCATTATTTAAGAGACTTTCCCAGAATTTCATAATTCAATTGTTCCAAAAACATTATCAGTTGTTCAAAGTATGTTCATGCATGCTATGAGCTTTTAAACAAACATTAAAAGGCTTTCGTCGCAATCTTTATCTGATAGTGCAAAAGTAGAAAGTCATGTTACAATTTCAAACCTTTGGAAGAGTTTCCAAAAATGACTCAGGAACTTCCATCTCGGCCAAGGTAATACTATTAATAGACATGGCAGCTTTTAATATCTGGTTTGCACATTCACGCTTGTGGTTCAACTGCTTCCTTGTCTCCTCAAGGAGACCACCCGTGGGGACACGAGGCACAGGAAGCCACCACTTCTCCTCTTGACGCTGCATGGTTTTACGGAAGGAGGTCGACCCATCAGCATCAGGGGCTATGATCCCTTGATCAATATACCAGAACTCTGTATTTTTGAAACTGTCTAAAATTTCCTGTGATGGCAAGAGAAAAAGAGAATAATACATTTAAAAGAATTCTTACTAGATAACAAACATGAACAAAAACAGATAGCATGACCCTTACAAGAAGCATGTTGTCTAGCTTACGAAGAGCTGGGAGATTGATGAAAATATCAGCTCGTGGTCTGCAAGTCATTACCTGCATAATTGGGCAGGGAAAGTAAAACATGAAACAATCTACAAATTCACAAGAATTTAGTAACTCATTACCAACATTTTCTCCATTGTTTTGAATTTTGGCAT
The DNA here is from genome assembly GCA_014636745.2 of Centella asiatica. Taxonomy (NCBI): domain Eukaryota; kingdom Viridiplantae; phylum Streptophyta; class Magnoliopsida; order Apiales; family Apiaceae; genus Centella; species Centella asiatica. The sequence continues at coordinate 25,558,440 of CM025787.1, forward strand.
TTTGAGTCATTCACTTCACTAGTAAAGTATTCAAGTGTCAAAAAAGCGACTTGGTTCAACAGGTACCACAATTCATAAATACTTGATTCCAATCATGAGTTGATTTTGGGTTTTAACTCTTAACTATAAATTACCTCAAGCTTACTTCCATCAGGAAATGTTTGCCAAGTAGGTATTAATTCGACAATGTGATCACTAACACAAAGAAGACAATCCATCTCTCTTTGCCACATTGATTTTTTGTCGGAAGGCAATGGTTCCAATCTCCAAAGTTGGCCAAATGCGGTAGCTAGGCAAGAACATCAAAGCATTACAACAATTAAACAAAGGGCCAAACTGAAAATTTTCCATAAAACCCATATTATATGTCTCACCACACACACACACACACATAGATATCTATATAGAGAGAAAGTACCACAAAGATTAGTGATGGCATTTGAAATTGCCAATGCTGTACAAACCCCTTTACCACTTCCAGACATGTCTTCTCCAAGCAATAATTTTGCAAACCTTTCTTTCACCATCTCCATTTCTAAATTCAAATGAACAGCAGAAAAAGTGGGGTAAGAGGGAGTCAGAAAAAGTAAAAAAGCTGGAAAATGCTTAATTCAACTACCACAAATATTTCAAATTTTGAATCTCATTAACTTTCACAAACAGATTTAGAGCTACTACCGTATGGGCTTAAAAGAAATTTCTCAAATAAAATTGAAACAAACTAAATCCTCGACTTACAAAATCACAAGTTGGGATATAAAAATAAGAAGAAAAAAAAAATCAAAATCACCAGCACTTGCCTGAAATGTTTGAACCCATATTTTGTTTCTTCAAATCGGAATCACCCAAATGGGTTTCATTTTTATCGTCCGAAACATCTTTAATCGAGCAGTTTGTAAGAGCTTTTCGAATAGGCCAACCTAATGGAGCCGGCGAAGAACATTCTTTAGCTTTGGTCTCATCTAACAAACTCTCAGAGCTTGATCTGCTTGAACTTATGCTGCTTTCTCTATACTCTGACACTGATTCACTAACATCAGATGATTCAAACCCATACGTATTCTTAGTTTTCTCAGCCAAAGAACCCATCTCAGAACCCCTTTGAAAAACAGAATTTCAGGACTTTTGCAAGAAAATTAATGAAACCCAGAAACAAAATAAGGTTTAAGCTTCATTCTCTGTTTTGTTTCCGAACTTGTGTTGGAAAGAAGAATTATGAAGAGTTAAGCTGAAACATTTCTTGGTTTTGGGTAAAAACTAAATGGGGTTGATTGCTACAGAATGGCATAAAACACTGTTACTGAGACTAATTTCTGGGAGAAGTGACTGGTCACAGCTGATTTTGTTGTTGTGGGTCTCTCCCTCTCTCTCTCCTCTCTTTCTTCTCTCTCCACTGCAATTTTGATTTCAAGATTTAAAAGGGAAGGTGATAATAATGTCAAATACGCCAACGTCTCTCTCTTTCTACATCCATCTTCTCTTCTTCTTTGTTTTTTAAAGACCTTTCAAAAATATATAGTATTCAAATAAAGCTAACCTAGCCGTAGGAGTGACGGATATGTCTATACATACAGATAAAGTGACAGTTTTCTCCTAAAATTTCACCCTCTAGTACTTTCATCTTTACTCGATATAAAAAATGCTCAGTAGGCCAGATTTAAAATCATCTAGTACTAGTATTTTATTTTATATTATTTCTCCTTTAAAGATTATCATCTCATTTTCAGAATTTTAAATCTTTGAATAAGAAATAAAAATAATACTCCGTGTGTGTCAATCGGAAAGGTAAATAGGATAAAAGATATAGAGCATCAAATAGAACCAAAGATTTAAACAAAGTAGCCCATAAAAAAAATTGTACCATTATTTTTACAGTTGTCACTTACTTTAATTTCAACTAATAAGAAATTATAAAAAGACACATAGAATAATTTAAAAAAATATTTTACACGATGTAATACACTTTCTAGCAATTAAATTTATTGCTCGAGTTTTGTCCGTTATTTTATTTTTTATTTTTTTGAAATGCTCCGTAAAATTTACTTGAAAATCTATTATTTGCATTAACCATTCCTAAACTTTTGGTAACAACAGAAATATATAATAACCTGTGAAATTCATCAAAATGAGATTGAAAATATAGTCTTATATGACTACATAAATTACATAGAACCGGTCGGTGACCAACATTTCAATTAGAGTATTAGACATGATCAAAAGTTTTTTGTTTTTTTTCCAAATATGAATGTATTTGGAGATAAAAGGAAGAGTTTGCATAAAACATAACTACTAGTTTATCGTACATGCAAGAGTACACGTGAAGTAGGAGCGTAGCTATTTTAGCGAGTATCGAACCATATATGGAGACGACATTCAACTCGCTCGATTCGATTCAAAACGCCATTACCTCGCCGCTCACCGCGGAGCCTTCCGTGCCATGTGTTCCCATTTAAAGCATACATAATTAAAGAGAAAACAGAAGATGGGAGTACATTCAGCATTCGCATAATTTCTTATGTATTCATTAAATTATTAACAAATAGTTTTTTAATTACGGACTCTTTAAGTTTGACCAATTTCGGTAGAGTTTAGATATATTATTTTATTTCATTTTTTTTACTCATTTTAAATTAATTTATTTTACATTATTCATTTTAAACAACAATATGAAATTTTAATCAATATTCTATCTTTTTCCTTAATAATTGTACAAAGTTAACACGAGAGAGGAAGAGTATAAATTATAGTGATATGAGTATTATTAGTATTATTAGTATTTTTAGAATTTAGAATTATAAAACGTTCAAATAGAACTGTTTTATAATATAGAAGGGTAAGTACCACAACTTATTTGTTTCAATCATTCAGTGAACTACATAAAACTTACGTATAAAAATTAATTCAAAAGGTAAATTCAAACAATTTTTTTCCGGGATTATATAAGTATATCGATAGTACGTTTTAAAAAAAAATCTTTTTTTTTTCCTTGGGACAATAAGTTTATGAAACTTTAACATTTGCAAAAAAAACATTCAAGTGCGAACTTTTTTTCTTTGTGGAGAGCAGCTTTATATACTATGCAAACGGCTAGCCTGAATTTTGCTTTAACGGCAAAATGAAAAGCAAAATGAAAAGCTCATATCAGTAATTTTTTAATTCAAAGTGGTAAAAAGTTAGTTTGTTCTTCCAAAGAAAAACCTTGAATTCGATTCTTGCGAGTGGAAAAATTAATATTAAGAAAAAAAATTTCTTTAAGGAGTTTGATCAGCTTCAAATATAAATTAGTGGAAGTCCAAATAAACAAATACCGGATAATTTCACATATTTTTTTTATAAAATGTTCATAATTCAAACTTAAATACAAAGTTCTGATTTTCCAATTAACTTTCATTTGACAATTGCTAATTTTTCAAAAGAGTGAAAAAAAAACATGTCGTCAATGTTTTTGTTAAAGGGAAATTGCAACCGTGAAATACACGAGTTAAATAGAAGATAAAAGAGTTTCTTCCATCAATTGTAGTAACAGTACCTGAGCTCGTTAATCGCAAATATAAGTCAATTCGTTTTAGTTGATATCATCTTCCAACAAAATATATAAAACAATGGCATACTTTCTACTTTTTTTAGTTAATTAATTTGGGATCCGTATTTGAAAAAATGAATAACATTCATATCTGGTTATAAATGGATATAAATATCATCCATTACCTATTATAGTTGTTATTTATAATATATTTTATAGAATATTTATATTATTCTTCTATAAATATTTAGTTTTATTATAACTTATTCGTATTCTACATTATCCGACAGATTTAATTTGTATTCATATTTACACTAAACGAATACAAATATAGATATAGATTTATTAGTATATGTATTCGACCGTTTACGCTCTACTTTGATGATAAAGCTTTGATATAAATTAAAAATAAATTCACTAACAAACTCATATAAAAAAAAAAGAAGAAGAAGGGTGAAACTTAATTCGTTTTAATAATACTTCTAGTGACGCACGAAAGTGAGGACCATAAAATTTAACGGCTACCTTGTTTTGCATTTAAATAGTGCAGAAAAAGTTAAAAGAGTCAATTGCATGACTATATCTCTACAGCATGCGACCAAAAGAAATACATTACTAGTTGAGCAAAAAAGTTGGAGCCTAAAGCTTTCAAATTTCGAATTGTAACCCGTTTCTATTTGTGTGCCCAAGCCCACCCATTTTCTACACAAGATTATGCTTTAAATTTTTGTCACCAAACCTTTTTTTTTTTTTTTTTGGCAAATTGTTGTAATTAGACGTTTACAATGACAATTAATATAGTCACTCGACTACGATGTGCATGTTATTAAAGAGTAATAAGTATCGCAATAAAAATCTTAACATTAGATATCTAATATTAATTAATTTATCAAGCTCAACATCTCTTAATTTTTTAGTTACTCAAAATAATATCTATGTCAATTTTAGATTTTTTGCATCAACTTTTATTAAATGTTTTGATTCTAAAACACTAATTCTCTTTTAATCCAAACAATTATTCGGATTAGTCTTTACTTAAACGAGATAATGTCACAATTGTTACTGTAATATAAGGTTGAGATATGGAAATTTCGGTCTAGAGGCATTGGAGGTTGTTGAGGAGATGGATGATAGAAGGGAAAAGAGATGTGAAACTTTTTATTAAGGACATCGTGGGAATTTCAATTATAAATTTATTACTTTGACTTTTAAAAATTGGATGGATTATTATTTTGTTCCTTTCAAAATTTGAGACACAATTTATTATGAAATTCTATGATTTAAATTTAACATGAACTTATTGGTAAAATTAAAGATTCTAGTTTATTACGTACTTTTTAATGTGGTTATGGCCACAATTATCATCTTAAAATCTTCAACATTTATATATCATAAATTACATCCTAAAATGTCATCAAACTAATTTGCATCTTCAAATTTTAATACTTAAGATACGAAGATTCAATATATTCCATTTTAAGAACTCCATGCATAAATCTTTTACTCCAACCGTTTAAAAATAATTTTCATCGTACATATTTTTAAGTGACATTTATTACATGTTATATATTTTATATTATTTAATAACATAAGAAATTAAAAATATTTTGATCAAAATTTTCTATAAATAAAAAATTTAAATTAAATACTCCGTACAATATAAAACATGTACTAAATGTCATTAAGAATACATGCATTGATAATTATTTTAGAAATAAATCGTATTCCCTCTATTTTTATATGTGTGCCTTTTGACTTTTTCGCACGTTAATTTCGTTGAACTTTTTTATATGTTAAATATTTTATTTTATTTTTAAAAAATTAATAATAAAAAATATTTTAAACAATAATTAATATGAATATAATTTTTAATTAAAAAATATTTTATAAAAAAAATTCATCTAAACCTACATGCAAAAAAATCAAAAGACACATATAAAAGCAAAAGGAGAAATAATAAAACGAGATAGACTGTTTCGTTATCTATTTCATTATCTGCTAGATTTTCTCTAGAGTTGTTATGTGCTCTCTTAGTATTTAGTTTCTTAACTAAAAAAATTGAATAATAAGTCAATTATCAATCCAAAAAAGAATGAAACATATGACAATAGTCAAACCAACTTCATAATACATATAAATATATATATAAATCATTATTTCCATATATACTTTTTATATTTTCACATGTATCCTATATTTAATGCATCAATTACTTGTATCATATCATGAGAAATTGTACAAATATCAAAATATTTATAAAAATATCAAAATTTTCACATGGAATTATCAATCGATCAATATATCAATATATAGAAATATTAATTGAGAACATATGCTTCATGTGCAACCCCAATTGATCGGTGACATAGTGAGTCGACCATTTTGAAAAGACAAAAAAAAAAAAAATGAGTTAGCTCAGTATTATGAACTTTATCTAATTTTATTGAATGTATACATGTTTAATGTACGTGATTTTTAGGAGTTCAAGTTATCTAAAGAAACTTAAAAGGTCTTTCGACATTCATAATTATAAATAATTGTAAATAATTCAGTATATTTACACTACTCTATACAATCTCACATATAATAATAACTATATACATAACTCAAAAAAATAAAATAAAATCACAAGACACAAATAATTTAGTACATTTCGTAATTTAAAATATTTAAAGTCACAAAAATAAGTTTTTCCTAAAGTATTGTTATAAGTTAAAAAAAAAAAACTATTACAATAACAACTTTATACCATTTTTAAAATTACATTGTTTGAACTACCACAATCTCACGCACACATAACAGGAGGGAAAATAAAAATAAAAAAACTCATTACACGCGGACTGCTTAAATAGTTCCTTATGAATATTGGATATGAATGTCGAATATGAAGAGAGTTATCCATGAGGTACTTGGTAGTTGGTAACGTAGTGAGAAACTCAAGATTATCCGATAGAGACACCGTCAGATATTAAGATATGTATATATTGACACGTTGCCTGGATCGTCATACAAAGGTAGACATAAGATATCTTCTCGACCATCGGTGTAAATAAGTTGTAGTAAATATTAATATACTTAAATTTTATTCTAATAAAGTCGACCACAAATAAATACTAATGTACTTATTTTGATATTTATATTTTATTTTAATTAAATTTAAAATACTCATGAACTACTTGCGAATATTTATATTTGATAAATTTTACAAAATATAAATTAATATATTTTAATATAAAAAAAGTAATCGAACTATTCACAAATATATTCGAGCAAGTATTTCTATACTCAAATTTTACTCATTTTACTTATCGAACTTTAAATAGAATATCAAGTTTGGTTCATTTTCATATCGAACTCGAACCGAGTCGATTAATTTTCGAATCGAATCCGAATGAATTTCGAACTATTTTGATTTTATTACAGCCCTACTCTCTACTAATATTCATCAATTGAAGTGGTAAAAATTTTATTACCTTATCTAAGGTATTGAGTTTGAGTATTATAAACGAAGAAAATGAATATCAAAAAAGTTTTTCTCATTATAAAGTTCAACTCAATTCAATTAGTTGAAATTCAAATAAAGTATCGAATATTTCATCTTCTCTTAAAAAGACATACTCCGTAAATACTACGAGTACATATTATGAGTTATAAAATAAAAGAAAAAAATAAAAAAGCTCTACAATAATTTATTTGATAAGTTGGAACAAGTAAGTTTTTCATTTATGAATACAAGTACATTTTTGATGTTTTTTTTTACCAATCAATTATTTCACTAGATTTTTTTTAATTGTTTTTCACAAACATTGGAAGTGAAGAATTGAACTCACTCTAAGCATTTTGTTACGGGGTTAGCAAGAAATATTTTCTTTTTATTTGTGCTACGATCACGCCAGTGCGCTATGTCAAAAGAAATGCATTCAGATTTACCAAGAAGAAAAGAAAAAATTATATTGAGAAATTCAAGGAGGATAAACTGACCATCTTACGTACTTTACAATTTTACATGAGTGGATACTAAAATTTCTTTTATTTATTTAATTGGTCTAGGGTGTCATATTTTCATCTAAAATTTCTCTAATCAACATTTTATTTGCAATGAACTGTAGTTCTTAGATAATAAATAAATCGAATTAATTTGGACTTCGTAATTTTGCTGCTTTTTTGTACTGTAATTAAAACAGACATCAGAAAATAATACCAACAGAAAATATGTAAATATACTCATTAAACACATACTTAAAAAAGGAACAACAAAAAATATTAAAATATACAAGTCAAACTACTCAAGATCATCTCCGATTATTACTATTTACCTAGATAAAGATAAAAATAATTTCGTTATCACTGTTGTAGTATTATTATGATAGAAAACCACAGTGTTAAACTAAAGTTATTATATTTATATTAGTAGTCTATATTAGTAATTTTAATATAACAAATTATTAGTTATCAATATAATAAATACTAATTTAAATCAAGACTTCAAATTATTAATAAGTTATCGCGACGAATGATGTAGATTACTTACACTAATTAATAAATAAATACCAATAAATTTGTAGCAATATAAAATAGAGCCCGTAGTCAACTCGCATCACAAGACTAAATACTCGATTTAATTCATAATAATAGTGGTTTTAGAAATTTGTTAAAATTTCATTTTAATTGACATATTGTAATAGTATAAGTAAGTGAATGAAAAATTTTACTATATTACCTTTATTTATTATTTATGACAAATATGTATACTAATTAAAAATGTAATAATTTGACTAATTATTATAAGAATAATATTAACGTTTAAAGTTATATTTAATCATTAACTTAATTAATTAATATTTTTTTTAATATCTGTAAATTTTGTTCAAACGATTATTATTGTGAACCGAATGGAGTGCATGACCGGTAGGATAATCGATGTGAGTAACGCACTTGTGGTATGAATTACAGTAGATTCTTCTCATTTAATGCTATAAATGTGAACTCCACATATGGTTTATGTCAAAAATAGATCTCATGTGAACATAACGTGCAACGGTGTTGCTTCAAGTACATGTTAAAATAATTATTATAAATTAGTTTTAATCAAGCATTAATTTATATATTTATGAGTTTTTATTGTGAATTTGTTTATGTACAAATATTTAATCAATTTGTAATAAACATTTATTTTCAACGAAATTCCATATTAGAAAAAGTCCACTCTCAGTTACTTCTCGAACATAAATTCATTTTTGCAAGTGATATTAAAGTTTCAAACAGTAAATTACCTTTGTTGCCTATATTTAACTGAGGCTTGCTTTACTCTGGTTTCGAAGAATGATTTTGAATAAATGATAATCTCTCTTCTCTTTTCTTCTTCTTTTTTTTTTTTTTCTTATTTTACTCTTTTCGGTTTAAATTGATGGATTTTTTTCAATTATTTCTAAATTTCAATTTATTAGTTATCTTATAATTTCTAACAAATGATTTTGATTCAAGTATCACTAATGTTTTTTTATTCATTATGCATTTTCCTTTGTAATTTTTATTATTCTCCTTTCTTTCTTTAGATAATATTATATTTCTGACTAAAAATTATTAATATATATTATTAAAATATATAATTATAAGGTTGAAAATGAGTCGAGTGTCGAGTTTAGTCGAACTTATTTATCAAATGAATTGAATCGAGTCAAATATAAATTATTTAATGAACAAAATATTATGTTTAATAATTTATTTAAGTAATTGAGCCCAATACAAAAAAATACGTGTTCGACTTCATCTATTATATTTTCTTATTATTTAATTATTATTAATGAATGGATGATTCTTTTGTCCAACATGAAAGGTATGAAAAATTCAATCTTACAACTGAAATTTAGGGGGAAAAAAATGAACATCATTTTCCAATGATATATCAATTGTAATTATCAATTGCAAACTTTCCAGTTACTACTGATAATCATCCAAAAAAGAAATACATTAATTATATATGAGGGGGGTCCCGCGAAGGCCAATAATGAATTTGACTTTTCAGCGGACCAATATATAGAAATCCCTTTCCCATTTGACGACCAATAAGGAACAGATGTATGTATTGATATCAACAAAATGCTTTAAATCAGTTGAATTTCGCCCAAAAGGCCAGAAGTTTTCCTTCAGTTGTTCAACAAAAATGGTACCTTTTTCTTTCACCCAATCTGTTTTCCTTTCTATTTCTATCTGTTTTCTTGTTTTAATCAATATAATTTATTCCGTTGCTTATTGGAAAAAAGTCATTTTCCAAGATTTCTATTGAAATTTTCTTGAATAAGGTGATCCCTGCTTCGTTTATGTTGAGCTTGTATAGTAAGAGCACGTTTATCGAAGTTGAATATTATTCGAATCGTATATTTATTTTAGAAAGTAAAGATTATGTTGTTTTGCTCGTGTAATTTTATGAAATCCACAAATTGCAATTAGTTGTTTTTGGGTTTCTTTTTTTTTTTTTTTTCTATTTTGTTGATTCATTTCTAATGGATATGGATTATTAGAAGGGATGAGTTTATGTTTTGGAAGTGTGTTGGATCTACATGTTCAGGAAAAAGTTTATTAAATTAACAATAATATGAACTCTGTTTCCAAGTATTTACAGTACATATTGGATGATGAAAGAGGCAAACTTTGAAATTGGTGGGTTGCTTTTTTTGTTGTCAAGTAGTTCTGTTGGTCTCTTTAGTTGTTTATATTGTATTTTCTCAGATAATAGCAATAAATATGAAATTATGTGAAGAAGTCTATTTGATTCAAATAATATCGGTCGTAATTATATGTCAATTCTTTTAAAGGAAACTTCAAATTCATGTCTCTATGTTTGTATGTGCATTCAAAGTTTCAAACTTTCAATACATTTGCAGTAGATTAGATGCATTGGGTTAGGCTTATAATAAACTTTTGTTCTTGCTTCTGTCTTTGTTAGGCTTATTTTTTGCTCCAGATAGGTAAACCAATGGAGCTTGTACTTCGTTGTCAGCTCCACACGAACGTGTGTTTCAGCTTGACTCAGTTTGTTTCATGTCCGAACAGTTGTTATCTGTAGCAATGGGATTGTTTTATAGTTTTTCAGGCGTGTTGCACTCTAATTTACCTTATATTTATCTTATGTGATTGGACTAAAATACATTCAACATTTAAGCCACTACTGCTATAAAACTGAAGGGCTTATAGTCCTTCGTGTTTTCAAAGCTGTATTTTCATATTTTTGTTTATTTCTCTTGGATGGAAATGTAGCAGGTGTGAAGTATTAGATGCTTGAAAAGTTCCTGACAAATACAAGGCTTCGCACGTTGTTATGGTTGATGGTGTATATGTGTAATTGTATAGAGTGCTATAGGAATAATTAAAGAGAAAAAATTAGCATATTGTATGGTAAACTCCACAAATTAATTTGATCATCGATGTGGCCTTTGTGTGTTCTCATAAACAAGATTTTAGGGACAGATGAACAATCAGACGAAGAAAATATAAGTTCAGCTGAATCATTGCCATTCAGACAGTCGATCATGAACGGAAACTATGATGCTGCACTCTTGCCCAGTTCACACTTTGTTGATGTAAGTTTCTTTGATTCGCTTCACTCATTCTTAATATTTATAATTTCTCTTTGATGTTTTTGCTGTTCAATAATAGACATTCTTATTCTAATATAACGATCAACTGGAGCAATTTTCCATTGATTTATTTTGATCATCCACATTTTCAATTACTTGCTTTGATAGTCTTTCCTTTGCATCAATTGTGGTGTATGCTTGTTCGTAGGTCCCACACATAAACCAGCTTCGCACTTGGGATTGTGGTCTTTATTGTGTTTTGATGGTTTTGAAGACCCTTGGAATCAAAAACTGTAATATTCAGGAGCTTGACAAGCTCTGCTGCACGACCAGGTTAGTTCCTTTTCCCAAACGATATGACCTATGTCAACAATCTTGCATTTACGTCATTTAATTTTCTTAGGATGGGCTGTCACATGCTATTTGGTAATATAAACATGCGGTCAATCAGCTTTTATTTTTTGTTAGAAATCCTGTATATCAGAACTTTTCTTTGTGAATAAAGTGGATCTGGAAGAAAATCAGTAGTTCTTAACAAATTTGTTCTGCAAGAAATTGGTTCTGCAACTACTCAATCACATGCTTACTGTATGATTCTCCTCTCTAATTAGGTTTTCAGGGTCACAATATATTATAAAGACTAAACCTTTATTCTTCTAGAAAAAATAAGTACCGACATTATTAAAATTCCTGATATACAGATATTCCAACAGTGAAACCTAGTTTGACTATAAATCCAACTATATATAGTACTAAGTACTATTGATTGAATTCTCAATCCTATGAGAAATGTCTTCACTATGTCCTGCGTCAGTTCACAACTTTTGCTCATGATTGTTGTAGCTCCAATAGATAATGCCAAAAACTGACCTCTACGGGTGCCTTACTCTTTCAAATATGTCTTCAAGGAAACTAATTAGTGAATCGCTTTTGAAAGTTTTAGTACTAGGATCTTCTTCAAGTTCATAAGATTTAGAATCTCTTGCCTGAGAAGCAAAACGAATTCTTTTCGGCTGTTTCAAGAAAACCATATTCCTTGTTTGGCAGCTACCTCTCTTTCTCCAGCCAACACTTGTCTGAAGGAGGTTGCCTGTGAGGAAGTCCTGGGAGAGAGATCCCAGACATAACTTGAGCTTCTAAGATAATGTTGAAGAAACTAGTTTAACTCTCTTTCAATAGAGTTCTGAAACTCTTTTCCCAATATGAGTTAGAGTTTCTGCATGAGCTCTACTGTCAGAGACAAACAACAACATATTTTTTGGGAAAAACATAGAGGAACTTCAGTCCACCACCTGCTGTACTAAAATTTTCTAGATGGCCGTACAGGACCACTAGTGAAATGATAGCTTGGCTTCTACCATTCTTCAACTGTAGATTTTCCTAATTTATGTAATGAGGCAATTATGTGTCCGCTTACTCAGCAGTACCAGTGTCAACATATTTTTCCTTTGTTCGATGATTCGCGTACCTTAGTAAACTTCTGATATGATTTCTCACAAATTGGTGCATATAAATGACTGACTGGATTAATAGCAGGATTTTGTGTAATATTAAAGCATTCACCCACTCATAAAGTGTTTATATTTGGAGTCCTATCAATGTGAAATGTCCCCGCTATGTATTCTTCATTTCCTCAAAAGGTAAATTACTTATTGGAACTATATATTTTCATTTTAAGCAGCAAGGGCTGAATTTGGTAGTATCTCAAATGTCTATAATTAGTGCCTCAATTTGTTTAAGGCTTGTGGTTCGTCCTTGTTGATGTTTTCATATTAATGGATTGAAAACAATGGAAAATTAAGTAAATAAGCTTTTTTCCCCTTGAATGTTGACGTTTTCAGTTTGAAGGTCTGATAGAAGTAGAAACTTTTCAAGTACAAAAAATTAATAACATCTTTCTTCGCTGGTGTTTGAGATATGTCCTTTTATTTTCTTATTGTTTATGTTTCCTATTTGTTAGAAATGTTTGGTCTGGTGGTAGTAGTAGTAACTCAATCAATATGTTTTTTTAGAATTTTGTTAATAAGTCACTTGGAGGCTTGGAAATAGCAGAGTTTTTAGCACGTTGGTTAAACACGTAAAATTCTCTCCTAATATGGAAAATAATCCACTTGCAAATGGATCTATCCACCAAACTGTTTGCCAGATTGTATTTTGAACTACCTTCCATCTAACTGTTTATACTGGACGATTGTTCAAAAAACTATCTAAAGTGCTTGGCACTACTGTAACTCTGTAAGCGTATGACATTGGCTCTGGACTAGTTCTCTGTATATAGCTTTTATATGTACATGGATGCTGGGAATCAGCAGCTGGGGCTAACAGCAGTTATACCACATCTACGGCCTCCTGCAAACCACCAGTAGCGATGGTAATAAAGGATTTCTTGTGTCTACAGAGTACTATTGACTACTGACCAAGATAATACATCTCCTCATTGGAGGTACAATAGTTTCGATCCTATACTTGAAACCCCATCATCTTACAACACAAATTTCAAGTGTTAGCCTCCACAAGGCTAACCTTGATATGAATGGTCATATTCTTGTAACCTCACCCTGAGCCTTAACATATTGAGCCCAAACCCTGGGGATCATTTTCCCTAGGGCTCATTTGTGAGAAACTGCATAACTGAGCTAATGGCCAGCTCCCTCTTCTTCAACACTGAGGTGGGAAGCACAAGGCTACCTTCATCAATGAAGTTCTATGCAGGGTTTTCTTAGAACAAGACTGTACAGGCAAAATTTTTATTGGCGAGCTCTGTGAAAAGAAAGAAGGGAGAGCGATGAGATAATAGATTAATAACAAGATTGTCTTTGATCATATATCAAAGGGTAGAATTATCATTGATGATATAAGCTCAATAATAATTTGATTAAGAATGTAATTTTTGTATTGTAGCTCACATAACCCTTATTTTGCGCGTAGTTCACACGTATTTTGCACAAACATCATACGTATATTGCACGGATTTTCTGAAGATTAAATTTTACTATTTATTTTTACCCGTCAATCCTAATTCAAGAACAATTTAGGTTTAGCATTTTAAAATTTAAAATTTCAGCAAAAAATGGTGCTTCTTAGTTCCCCATTTCTCTCTCATTGCTCACATTTTAATATTTTCAGTTCATGCAACCAATTTAATATTTAACGAAGCTTGAATATCAGTACGACATGCATGTATGACGAGTGGCCTCGAAGCATATTTCATATTCACGTGTTGTGTACATTTATTATATGTATAACTAGAAATAACATGTACATGTAATGGTAACTCAGAATTAATCATATGTGGATGTTTTTGCTTGCAGCATTTGGACTGTAGATCTGGCATATCTATTGCAGAAGTTTTCTATTTGTTTTTCCTACTTAACGGTAACACTAGGAGCAAACCCCGACTTCTCCAATGAGATATTTTACAAGGTGACATTAGAAACAAATATTAGTTTCATGTTCTTTTTATAAATTTATTTATCACGAAGTCTTAATTACAAAAAGTTATATTACCTCTGGGTGCTTTAATTATATTGTGTACTATCTTGTGTAAATCATAGAGTTGAACTCTCCAAGAAGGGAGTACAAATATTATTGTTCATATAATTGGCATTCTGCAATTTTAAATCATGTCATTATAATTATTGTTTTCCTTGGGCAAATTGATTCATGAGTTGGTTACCACTACTTTGGGGGCCTCATTCAGGGTAGGGGTAGAGTGGTATTACCAGTACCAAAGACAGCTTGATTTTCTTTAGAGAGAAGAGGACCTATAATGCAAAGATATATCAGTTTCCCTCAAAGGAAACAAAAAATTGAATTTACCTTTATATATGGCTCACCTTAGTTATATTTAAATGGGTTAAAACGAAGACTAAATTAAGAATAAAACAATTTATTTGTGCATTTTAATGAAAAATTCTGCCTATACTGTCGGCCTCAGTAGTTTTAGAAGTTTACGCTTTGTTGATAAGTAAGAAATATGTCATAGCTGGGATGATTGAGAGATTGGGTGATTACTGTTGTGTGATGATAAATGAAAAATGATTAAAGAGAGTTTTGAATGTGAAAGGAGTCCGTCTCCTTGGGCTGATGTCGGAGATAAGTCTGATCCGAAAACTAATAAGCTGTTATAGCCAATTGAATTTGCTTTTTGTCTTGGTGGTCAGTTGAACCTTGTCATGTTTTGCATGCTTCTGGTGCTAATATTATTATTTTTTTCACTCTGGTACTTGCAGGAGCAATTACCTTACGATCTAGCCCGAGTAGATACGCTATTTCAAAAAGCAATGGATGCTGGAATCAATATAGAGGTACAACCTACTAATGTCTACAAGACATTTCAATAGCCTTTTTTTTTTGTTTGACATGTCTCAGGTAGAGGAGGTTCAAATTTATATTTGTAGCCAAAAGTTCTGCTAATAGCAATGGAGTGATGATTGATGATAATTTTTAACTAGATTTAATTGTTTCTTTTGTTTTAACATTTGAGTCAATACTTGATAGCAGCCCTCTTACTGGTAACGTGGCATATATTGTGAAGGTAAAAATCTATCAACAACAAAGCTTTCATTCTTGCAAATACAGGGATCCATTAGTCTTTTTCCTTTTCACTTTGGGAGTGGTGGTGTTGCTGCTCTATGGTTACAAGTAATGTCATTAAGAAGACAGAGAACTAGAAGTTCAAATCATTTTGTAGATACACGTGAATAGTCTAACAGCAGAATAGGAAAAATTACATTCTGATTGTGTCAATAGTCTAACAGCAGAATGAGTTTTAAGGTATTGATACAAGTTCCATGACTCTTTAACTATATGTGCAATGTTCTAAGATCATCTTTGTGGAGAATGTGAAATGACGGCTTGCGCTTTAGGGATTTGTGGCACCAAAGCTAGCATGTTAAACAAAGTATTATTCGAAAAATGGTTTTGGAGTATGTCCAGAAATAAGGAAGTTGTGGAGAGGGTGATTGATGTAGGCTCTGGCATTTTAAGGTTGACACTTCCAAGCCCAATATCTAATCATTTGGATAACTTCACCCTATGACTCTCTGAGTAAAAGCATCTACTTGGTCATATATGGGTCTCACCATCTCAACCTTTTTTTAAAGTAATGACCATAAACGCAGATTGATAATTGTAACAAAGTTACTCCTCTTCACTCCTTTTATATCATAAACGAGCATTATCTTTTTCTACAGTGCAGGTCAATTAGTGCAGAACAAATTTCCCTTTTGATCTTGTCGGGGAAGTATATAGCAATTGCTTTGGTTGACCAGTATAGATTGAGGTATTTAATCATTTCCTTCTACCGTTCAGTTTGCATGACTAAGTTTTTCTTTTATTTCATCTCTATTATGCTCTATATTACCTGTTGATTCCCCATTTTTCTATAAATCGAAATACTCCTTTTCTTATTTAGTGTTTCGTTTTTGGGCAGTCGGTCTTGGTTGGATGATATTTGTGTTTCTGGCTTGTACAATAGCAGCCTGGGCTACACTGGTAAATAATATGTTTTTCATAATGTGCTTTTCAGTACAGCTAGTGAGTAATTCGATCGATAACTGTTGTGCACTATTCATATTGATCACTCTGAAACAGATGAGATTGTTGTTTTGTGCTGTCAATTCTCATCATCTTAAACCTATCTATGGATTTTACATTCTAAAGGATCAGCTGAAGAACATTTTGAGTACTGATTATCTGTAAATCAATTGATGCTGTATTGAATCTATGTAATATTTATTTTCTTGGTTATTATTAGTGAGAGTAAAGGATAATATTAAGAATATGTAAATGTTTATGTTGAGCAGATTCTTACTCCTTTGCACATAAAGAATAGAATGAAATAGTTACACTTTTTTTTTTTTTCTTTTAATCATTCTTGCATAACACCCGAACATTACGTGCCTCCATTGTATTCAACAAAAATTTGTTCAACAAAATTTGTTATATATAAATCCTTCGATCCCACATTGGTTGGCTCCATTTAATAGAACCAAGGATGCTGTACCCACTCTGTTGTCTTGTCTTCTAATCTCCGTCTGTTATTTCATCTCACTTCCACCTGCACTTTCCCTTCTAATCCACCATTTAATTCCTTGAAGAAAAGGAATGGTAATCAAACAAAATAATGATATTAATGAACTGGACTTTCTTTTTTGTAGAAAGAATTTGGTGCATTTAGTCATTTATTGCTAATTTTTTGTGCAATTATTTTTTGCTAAGCATAAAGCTATAGTTCGAAGGTGTAAAGAAGCGATCAAATTGGTTCATTTTGGATGGTAAATATAGATGCTCTCCGATTGTGAACTTCTAGTAAAATTTTGGTTGATATAACTTCTGAACAAGAACTCCTTTTCAAAGAAACCTCATGCTTGTGAAACATGTAAGAAATATTGATTTTTATAATATGTAAAATTATGTTGCAGTAATATGTTTAGTACAGATTAATGTTACATATGACATCTAATTGTCGAAACCTTTTAATTTCTCTAATAATATATTACAGTATCATGAGGAAAAGTTAAAGAATTGCAGATCTAACAATTAACTTGATGATTTGCTTGTAATATAATTGTTCGCAGAGCTTGTAATAATATTTTTACAATAACAAATTGGAAGTGTGTTTTGTGGAGCATGAACAAAGGAAAGAGATTAAAATGGAAAGGATATGTTCTATCATAAGTCACACAGAAACAAAATGGAAATTTCTGTGTCCACATCTATATTTGATTGAACTTATCCTCTCCTCATCTATTCTGCAAATTTCAACTGTTAAATGAACTGATTTGCAGGTCATTATGTTGTAATTTGTGGCTATGATGCTGCTAAAGACGAGTTTGAGATTCGAGATCCAGCTAGCTCTAGGTATTGTACACCTAATCTGCCTTTCATGCATAAATCTTCTAGCAATTTATTATTCAATGTGGGGTGCATCTATTATTCTTCTGGGTCTAGTCACCCAGTATCCAGGTTAACCCATGAGCCTCGATATCTGGATTGGGCTGAGAAGTACCCACTTCTCTTTTTTCTTTTTGGGAGATCGGGGTGGGGGTTGGTTGGAAAGAAAACTGTTTAGCACCAACCTTCTTATAAATTCATAAGGCTTGAACCGGAGCTATTGCTTAAAGGGAACTGAGTATCTTTGCCACTTGGACCAATGGGTGTTGGTGTTTCTGAACTGATGTGCGTGTGCCTTTTTTGTATTGTTTCCAGTCAAATTTTAATCTTTTTACGAACTAACAATCAATTTAAAAATGCTGAATATGCATATTTTGATACTTTGCCTTGATGAGTTCTTCCTCGTATTCTTTATCAATAAATTTCGAATCCATATTACACATTAAATATTATAAACAGATTTTATATGAATTAGAAAGACAACAAAACAAATACAGCAACACCTCGGCAAAGATGTTGATTCATCTCACTTGGAAGAATTGTAATGTTACGAAAATGTTGTTCAAACTATCTTGTATCTTATCATGGCTGCCATAACACTTAAAGTTCCATGCAGGAAGCATGAGAGGATCACCTCAAAGTGTCTACAAGAAGCCCGCAAATCATTTGGTACTGATGAAGACCTGCTCTTGGTAATCTAATATATCTCTGCACTTTAATCGCATTTTAAGTTACCATACATGATACAACCATTAGAAATTACAAGATTCGTTGTTGATCTTCGATGAGAACTTCTCTGGTATAGTACACATGCCCCAGCCAAGATGTTTGTTGTAAGGAATATTGCCCCTCTGGTTCCTGCAGCAGAACAGTGATGTCTGTTGTGCTGTCTCTTTGTGTCACTCCTGGATAAATGTTTCATTTGTTAGGATAATGCCCTTGATCCTGTGTCGGAATGATGGGGTTTGTGACGCAGTTACCTTCCACCACTCCAGGACTAGTTGAACAGTTTGATCTTCACATTTCACATTCTGCAACGATAGTACATTAAGTCATAAAACTCTATGATGAAGATTTTATTTTCTTGATTTATGATATGCCCGTTCGTCCTGGTTTCTTGGGTTGTGAACCATATTGGTCCAAACTCCAGAACAGCACCCATTTTATCAAACCAGTTGCTCATTCATATGATTCTTCCTCCCAGATTCTGATAATAATAATAATAATATTCACGTCTTTCATGAGGAGCAATTCATGAAGTTTATGTTGCTTTCCTTAGTGGCACAAAGATATGCAAATACCTCCTAGGAAGCAGAAGATAATGCAACCAGCTCACATTGTGTGTAGGTTTAGGCAAGCAGATGCAGACTTGTCTACTGCTAACAAGGCACCGAAGGAATCCTCTGTTTCCGAACCAGTGGATTCAGCTGTTTGTTTATTTTATTCTTCTTGTGGCATTACTGGCTGTGTCAACTAGCATCTGCTTTCAAGAGTAAACTTCTAATTTTCCTAGCAACTGCTGAGCTGACTGCATCTCTCTTACTGAACAAATAAGAATTCCTTATAATTCTTCATTTATGTTCTTATCCTGTTTCCTTAAATATATCATCACTTCCTTATCCTGTCCCCCATATATTGTGTGCCGTCCTCTCTAGAATTAATTGACAAGCGACCCATTGTTCAGTTATTGTAATTGAAAAAACTAAAACCCTAAAAATACTTGGTGACCCGACGAACAATGCTCAAGCAGAGGCTCTAACTACTACTTTATTCACGTGAAATTTTTCCTTGCAGATATCTTTGGCTAAGCGAAAGAATTAGGAACAATCCACCAGTACTCGCAGCTTGCAAATTATCGATACTTCCATTCGCGAGTTGCATAATCTGTTGCAAATGAGAGGGTATTGTGTGGGAACATAAGTACAGAGTTACGCATTCAGAACTTCACAATAACATTTGGATAAAATGCAAGCGAGTTGGGATCACATCTATGTGTCATGGATACTTGTAACTGTAAGAGGATTTTGCAAGAGTTTGGTGCAATAGACGAAGTTGGCGTTTCACCATGTGAGATAAAGATATAGTAAGTTAATATGAGTACACCATTAAAGCGTATCTCTTCTCCATTCTGTAAACTTGTATCATTGTACAAACGAGTAACCATGTCAAATAAAGCTGAAAATTTTGTCCACCTTTAATTGCAATTGGATTAGTCTTTCTGCGTTGCGTAGGTATCCTTACTTCTCACATCTCTTGAACCTATTCGTACCGATCCAAAACCGAACTATCAACATCAGAATAAAAGAAAATGACTTTTTCACTATTTTTTTTTATTATTTCTCTTAGCCGTTTAGTTTATTTAGTTACAATTTTTGTTTACATGGTTTCAGATTTTCTATAGAAGATGAAAAGAAGATTGACAAAATCAAAGAGGAAATAAACTTTTTAGAGATAGAAATTAGTATCTAATGAATTCAGTGATTCCGGTAGAAATAAAATAAAAGGGAGAACAACATTACAATTCAAATCATATCCTAATTAATCACAAAACAAAAAGAAAAGCAAAGGACAACGGTCAACGGTGCATATACGAGAAGATGGAGAAACATACGCAGAGAAAATAACACAAAAGCAGCGGGAGAGTAAATGCAAACAAAAACATAACTATAAATGTTCTGATATATTTGTTTTTAAAATTAGTTAATTTCATATTAAAAAGTCAAATTGTGACTAATAAATTAGTAGTATTACTTATGACATATACGTTTGCATAGTCTGACATAAGGAGCTGTGAAATTTAAGAAAAAAAATATTTTATTAAAAAGAGTTGGCGATAAATGTAAAGATGAAACTATTATCTTCAGTTTTTACTTATCGCAAGTGTTGCGACATCGGTACTGAGCATATTGGATTCGATAAGCAACACTCTCGGTTTGGCTGGACTCGACTCTCTAAGTCCGGATTGCAGTATAAATTAAAAGAGTGATTGCAGTGCAAAAACACGTGTAGATTTTCATCAGTTTGTAAATACTCGTTTTTCGGTTAAATGTAAATCAAATCGACTTTCTAAGTCTGGATTGCAGTATAAATTAAAAGAGTGATTGCAGTGTAAAAGGACGTGTAAATTTTCATTAGTTCGTAAATATCCGTTTTTCGGTTAAACGTAAAGAAACATAAGTTGGTGGGGTTGGGGGTGGGGGAGAGTGGGGTGGGGGAGAGTGGGGTGGGGTGGGTGGTAGTTCCAAATGTAGAGTGTCAACGAACGTAGTGCAAGCCCGAGTTCAGGGATAAAAATCGTGTACACTGCTCGTAGTGTCCGAGGACATTATGTCTTTTATTCCCAGATTTATGCACAGCATGTTTGTTTGTCTGAAAAGACGCACCAACCTACTAGCTTTAAATAACTCTCAGTTTTATTTTTTAAGATTAAATAGATCCGAAAGAACCCGCCTATAAAAAGTTGGTCTCATAAGAGATTGATCCGATCTAATATTTATTCGCGAAATTTTAAAAATTTGTAATATTAAGGATAGAAATTGGTTTAACATGACAGACTTGAAACTGGATCTAACACTAGAACCAAATTAGGACTGAAATTAGATTTGTTAAAATTTTTATATATTCCACCAATAATTTATTGTTCTTATCTAAATTTATTATCATTTTCTCAATAATTCAAATGTATTTTAAGTTTTCATACAAAATTAGAAATTCTATATTAATAAAATTATTCTCGTTAATTTCTTTTATTTAAAATTTGCACATTTTCAATAGAAAATTACTTTACAGTAACTATAATTGATTAAAAAAAAGGTTAGATTTTAATATTTTATTTTCAAAGTGATTTAAATTTATGTTTTAAATTTATGTAACATACTTTACGTTATATTTATTTTAATATGGATATATTATTTATTTTTAATTAGTATTATTAATATCAAATTGTATTTAATTTGTGATGTTGCATGAAATATTTGTAAGTTATTTTTTTTCAATTTAATAAGAATAAATATGTTTGTTAAATTTTGTCAATTAAGCTAATTTTTATTGACGATTATTTGTATATTTAAAATAAAGCTTATTAAACCTTGTCAGGAGAATCAATATTCATCGACAATTAGTAGTATATATTCAAATAGCAGATTCACGTCCGAAACTTTTGAAATTATTGTGTGCACGTAGGGTTGTGTACCCGTCCCAAAATAATGCACTCTTCTTTTATCATTGACTAAATTTGATTGTTGCACATTATTAATTGTTAGGAGTACGGCACCATCAATCATGTTGCTAATTGAAAAGTGTAGACCAACATCCACTTAATGTACTTCCATAAAGTTATAACTGTCGCCAAAATTAAGGAAAATAAAAAAATGGTGACTTATAATGCACAACAATTTGCCAACATGAATGGTGTTATATTTGTAACACTAAACAAGTTGACTTGAGTCGAATTTAATTAATATTCTTTTAAATGAGTCTATTCAAGTTAAATTTAAAATTTTTAATGAATGAAAATTGTTGTCAAAATTAATTACTATTTAAACGAGTTGATATGAGCGAACATAAGTCGAACAATATAAACTAGTCTAGTTTACTCGAACTTTTTTAATTCGATACGAGTCGAACTGAGTCTGAAATCATCAATGAACTAAAAGTTGTGTTCAAAATCGAATTATTCATTTTTGCAAATCAAATCGAACAAATTTTAAACAAGATGAATATGAATTTATTCCCGAATGAATCCGTTAATTTACGGTCATATATTTGTCAATTCAACTCTTTGCTTTGAAATTGAACTTACAAGAACATTTTTTAATTTCATTCATGTTCCTAAATATAGTGGGGATACTTTTCTTAATTTCAGTATTCTTGGAATCTTATGGAGTTATTAGTTGTAAAAATAAATGTTTAATACCAATTCTTGGTGAAGAACTTAAATCGTTGTCCTTTAGATGTGGAGCCATCAATTCTTTTATTGATTAAAAAAGAAAACGGGTGAATAATATTGAATCAAGGGAAAGTATCTTTCAATTAGGGTCGTAGTTGTACCTATTATAAATTTATAATTCGTTTGATATAAAATTAAAAGTCAGGAAAACAACATGCGCTCATGGTGCCATATTAAGCATAAAAACATACACAATTTAATTAATCAAATATACACACACACACACACACACACACACACACACACACACACACACATATATATATATATATACACATATGCATATATGTATATATGTGTATATATATACATATATGTGTATATATACATATACATATATATATGTATATATATAAAGAGAGGAGGCACCAAAATTGTTTGCTAATTCTCCTCCTTTCATTTATATATACTTATAATATTATTTTTGGGCATCTTTATTCTAATTCCTCACCTTTATTTTTATTTTTTTTTGTTATATAGGTAGTTACTGTCTAGAATTCACACACTCACACTCACATATATCCATCAACTACTCCATCCATTTTTTATTAATTATTTTTTAACTTAAATTACATAGATCAAAGATCAATAATTTATAAGCAAATAACATTAAAAAAATTTATGTTATACAATTATTGTCCCTATTTAATATGTATGGAAAAAAAAAAGATATTTATATTTTCTTGAAATATGGAAAGAGTAATAGAAGAAAAATAATTTTGTATTTGTCTTGAAATGTGAGAAAAACAAGTAAAAAAAAAAAGAATCAAACTCTATAAAAACAATTAAATAAAAGCGAAGGGAGTACTTTACATGGCTTTTTATTAGTTTAGTATTTTGTAGGATTTTTTTATTAGTCATCAAAGTCGAAACCTAGACCTTTTCAATTTTTTCAAAAAAATAATCGATAACCAGTAAAACCAACGACTAAATCTCCTTATTTTTATTTCAGTATTATTATTCACATAACTAAATTGTTACTACTCATTTTTTCACTTCTTATTATTGTTACATAAAGTTTAGGTGGTCTAATATACATTTTTGTCTTAAAATACATATATGCATATGTGCCTATACACATATATATACATATAAAGAGAGGGGGAGAGAGGAAGGGGAGGGAGAGGGCCGAGATATTATTTCCTCGGTCCCTTTTTATTTACAATTTGATTTTTTTGTATGTTATTTTAAGTTAATTTTTATACGCGTTAAATATTTTATTTTATTTTTAAAAAATTAATAAATGAAAATATTTTAAATTAAGATTAATATAAAAATTAATTTAAATAAAACAAAAATTTTAACATGTAAAAATAAATAGCGACAGAGGAAGTAAAAAATTGATATCAATTTTTTACGTTCATTATTTAATGTCTATAATATTTTTGAGCTTCTTTCTTTCTTTCTTTCTTTTTTTTTTTTTGGTTAATAGAGCTTCTTTCTTTTAACTTCTCATAAAATGATATAAGATTTCAATGGTAAGTATATATATTAATATCTACTAATTTTTTCATGATAAAAAATTAAGATAAGAATATTTTTTCCCTTTTATTTTGACTAAATAAAATTTAGCTTAAGTAGAAATGCAACCATTAAATGGTATAGAGAGCTTAACACATGCGTAAAGAAAACTTACATAACTGTATAACGTTAAGAAAATTTACATTATTTTCTTAACATAATTGAATACATATTCTCAATTTATTAACACCTAGGTATATTATACTGGTTAATTGGATATGTATTATTAGAATATTTAAATTAAAAATGATACCGAATGTAAGATAAAATATATGTATATTTTATAACAAGAAAGAAATATTAATATTAAATTTTATTTAGTTATAATAAACCTGTATAATGCACAGGTTATATGACTAGTTGTAAATAATTACTAATTAATTGAAAGTGAGACAATGTGGTGTATGTTTTTTTTGCCCCCTGTTAAGCCTTAAAAAATATTTAGATTGAAAGAGACTTAACATTCTAACTATATTCAAGTTTTAAAAATTTACAATTATTGCGGACTCACTAAGAAGGATGATAAATACTATTTTTGATTCAGAGACTATTCAAAATCAGAGTAATAGATCATATAATCGACGAAAAAAATATTGAGAGACCGAAGATTTAAAATTAAAATAATATTAATAGTGAAATTTATACTATAACTCAAGATAAATAGTTAATAATACTGTCCATACTCCCACCCACAAAAAAAGATGGTTAAAAATTCGTAAGAAAGATCATGTGGATAAAGATATACTCCGAAGTAAAGAGAATTGCAAAATAATTTGAAAAAATAAATAAATTAACATGGTCAACAGGTCAAGTAATGTTTTGAGTATCTTTATTTACTCAAAAACTAATATTATTACCCATTAAATTGATTAGACGTGGACAAAACTGTTAGGTTCCAAAGAGTAAAAATACTAGAAAGGGGGTTGAATAGTGTTTTTCAAAAATTAAGTCTTGTTTAGAAAACTTTACTGATTTAAAACACTTCTTGCTTATAAAAGAGTTTCTTATGTTTTCAAAGAGTTTAGCAGCGGAATTTGTTTAAACAAAGTACCCCTTAGTTTTTGTAGCAAAGGTTAATGGCTAAAAGTAGCAAAGATAGTAAGTCTTTGCTGAAGGAGTTCAGCAGGACTAAAGCAAAGCACAACAAAGCAGGTAAGCAATATAAAAGATAAGCAGGAGTAAAGATAGAATTTTTATAGTGGTTCAGAATAATCCTACTCCACTCTTCTTCTCATTTACTTGAGAAGGCTATCACTAGAACTTGTTCACACAGAACAATCAGCAGGAGGACACTTAGTCCAATTTACAATAGGTCACTTAGACCAACTTAGCAGGACGATACTTAGTCCAATTTGGTCACACAGACTCTAGGAAGATTTGAGAAAATCTTGCTTGCTATCTTCAAGTAGATTGCTCCTTAGTTGAGCAGATAGATAACACTTATTCAAGTTTTATGATGTCTTGCTGAATTCTTTTTGATGTCAGAGAGTTTTGTTCAGTTGGAAGTAGTTGGTTAGTTATAAATGAAATTTATGACTTCTATTTATACTCATTCAGAAAATCTATCCGTTGAGAATTTTGAAATAGATCCGTTGGAATGTACTATTCTTGATGTGACTTGTACCTTTTCAGCAGTCCTTGCTTAGTTCAAAAAGTTAGCCGTTATTCTGTTTTCTAGTGTCCTTCAGAAGAGTTTCCTAGAAGTTGACTAAGCAGGGATTAAGATAAACTTTTCTGACAATCTTTACTTTGATAAGTAAAAGATCTTGCTTACTAAAGTCCTTGCTTATTTCTATTCTAAGGAGGACTATACTTGAAAAATTTTCTTCATGTCTTCAGAATCCTTTAGTAGTCTTATTAATTCAGCAGACTTCACTGGTGATCAAAACTCCTTACTTAACTACAAGTTATATCCACCTAACATGTTGGATATTTTTCTAAGTCTTTTTACAACATATAAGCAAGAACTATATTACATCATCAATTCTTATATATTTTGAATAATAAAACTTTAAGCAAGGATAATATATGCAGGGGTGCAACAACAATCTTCCCCTAATTGATGATGTCAAAATGAGTTATTTTGATCACCACAACAAGAGCCAAAAAGAATTTCATTTTATTTCAGATTATTCAAGTTTACAAGATAAAATGAAATTACAAAAATAAAATTACAATTATACTTCATTTAGCAGGTTCTTCTGAACTCTGCTGATCTTCACCTTTACCAAACTTTAGCAGGTCTTGCCTTCGCCTTTCCTCTGCTGCCTCTTTCTCTCTTTTCCTTGCCTCCTTTTCTTCCTTCCTCCTCTGCATCCTTTCCTTCTTTCTGTCATACTCCAGCTACATTTCTTGTACCCTGAGTCGCTTCATTTCCACCTCGTACTGCTTGATCCTTGATTCGGATTCCTTGATGCTTGCTATTAGCTTGAGACTTTTAGCAGGTCCTGACTTCATTGAAATGATATCAGCTTCTTCAAGGGCTTTCTGAAGTCTCATGTACGGGGATGGATTCATAATTTGCACAGCAGACTCAGGGATATGCTTGGGAAGTCTTTTTCGTCTTGGAACAGCAACAGGAGCAACAGTAGGGATCGTTTCAGTAGGAGGAGGATCAACAGATGTTGGAAGGATTTGTTCTGCTTGTTCTTGCTATGCTTCATGAGTTCTCTCCCCCTTTTTGATATCATCAGCCATAATAGGGAGGAAGTCAATCAGCTTATTCATCGTTTGCTGAAGTTTTTCAAGCTTATGCTCCATCTTTGTCAGTCTGGAGGCTAAGGCAGAATCAGTAGAGCTTTCGGCAGCAGGAGTGCTCACAGCAGGAAGCCTTGCTAAAACTTGTGCCAGTTGGGCTTCGAGTTTAGCAAGCTTCTGTGATGTAGTAGAAACCTTGCTGACAGCTGGTTGTGGGTCGGATCCAGCAGGTTCTTCAGAACGTGCCTCTTCTTCAACAGGAGTGTCCTTGAGCTCCCCCTCAATTGCTAGAATCTCAGCAGATGATTCAGCAGGAGTGGGCTCCTCCTCGGTTAGTACCCTTGCTGGAGAAAGGTGGTTGGGGCCTTCTTGGATGTTCTCAACAAGGTACGCCTCGAGATCCAAGCTAGCTGCAAGAGCATCTTCGATCAGCAGGGCCTTGATAAGTTCCTCTGATTGTTTTTGCTTTGCTCGTTCAGTAGGAACATCATCAGGGTCACTGTCACTGCTGCTGGATGCTTGAGTCTGCTTTCCCTTTCCTTTGCCCTTGACAGCAGCATGTTTTCTTCTGGAAGGAAGGTTAGAGTTAGCAAGGGAACTGATGGTGAAGCCGGGGAGGACAAGTCTTCGTGCAACAGCAGGTTTGGCAATTGTCTCTGTTGATGGTTCCTTTGGGGACACTGCTGATCTATCGATCTCGCCAATGTAGTAAGGAGGAGGTGGATTGGCTTTATTTGCAGCATGGATGGCAATCTCCACTTCAGCAGGTCCTGTGATGGAGTCTGAAGTATCAGCAATCTCCGTCTCCGTGATCGCCAAGACTTCAGTAGGAGTGGCTGGCTCTGCTGCTGTAGTGTTAGCAGGGGTTGGTTCAGCAGTAGTCGCCACTTCTATGATCTCATCGATCTCCTTGAAGAGCTCGGTGGAGGAGCTTTTCTGATCATCAGCAGTAGTAGGGGACAAGTCAGCAGGGATGTAGTTGTCGATTTCATTAAAGATTTCATCCCCTGCTAACTCAGGAGTTAGAGGAACGGCTGTGGGGATATTTTCTTCAGAGGGAGGCTCCACATCAGATCCTCCAACAGCAATGGCTTTAGCAGCAGAATCTTCATCGTAGAGCTCCATGTAGAATTTGTATATCTCCCTCTCCTCCTCGGTCAAGGTCGAGAGGTCAAATTCAGCAGGCGTTGACTTAGATTTCTTTTTGGGCCTTTGAATTTGACTTACTGCTTGCCCTTTCTTGCTGTGTTAACCAACAGAGACACATTCATCGCTTCTAGCATTGGGGGTTAAAGATGTTTGCCCCTGAGATTCTGTTGATCCCCTAGCTCTTCTTTCAGCAGCCGCTTTTGCCAGGGCAGCAGGGTTGCGCCCATAATTTTTCAGCAAGGATGAAGTGATAACTTTGCTGCTGATCAACTTCTTGGCCTGGGTCCCTGCTGGGAAATTTGCTCCAAGTATTCCCTTGATCAGCAGGGACATAGTTCGTCCATGACGAATCTTCGTCTTCCTCTTGCTGGAGAATGATTCAGCAAGGACTTCAAAAAATATTTGAGCCCAGTTGATTGGCTCTCCTGATTTCAGCAGGGAGACGATAGAGATAACCCTTGTTGATGCCTCGTCCTGTGAGGTGAACTTACATAACAAGGTCTTGTGTAGAATATCCATAAGGAAATCCCATTTTCTTGGGAAGTCCTTCCTCTTCTTGCTAGCATGAGTCTTGACATAGCCAAAATCATCAAGGACAGTAGTGGTGACAATTGGTGGAGTCAGCAGACCCACACTTGGCATCTGTAGAACGCGAGCGATGCTTGTTGGAGTGATGAGGACCAGCTGACCACTTGCACGTCCGATAATGCTGTGATCACGGACTTGTATGGTTCAGTAGAACTCTCTGATTACTTCCCCATATATGGGAGTATCAACAGAGATTACATAGCGTACCCCGCTGTTCCTCAGCAGGGTTATAACCTCAGCAATTTCAACATCTTCAATGTCAACAAAGGAATCTAAGTCGATGATTGACTCAGACTCGATTTTATCCAACCAGTTGGCCATGTCTGCTGAAGTTGATCGAAAAAGGTATCGGAGAAGGTTTGCGGTAGTTTTCAGAAGGGTTTAGATGAGAGAGATCAGAGCAATTGGTTTCGGTAAAAATTTGAGAAGGGTTAAAAAGAGTTTATATAGGAGGTAAAAGAAGTTGAAGGGTTTAGAGAGTGGTAACTGCTTTGAGAAGGTGAAGAGTTAGTGAGAGAAAAATATGGGTAGTGGTGAGAATTAATTACCGAAAGGACAGCAGCCGTAAAAGATCATGGGGCAGAGTGGCATTTAATGAGGAGAGAAAATTTATGGCTAGATATGATGACCTATTTTTCCGGTGGTAATGATGGAAATGAGCAAACTTGCTATAGCAATCCTTTGTTGGTGGAAGGATAGAGAGATGAGTCAGCAGGGATAGCATTCGTGCTGATTTTATGGTTTCCTCTTGAGGTGAATATCAGCAGGGTCTTGTAAGCAACAGTCATCCCTTGCTCATTTTAGATGAATCAGCAGGATCATCCTTTGCTTATGAGATCAGCAAGGTTTAAGATTGTTTCTGAAACAACAGTTTCGTCGAAGGGTCTCCCCTTTTTCTTGATATATTCAGCAATTTTAATGTGGATTTTTCAGCAGCATGTGAAGCTTGATCAGCAGGGGTTATTTCAGCAGGGTCTTTGACATTTTCAGCATCGTTTTCCATAGATTTTGAAATTGTCCCTATTGTTTGGACGTCTCTCCCTTTTTCAAAATTTCTCAGCAAGGTTGAGGTAGATTTTTCAGCAGCATTTGTATTTTGTCAGCAGGGATTCTTCGTTCAGCAGCATCTTTGACGTTTCAACAGGAGTTTACATAGTTTTTGAAACAACTCTTTTGTCTGGACGTCTCCCCTTTTTCGAAAATTTTCAACAGGGTTGATGTTTTTCAGTAGGGACTTTATCAGCAGCGTCTTTGTTCATTTCAGCAGCATGAAATGTTTCTTTCAGCAGGGATAAATAGGTTTGCTGAGACATCAGCAGTGCTTTGCCTTTTCCTGAAATTAACTTGCTAAGGACGAAAGTCCTTGCTTAAGCAAACAATATGTTAGTAGCAAAAAGCTTATTCACAATTTAACATACCTAATTCACTTATTAGCTTATTAAAACGATTTTCATCCAAGGGTTTTGTAAAAACATCTGCTAATTGATTTTCAGTAGGAATATAGTTTATCTCTATTGTACCTTGCTGAACGTGATCTCTAATGAAGTGATGTCTTGTATCTATATGTTTAGTTCTAGAATGTAAAACAGGATTATAAGCAATGGCAACAGCACTAGTATTATCACAGAATATAGGGATACATTTGAAATCAAACCCGTAGTCAGCAAGTTGGTTTTTCATCCACAGAATTTGAGCAACACAGCTTTCTGCTGATATGTACTCAGCTTCAGCAGTGGATGTTGACACTGAGTTTTGCTTCTTGCTGAACCACGAAACAAGTCTCCTTCCAAGGAATTGGCATGTTCCACTTGTGCTTTTCCTATCTATTTTACACCCAGCAAAGTCCGCATCAGAATATCCAGCAAGGTTGAAATTAGAATCTTTTGGATACCATATTCCTAAGTTGGGAGTTCTCTTTAGATATCTGAAAATTCTCTTAACAGAAGCTAAATGTGATTCCTTGGGGTTAGCTTGAAAACGTGCACAAATACATGTAGCAAACATAATATCTGGTCTACTAGCAGTTAAGTATAGCAAGGATCCGATCATACCTCGATAGCTTGTTATGTCTACTGATTTACCTTGCTCATCTTTATCTAACTTTGTTGCTGATGACATGGGAGTTTTCGTAGGACTTGCTGATTCTAACCCAAACTTCTTAAGCAGGTCTTTGGTGTACTTCGATTGATTGATGAAAATTTCATCACCTCTTTGCTTAATTTGAAGTCCAAGGAAGAAGTTCAGCTCTCCCATCATGCTCATCTCAAATTTACTTTACATAAGCTTAGCAAATCTTGCACAAAGTTTTTCATCAGTAGAACCAAAGATTATATCGTCTACATAGATTTGTACTAATAACGTTTTATCTTTATGCTTTCTAATGAAAAGAGTAGTATCAACTTTACCTCTACTGAAACCTTCATCAATTAAAAATGAAGATAAAGTATCATACCATGCACGTGGAGCTTGCTTAAGACCATACAAAGCTTTATCAAGCTTATATACATGTTGAGGATTGACATGATCAGCAAAACCTGGGGGTTGCTCCACATAAACTTCCTCCTGAGGTTCTCCATTCAGAAATGCACTCTTGACGTCCATTTCAAACACCTTGAAGTCTTGATAAGCAGCGTAGACAAGAAATATTCTTATGGCTTCGAGCCTTGCTACTGGAGCAAAGGTTTCATCATAGTCGATTCCTTCCTCCTGAGAATAGCCCTTAGCCACAAGTCTTGCCTTGTTCCTTGTGATGATTCCATCTTCATCCATCTTATTTCAGAATACCCACTTGGTGACAATTACTGCATGATTCCTTGGCCTGGGAACAAGATTCCAAACTTTGTTCCTGCTGAATTGGTTTAGCTCTTCTTGCATAGCAAGGACCCAATCAGCATCAGCAAGAGCATCCTCAATTTTCTTAGGTTCCTTTTTTATCAAATCTTCTGAGTGAGACTTGGTCCATTTCATCCTTCTCGGTAGATCTGATCGAATGTCTTGCTGTTTTAGTTCCTCCAAGTTGGGTTCATCATCTTTTACTTCAGCAGGGGTGTTATCCAATGGAGCGGTGCTTTCTGAAGGTGCTTCAGCAGAGTCTTCCTTAGTCTCTACAGCCTATTGATTCTCATTTGGTTCCTGCTGAACTATAAGAGGGAGTGAACCACTTGGTTCCTCATTGTTAGTTTCATCAAAAACAACATGAACTGACTCTTCTACTGTTAGAATTATCTTATTAAAGACACGAAAAGCTTTGCTGTGATTAGAGTACCCTAAGAAAATACCTTCATCAGATTTTGCTTGAAATTTAGTTAAGTACTCTTTACCATTATTGTGAACATAGCAGGGGCATCCAAAGATTCTGAAGTAGCTTATGTTTGGTTTTCTTCCTTTCCATAACTCGTATGGAGTTTTGCTTAGAGTTGGATGAATAAGTAATCGATTTTGAGTATAGCAAGCAGTGTTCGCTGCTTCTGCCCATAAGTACTCAGGAAGTCTGGCATCAGCAAACAATGTTCTTCCAGCTTTTTCTAAGGTTCTATTCTTCCTTTCAACCATTCCGTTTTGTTGTGGAGTCCTTGGTGCAGAGAAGTTATGAGAAATTCCTTGCTCATCACAGAACTCAGTAACGTCTCCAAAGTCGAATTCTCTTCCATAATCACTTCTTATTGACTTGATTATGAGTTCTTTCTTATTTTGCACTTGTCTGCTGAATTTCTCAAACTCTGCTAATGCATCATTCTTGTGAGCAAGAAATAATGCCCATGTAAATCTAGTGAAATCATCCACAATAGTGAATGCATATTTCATTCCACCAATACTACTTGATATAGGGCCAAACAAATCAAGATGTAATAGTTGGAGGGGCATAGAGTTTGATTTTTCAGGTTTACTTAAGAAAGATTGTTTTGTTTGCTTACCAAATTGACAAGCTCTACATGATTTTTCTTTTTCAAAGGAAAATTTAGGCAACCCTTTACAAGATCTTTAGTAGCGATTTTTGAAATTGTTTTAAAGTTCAAGTGTGAAAGTCTCTTATGCCATAACCAACTAGCATCTGCTGAACCTTTAGCAAGAAAGCAGGTTGTTTCAGCAGGACTTAGCTTAGCCAAATCTATTACATAAACATTCCCATTTCTTGAACCAGAAAGCTTCAGAGAATTTGTTTGAAGATCTCTTACCTGACATTGATTGTCTAAGAAGGTGACCTTATGCCCTTTGTCACACAACTGGCTTATGCTAAGCAAGTTGTGCTTGAGACCCTCCACGTAGGCAACCTTGTTAAAGCAGATTAACCCATTTCCTGCTGAACCATATCCCTTAGTCCTTCCAGCACTATTATCTCCAAAGATCACTTGTGGTCCATCCTTTTCTTTGAAATTGGTGAGCAAGGCTTTATCTCCTGTCATATGTCTTGAACATCCACTGTCCAAGTACCAAATTTGTTCCTTACTCACACCCTATAAAACATAAGCAATTACTTTGGTACCTAACAAGACTTGGGTCCATTAAGATTAGTACCCTTGGGGACCCATACTTGTCTCATTTTTGGTTTTTGAGACCAACCAGTATAGTAAGGGTCAGCAAGGCAAAGAGAAGCTATGTTGCCAATCCTATGACAACGATAGCATCTCAGATGCATCATGTTGTGATGTGTGTGCTGCTTACCTCTTCTCTTAGGTTGAGGTTGTTTCCAGTATTTGCTCCCAACACAACCTTTGCTAAATTTCAAATTCTTCGCATTGTTGTGATTATAAGTAGGAGGAACATGGTTTTTACTAAACTTTCCACCCTTGGTCTGTTTAGCACCATGTCCCTGCTTATAGTTACGGTCAGCAGGGAATTTGTTCTTTAGCAAGGTAACATTTCTATTACCTTTGGTTTTAGCAGGAGTTTTACACTCTGCTGAATGCACATAGATTGTTCTACTAATAGACTCAGCATCACTTTCTCCACTACTTTCAACAAGGACTTTGCAAGTCCCGGATCCAATTCCACTTCTGTCTAGCATGCTTCTTTGACTTTTTAGCAAATCACATGCATTTGAAGAGGATTTGTTCCATGTGGAGATTGTAGTAGTTAATTCCTCAACTTGGGAGGATAACTTAGACTCTCTCTCTTGAGAGTCTCTGAGATGCTGTCTAAGCAAGGTCCTCTCATCATCAGCAGCAAGTAACTCCAAATTCTCAGCTTGCACCCTTTCAAGTGTAAGCAAGATTTCAGAGTTCTTGCTCCTTAGTTGATCAGACTCTACTGAAACAATTCTCAGCAATCTTCTATATTTATGCCACTGAGATGTAACATCCTTAAGCAAAGAGCGCAACTCAGCTTCTGTGATGTCGGGAGAGTCAAACTCAAATACCTCAGTAAGGTCAACCTCCTTGCTGGGTTCGGATTCCCTTGCCATTAAGCAAAGGTTGGCAATCTCTGGTCCGGAGTCTTCTGAGTCGCTTTTACTCTCACTCCAAGACTTTTCAGCAATAAGTCCCTTGTCCTTGAAGTTTGAAGTATTCTTCTGCTGGTACTTCTTCTTGTAATATTCTTTTCCCTTGCTCTTGTCATTAGCAGGGAATTTCTTTTCATCTCTTGCTAAACTTCGGCAATCAGCAGCATAGTGAACTGGCTTCTTACAATTATAGCATAGATCCTTTGATGGATCTCTTTTACTGCTGCTTGTATTTCTTCTGAAGTTTTCTCTATCCTTCTTCATGAACATTCTGAATTTTTTGGCTAGCATAGCCATATCTTCATTACTATCAGCAGACTCAGAGTCAGAATCTACTTATTGCTTAGACTTAGCAGCCTTCAAAGCAACTCCTCTTTCTTTCCTCCTTGGCTCAAATGTAGCCTCTCTCTGAGCTAACTCCATTTCATATGTAAGCAGGTTTCCATAGAGTTGTTGAAGATCAGTAGTATGTAAATTTCTCAACTCTTTGACAGCAGTGGTCTTAGGATCCCACTGCCTTGGTAAAGATCTCATGAATTTAAGATTTATGTCCTTTGTGTCATAGGTCTTCCCTAGAGCACGCAAATTGTTAAGCAGGACAGTAAATCTTTCGTACATAGCAGTGAGATTCTCCCCCTGCTGCATGCTGAACATTTCATATTGTTGAATAAGCAAGGATTGCTTATTCTCTCTGACTTCAACCGTTCCTTCATTGAGTACCAGCAAGGCATCCCATACTTCTTTAGCAGAGGTGCAGTTAGACACGCTTTCGAACATTTCTTCTTCAAGAGCCATGAAGAGAATGTTCATTGCCTTCTTATTGTATCCTACCAATTTTTTCTCTTCATCAGTCCATTCCTTCCTTTGCTTAGGAATGAGCTTATTTGGATCATCAGCGGATAGCTTTTCTGGAATGTAAGGTCCAACTTTTATTACTTCATATAGTTCCTCATCAATGGCATCCATGTATACCTGTATTCTCAATTTTCAATTAGCAAATCTATCTCTGGTACACATAGGGGGCTTGCCACCAAAATCACTTCTTAAAGCCATTAGAAAGTTTAAGTTTGGATCCTCTCAAGCTTTAGGGCTTAGCAAAGAGTGTTAAGCTCTGATACCACTTGTTAGGTCCCAAAGGGTAAAAATACTAGAAGGGGGGTTGAATAGTGTTTTTCAAAAATTAAGTCTTGCTTAGAAAACTTTACTGATTTAAAACACTTCTTGCTTATAAAAGAGTTTCTTATGTTTTCAAAGAGTTTAGCAGCGGAATTTGTTTAAACAAAGTACCCCTTAGTTTTTGTAGCAAAGGTTAATGGCTAGAAGTAGCAAAGATAGTAAGTCTTTGCTGAAGGAGTTCAGCAGGACTAAAGCAAAGCGCAACAAAGCAGGTAAGCAATATAAAAGATAAGTAGGAGTAAAGATAGAATTTTTATAGTGGTTCAGAATAATCATACTCCACTCTTCTTCTCTTTTACTTGAGAAGGCTATCACTAGAACTTGTTCACACAGAACAATCAGCAAGAGGACACTTAGTTCAATTTACAATAGGTCACTTAAACCAACTTAGCAGGAGGACACTTAATCCAATTTTGTCACATAGACTCTAGGAAGATTTGAGAAAATCTTGCTTGCTATCTTCAAGTAGATTGCTCCTTAGTTGAGCAGATAGATAACACTTGTTCAAGATTTATGATGTCTTGCTGTAGTCTTTTTTGATGTCAGAGAGTTTTGTTCAGTTGGAAGTAGTTGATTAGTCATAAATGAAATTTATGACTTTTATTTATACTCTTTCAGAAAATCTATCTGTTGGGAATTTTGAAATAGATCCGTTGGAGTGTACTGTTCTTGATGCGACTTGTACCTTTTTAGCAGTCCTTGGTTAGTTCAAAAAGTTAGCCGTTATTCTGTCTTCTAGTGTCCTTCAGAAGAGTTTCCTAGAAGTTGACTAAGCAGAGATTAAGATAAACTATTCTGACAATCTTTACTTTGATAAGAAAAGGATCTTGCTTACTAAAGTCTTTACTTATTTCCATTCTAAGCAGGGCTATACTTGAAAAATTCTTCACGTCTTCAGAATCTTTTTGCAGGCTTATTAATTCAGCAGACTTCACTGGTGATCAAAACTCCTTGCTTAACTACAAGTTATATCCACCTAACATGTTGGATATTTTTCTAAGTTCTTTTACAACATACAAGCAAAAACTATATTACATTATTAATTCTTACATATTTTGAATAATAAAACTTTAAACAAGGATAATATAAGTAGGGGTGCAACAACAAAAACGACAAAACCTCATCATAATTAAATATATAAAAACATTTGTAACCAAATGTCGATGTGGAAATATTGTATTATCAACTTTGGTTAAGATTATAGACTGTATTATTGATGCATGTGAGGCTTGCATTTGCCAATACTTTAATTTTTATTTTGTTCTTAATTCAATGTGGAGTTCTATTTCTCACAATTTGTGGAGGGTTTCGTTTCACATTATACAGTAAACTTGTATGCTTAATTTAATTTCAGAGAATCACTATTTTTACAAGGTTTTCCTGCATAAATTACTTGTACTATTTACTTTAAAAATTGTATTGAAGTTGGGTCTCATGTGAAAATATCAAAATAACTTGTAGAAAAATCAATTCCCTTTTTTTTATTACGTATTAAATAATGTTATATTCTCTCATATAAAAAAAACGCAGAAGAAAATATGAAAGAAAAAAAATTCCATGGTCTTTTTTTTTGGAGTATATTTCAAATATTATTGCATGATTATGTCATGGTGATTTACTATATCATCATTACTAAAATGGATGAAGACGTTATTTTCAGTTCATGTCGTATTGTAAATTGAAACTGTAATAAACGAATGCGTTACTTAATTTTCAACGAATCTTAAAAAATTGGAGTTAAAGCCTATATATGAAATTTTAATGAAACTGAAACTGTAAAATTTAAATGAAATTGTAAGGTACACAGTAATAGATAGATGCAGATGCAAATAAGTTGATAAACGTTACTTTCAAGTTAAAAAAGAGTTTCATTGCCATTTGATTGGTGATGGTTAAAGTACGAAATATTAATAAAATCAATTGAGTAAAATCGTAAACGTTTTTGGCTTAAAAAAAAGTACTAAAATAAATAATTTTATACAGCAATTTGACTCGAGCCAGAAGGATTTGAGCGTTGGCAAAGATACAAATAAATTGAGCTGATTAATTGTGCAACTTGGTTTGTCTTGTTCAAAAATCATCGAATTCAATTTCTTTAGTAAACGATTTATTATTAATTTTTTTTTATTTTGTGTAATTTATGTTGGATTCGATTCGGTTTGAATTCCGTTTAAACGAAAAAAAAAAAGAGGAGACAATTCTCAGTTTAAATTATTATCCAGTATTTCGCTCATTTATAACCTTAAAATTAATATTTTTAGAACTCTTTGTTGTGATTTTTAGAAATGTAGGAGACTTTGTTCTTCCATTAAATATGAGATGCTAAAATTAATTAAAGATAAATTTTAATTTATTTTTGTACATTAAATGGCGATAAATTAAATTTTGAAAGTAATGTAATCGATAAAAATTTGGAATACAAATTACATAATAAAGTTTTCTACTATAAAGTATAAAATTATGATAAATCTATCAACTAGAAGCAACTAAAAATTAACATTAATTTTAAAATTTGTTACACCATTATTTGACACTAAAGTTAAAAACATATTTTTAATATTGAAATAGAGAGTAATAATACATTTATGATTATTGATTTATTGTTACGACTAAAGAAAATCAATGCAGAATTACTAACAGTAAATTCCAATTCAACAAATCAAACCCATAATTTTTGTTATTTACTAAGATACTATTTTCACATAAAAGAAATTATATTCTGTCTATATTTATATTTTGCTCATACAAAATTCCCTAAATTTGACAGATGACAGGTGGCAAGATGGACGCATGGAAGGACAAATGTCTAGAGCCAGTTATGCAGTGGTTTGCATGAACTGGGCCCCCTTTTCCTTCTACCTAGACAATGGACGTAACTTTAATTCCCAAATTAGTTAGTCAATAATCGTTGATTTTACTAACTCCGCCCAGCACCCCCCCCCCCCCCTCCACCCGCCCCCGCGCCCCCCACAAAGCCCCAGCCCCACCCCACGCCAATTTCATTTTTGAACTTTCTGCTTCTACTTCTATTGTCCAAGAGTCGGACCTTCAAACCGTACTAAGTTACTATATAAATACAGCACCACTGTCCTCAACATTCTCCACTCCCCCCTTTTCTCTCCTTTTCATTTTCCTCTTGACTTGCTAATGATTTGGGTCCCCTGTAATTCCAATTCTTCAAACTCGCCATAAATTTTCAGCAATTTCAAAACTCCCATACTCTGTTTACGTACTTTTATGGAAAAAATGTCGGATAATCTTCGAGAAATCTGTCTTCCGTCAGAGCTTTTCACCGACGAAGACATACTCATGGACAAGGAGAACTTCTACAAAAAGGGCATCAACTCGAGTGCTAATCCCTTCGGCTCATTCGGTTCCTACCCTTGTCTGGTCTCTCCAGTTGAGTTGGTCACCGAGTCGAACTGCCGCGACGATCTTCTCACCGGGTTAACTCGTCAGTTTGCTCACTCGACCCTGCACAAAACCCAGAAAACCACTTCTGCTAAACCCAGAAATCATGAGGTAAATCGTAATTTTGATATTCATTCTGTTTCCCCTTTAGTGTATTGAAATGTATGTACTGATTTCTTGTCCGTTTTGACTCAGAAAATGTGGGTTCCGTCCGGTTCACCGCAGTCGACACTGAGTCCAGTGTTCAGC
Organism: Centella asiatica; assembly: GCA_014636745.2. Classification (NCBI taxonomy): domain Eukaryota; kingdom Viridiplantae; phylum Streptophyta; class Magnoliopsida; order Apiales; family Apiaceae; genus Centella; species Centella asiatica. Next base: position 25,597,616 of record CM025787.1, read on the forward strand.
AATGGATATAGAAATGCTGAAGCATGTGATCCAATTTATGCTTCTTCGGGTCAAGGAAATATGTTCAATAACAATGGTGGACCCATGAAAAATGGAGTGCTCCATGCTCCGACCCGAAATTTCGCGCAAATTCACCCCTCAAAACCCATCAATGGTCTCCACACTACTCATGTAAGTTGATTATACAACTTTTTTCTGTATTTTGGAACTACATTATTTTGTTTTGATTTTAATTTTATTTTTGAACTTTTATTTTGCGGGAAACAGAGTGGTTCGGTTTGGAGTCGGCGGCAAACAAATGAAAGCAGGGGATCAAGGGGTTGCGTTGGAAATGGTGGCGGATTTGTTGGAACTGGCGCAGAATTTGGGGTTGTGCCGGAATCTGCGTGGCCTCCTCTACATGTTCACAAACGACCCAGTGGTGGTGGAGTAGGCGGGGGAGTGGTGGTTCCCGGCGGGGGATGTGGTGGCGGTGGTAGGAGGGATTGCGTTGGCACGGGTGTGTTTTTGCCGCGTAGATACACCGCCGCTTCGGGTTCTCATAAGAAAACAGGTAAATTATGTTTGCAGCACTATTTGATTATGTTCTTTGTGGTTATTTGGTTTCTAAAATTCCAAGTAGAGTTTTATGGAGTACTTTTATTTGGTGGAAATTGGAAGGAGACTGATTTAAGTTTACGGGTCCCATAATTTGAAAAAATGTATTATGTGGACCCCATTTGTATGAGCTGTTTACAGATTTATTATGGAATACATAATTTTCAACAGTTCAACTAAAATTAGAGTATTAAAATTGTAGATATATATTTTTTGTACGTCCTATTATATTATTTCTATTTTATTTTATTTGTGATATAAGCTTGTAAAAATATATAGAAGGATAAAAGTTATAATTAAGGATATTCGTATGTATTCTATAATATTTTACTTTAAAATTATATAAAGTAAAAATCTCATTTTAAATTAAATTATAATAACTTGTAAACTTATTTTCCCTTGGCGGGGGTAAGCCTTTTGCTCGGAATTGTTTGTAACATTTTTTTCCTCATAGTTCCATGCCTTATTATTATGATATTACATTAAAATTTTCTTTCCTATTTATATTCTTTCTTAATTTTTTCTTTCATTTGTTTCCTTTCAAATTCTATCTCTCTATATCTTCTGCCAAAATTTTCGAACCAAAATTTTCCCTCCCAATTCTAGACAATATACATATAATCAATCAAATTCTTCAATTTCGGAAAAAATCAATTATTACAATTATTATGGAATAGAGGAGTACATGTATTAAGTTACTATCAACAATATTATGTGCCCCAACAAATATGCATGACGAACACATGGGGCGTCTTGGGCACCATGAACCACTAGTTTTAGTAGCGAGTCCTTTAGTTCCAATACCACCTTCATTCTCGAAAAATTTCTAGTGTCTTAAAAGTTGTCCTATAAAAAATAATCCTCGAAACTATGTCTAAAATTACAAGTTTTTACTTAAAAAGTTAAGTATATCCTTCCTTATTATTTTCTTTGTTACTTTAGCATGCAAACTCGTCTTTTCTTATATTCTAATCACACATTAAAAGTTATACCAAGGGCAAAAAAGAGAAAGTACAATTTTTCCTTCTCCTTAACTTGTGTATTCGGTGTCTTTCAAACACTTTTTCAGGATGGAAGGAGTATATACAAAGTCCTCAAAGCTTACCATTTTTGAATTTAGTATTGAGCTGCAAAGTCCAAAATAAAATTTTAGAAGGATATTTTACAACTTGAGAATAAATTAGCTGGAATAACTGGACAAATCAAAAATAAATATTATGCATATGCAGATCCAGCTGTTATTAGGCTCTTGCTTTCGATTATGATTTTGACTTAAAATGTTGTTTGCTTAATACCCTTTTCTCAGATCTGGATTCAGATGTCAATTGTAGACCATGTGATTATTATAGTATTCAATATTCCATTTGACATTGTGGTTGTGATGTATATTTAATCGGGTGGTTCAACTGTCCTTCCACCTGCAGCTGGTCAAGCTCTAAATAAGTCTACTACCCAATCTCAAGGTCAAACTCAAGGCCCGCCCCAGCCCCACTTCAATGGTGGTGGTCACATCCGAGATTATGGTAATAATACAAACCCAATTGAAGTCTTTTTTTAATTTATTTACAAATTTTATATGATTAAAAGTCGATTATGCCATTTTGTTGCTTATTTTTTGGTGGGCATATATTTTGTTTTGTAGATGTTTTAATATCTCGGAGGAATGCTCTTTTGGTGGAACAAACGCCAAACACTGTGCCAAAGACGACAGAAGTGTCTATGAATCAAGAAATAAGTCTTCCCCAGGAATGGACTTACTGATTTTGTGATCCCAAAAAGTGTTAAAAGTTTAAATCCAGATGAAACTAAAATATGGGGTTGGAAGTAGATAGGTGGGAAAGTGTTTTTGTGTGTGGGGGGTGAGGTGGGGGGTATTATAGAGTCTGCAGGTAGGTTTAGTCTATAGAGTATTAATAAATCCTCAGTATGCATGTATGAGGGAGTCAAACTTTTGAGAAAAGAAAGGAAGGAGGATAAAGAGAGAAGAAATAGTTTAGGAGTTTGGAAAGGGGGAGATTTGATTTTGGCTACATGTAATAAAAGGAAAATGTGGATATCAGTTGTCTACCTGTTAAGTTGAGCTGAAGGTTTTGCAGAGTATGTGAATGTGGCGATGTTTGCTTGTGTTGGAAGGGATATCCATAATCCGAGTATCATAAATGATGTAATGATACTCCATATATAATAAGAAAGGCTAGTACTTACTAGTATATTTTTCTTGAATTGGTTATGTTGCCCCTTTTATGTACTGTGTGTCTTATAAATTAATTTATATCGAGCTTGGCTTTCTTTAATAACTTTTTTCATTTAATCCTTTATATTACGCAATATCTTAAAACTCTAGGGAGGTGAAAATGTTCTGCGGAGCTGTAAATGAAATGACTTGATATGTTTTTTACCCGGAAATTAAAAAACGTGGTTCTGGCATTTTGGGATCTTATCACAACACTCCACTCCACTCCACGCCTGCCTACTCACCTCCATAATGTTCTAACCACAAAGATCCCTTCCTCCTCGCTCCATCTAAACAACAAAACTTTCTTTATTATTTCTGATGTACAGGGGGGGAGTGCTGCAATTCTCTTCTCTTCTCTTCTTCTGGTCTATCAGTCTTGGCCTTTAGCAGAGAGCAAGCTGTTGGAACAAAAAATAGTTCAAGAAAATAATTCTTGCATGGCGGAAGAAAACCAAACTCTCAAATATATATAACTTTTACCAAGAGAAGAAACTTGTTGTCTCACAAAATGTTTACAACTCAACTTGATTTACACTTGCAGCAAATGACTCAACATATGACTATTTATAGGACACAAAAGATGTTTCTAATACTACTATAAAATATCAAGAGACACTAATAAATACTACTTGACCACATATGTACATGAATCTAACCATGCATGTTTCTTCTTAGATACACTCATGTACATGAATTCAACATGTACTTACATATCAACCATTCATGTACTAATCAATATAATTGAACTAATAATATTAAATCAAGTTTATATTTCCAACAAAAGCTTGCGGGAATAACGGCTCAGGCCGCTGAATTATGGGGTATTTGGGATGGAATAAATATTGCTCTATCTATTGGAGCTGAGCAACTAATTATATTGTCTGATTCTCAAACTTGTGTCAATTCTCTTCTCAAAAAATCAAATGCTGATATATCTGTCACATTTTCGGCTTTGTTTGCTAGATGCATGAGGCTGCTTCAGGGGACTCCTCAGAACTCCACCAACAGCATTTACTCCAGCACAATACCAACACATTTTGCAAATGATTCAATCTGGGATGCACATGAAACCACCTGATTCTATGCAATGGAATGCCTCTGCCTCCGCTTCACAATGGTTGCCTGGGATTTCTGGTAGTCACATAGCAGGTATTATGCTCTCTCTCAACTGCAATAGTAGATCTCAATGGGTAATTGACTCAGGTGCTACAGATCACATCACACCATTTCTTATGTTGTAGACTAATCCTAAGCCATTGGAGTCTAAAATGCAGCTACCTAATGACAACTAGCTAATATTACACATATTGGTTCTGTCATCATATCATCTGAACTAACTCTGCATAATGTGTTATGTGTTCCTAATTTTCAATTCAATCTCTTATCAATTCCAAAACTGACTCATGACATGAATTGTCATGTTCTTTTCTCTGCCTCTCATTGCTATATGCAGGACCTTGTGTTGAAGAGGAGCAACGAGATTGGTAAGCTAGATGGTGGCTTGTATAAACTGCAATAATCCTTGCCTTGTGTGTCTAATTCAACTTTAGTCCATTCAGCTTCAACTCATGTTCATCTGTGGCATAGTAGGCTTGGTTACATGCCAATCAAACTATTCAAATATATTTCAGTATCTTGTAGTAATGATCAGTCATATGTGATGTGTGTCATTTGTCAAGACAAACTAACTAGACTGCCTTTTTCTCTAAGTTCTTCTCAAAGTCAATGTAAATTTGAATTTGTTCATTGTGATGTTTGGGAAAGACTGGATTCGATGCAATATGAAGATCACTCTTGTTGTCACAGTAAAAATTTACAGGTGTAAGAACTGTAATTTGAAATGCACTGATAAGAGGTAGAACCCAGGTAAGCTCACAACACAAATCTGCCATGGCACGATATTCGGCCTCTGAAGATGATCGCGAAACTGTAGATTGTTTCTTACTCCTCTAGGATATGAGAGCCCCTCCAAGTAAAATGCAGAAGCCTGTAGGGGATTGTCTTGTGGCCTTACAACCACCCCAATCACTATCACAGAAGGCTTGAAGAGCAAGATCAGTAGTTGAATTGAAAAGAAGACCTTGCGCTGGAGATTGTTTAAGATATCTGAGCAGTCTATATGCAGCTAGGAGGTGAGCTTGTTTAGGCTTAGCTAGAAACTGGGATAAAATGTGTACAGGATATGCAATGTCTAGCCTTGAGATGATAAGATAGATCAAGCGACCAAATAGGTTGTGTTGCTGCTCAATAGGAATGGTAGAAGGTTTTGCTTCAACCATACCAGCATCAGCTAAGATATCCATTGTATACTTTTTCTGATGCATGTAGATACGTTTACTTGATCGAGCAAACTCAATTCCTAATAAATATTTCAGAGGTCCTAAATCTTCAATTTTGAATTGAATTGCATGTCTCAACCTCCTTTATAGCAATGTGATCAGAACCTGTGACTAGAATATCATCCACACAGATTAAAAACAGCTACAAACTGAGAAGACCTTTGGAGAGTGAACAAGGTATGATCTGCATGACAGTGGAGAAAACCATAGGCTCTGAGAGCTGATGAGAGCTTAATTAACCATTCTCTAGGCGCCTGTTTAAGACCATAAAGGGATTTATGTAGTTTACAAACTAGCTTGCTAGCCCGAGATGACATGGGCAATGAGACTTTGGACATCTGAAAATATCCAGGAGGTAGAGTCATATAGACTTCCTCATCAAGATCTGCATGCAGAAAAGCATTAGTAACATCCATTTGAGTAATTTGCATTGTTTCTTGACAGCTAGAGCAATAACTAGCCTGGCAGTGGTCAATTTAGCAACTGGGGCAAAAGTCTCAAAAGTAATCTAAGCCCTCGGTTTGTGTGAATCCCTTTGCCACTAGTCTAGCCTTGTACCTCCAAATCTACCCATTAGGTTGGTATTTGATTTTATAAAGCCATTTGCACCCCACTGTAGACTTCCCCTCAGGAAGAACAACGATCTCCCAGGTATGATTTGCTTCAAGAGCTGCAAGCTCTGTTAACGTTGCTTGAACCCATTGTTGTGACTGAACAGCTTGATTAAATGAATAGGGAGTGGGAATAGTAGAGGTAGCATCGAAATAATGATCGTAAGCTGGTGAAAAATTCTCATAAGTGATATAATTGGATATGGGATAAGTGATGGTACCTGCAGTTGAAGAGGAGAGCTTGAAATGAGATGGTAAGCCTGTGTAGTCATTGTATTTAACAGGAGCTTTGGACAGTCTGGAAGGTCTTGGAGGTGGATTTGAGGATGATTTATGAGAAAGATTTTAATCAGATGCATATGATGTGTCATATGGAGAATTATTTGCAGAAGAAGGTGAGCTATCAGTTGTATGAGATGAGGGAGCTGAGTGAACAAGACTAGGAGAGGACTGAGATGAGTTATCAGTGCTAGATGAGTATTGTGATGTGTTATCAAGATTGATGGGAAGTGCTTGGAATAGTAGAATGAGAAAGAATGCATCATCATCTAAGGGAGCGAACATGGACTGAGAAGGAAACATGGATTGAGATGAACCAGATGATAATGATTTAAATGGAAATATATGTTCTTCATATTGAACATCCCTAGAGATGAATACTTTTCTAGATTCTAGATCTAAGATCCTGTATCCTTTAATTCCAAAAGGGTACCCCAGAAAAAACCCCTTAATGGCTCTTAAGGGCAAACTTATCTTTGTGCTTGTTTAAATTTGTGGCATAACACAAGCATCCAAACATTTTAAAGAAATGATAATCAGGTGTCTTGTCATAGAGAAACTGATATGGTGACTTCCCTTCAAGTGAGAGCTTAGGCATTCTGTTAATAAGATAGGTTGCAGTTAACAAACAATCACCCCAGAAAGAGATGGGAAGATGAGAAGAGAATTTCAGGGCTCTAGCAGTATTAAGCAAATCTCTATGCTTTCTTTCTACAATGCCATTCTGTTGAGGTGAGTGGACACCACTGTTTTGATGAATTATCGAAAAGACTGAAGGTAGGGAGTGACATCCTTGTTAAGAAACTCAGTACCCTGATCAATTCTGACAAGTTTAATATTGCAATCAAACTGATTATGAACATAAGACAAAAAATCTTGTACGAGTTTGAATACTTGAGTTTTGTCAGAAAATAGAAAAGTCCATGTAGCCTTAGTGAAATCATCAACAATTATTAGAAAGTATTGACATTTTCCATGAGTGCATTGCTTGTATAAGAGTAATACAGTCAACATGCATAACTGCCAAGGACAATATAGTAATATCGCAGCATGTTAGTTACGGAATAACAGATTCTGTAACAAACTATTACGTCACTCAAGTGTATATATATTGATTTCACTCACTGTATGAACATTAAAGTAATAATAATATCATCTTCTTCTTCGTCTCTCTCTCTCTCTCTCTGATACACCACCCCAGAACTCCTAATCTAATATATCGTTTTTAACAACAATTAATAATAATAATAATAATAATAATAATAATAATAATAATAATAATAATAATAATAATAATAAAAACATTCTTATTATTAAATAATTGAACCATAACTCAGTTGAATTGATAAAATTCGAAGATTTCTGTATGTATATTCGACTTATTTTTATTTCTCATTTCTTTACAATCAAACTTAAAAATTAATCCAATTTCACTGGACTCGTGTTCTGCTGAACCTTATAAACTCGATTCAATTCCTCCAATATTTTGAAGTTTGATTGAAATTCAGTTTTCGTAGTTCTTTATCATACACTCACCATAATCGAGCCTCATTTGTCGTGATTTTCATTAAATAACGTGTCGTGATTCTCATTAAATCATCCAAATAAATACATTCTCATCTCTTTTATCTTTCTTGTAATATTTAATTCCTGTCAGTTACATATTTTGTTATTAATACTCGCCCTATTTATATTTATATGTTTTCATATTTTATTTTACATCTCACTTTTAAATTCCGCAAGCATTAATAACTTAATTTTAATGATTTCAAATTTTATATTATCAATACATTTAATATTAATTTATTTATCTTTTATTGTTTTCAATAAACTTTCAAAAGATAATATTGACTTTTTATACATTTTTTTTATTAATTAGATATAAAATTAATGTATTTTTTAATAAATGTGTTTTAAAAAGAAAAAAAAATCTAGATTTGGTTGTGTGTTAAATCCCGCTAATCCAATTTTTTTTGCAAATTTGGTTCTGTGTTAAAAAGGATTTTAAATTTGATTTTCCTAAATATTAATCAAAGCAATCTAGATTCTTCGACTATTGTTACGGATTGTAATCGAATAATGTAAAAATATTGGATGATGCCAATTGAAATCACACGATACAACAGAAAATAAAAGAAAAGAAGAATTGGCCACAATCCCAATATTACTAGTATAACATTTCCATTATTATTCAACACATAAAGACTCCAACTGTTTCATCTGGACACCATTATTGGAAAAAAGGAATAAGAAAATTAGAAATGAGACACCATAGTTTGCACCCAGAATGAGAAAATCATATGGAGATACCATAGTTTCAACTTAATTAACTGGAAATTTCAATGGCTTTGACATCAGGCTTCTTCACCTCCTCCTTGGGCACAGTGACGGTCAGCACGCCATTCTCCATAGCAGCTTTAACCTGCTCCACCTTTGCATTCTCCGGCAGCCTGAACCGGCGGAGGAACTTGCCGCTGCTGCGCTCCATGCGGTGCCACTTTTCGTTCTTCTCCTCCTGCTCTTTGCTCCTCTCGCCGCTGATCTGAAGAACTCTTCCTTCTTCCACCTCCACCTTCACTTCCTCCTTCTTCAGCCCCGGCAGATCGGCCTTGAACACGTGAGCCTCCGGCGTCTCCTTCCAGTCAATTCGCGTGTTGGCGAACGCCGCCGTCTCCTTCGCAAATTCCGACTGAGGGAAGGAGACTGCGGTGCTGCTGCTGCCACCGGAGAATGGGAAATCCTGGAACGGATCCCAAATATCGAGAGAGAATGGATCAAAAATGTTGCTCCGTTGGCCTCCGAGAAAGCTTGGAATGATCGACATTGTTGAGAAGTTTTTCTATTGATTTGATGAAATTGGCGAGTTGTTTATGGTTTATTGCTTGGTTTTTGATGTTGCGATTGTTGAAAAAGAAGGAAAGGTGGAAATGGTATTTATAGGAGTTTATCAAGGGCAATATGGTCCATAAGTGGTTTCTAGTGCTTTCATAATTAAACAAGAGAGCTTGGGAATTATCCAGAGTTGGTTGAGTCTAGAAACTCATAGAATAATCTTTTTTATGCGTAGGTTTTTTATTCCTCCAACCAATAATTGGGGAACATTACTTGTCACTTTGGATTATAACATCAATATTTAAAAAAAAAAACTTTTAAATACAGAATTAATTATTTTCACAAGTGTGTTTTTTTATTTTATTGATATTTTAGTTAAGATCATATCGAATTTAATCCGTATGATACGAATTGTTTAGGCACATAATATAGAATTGGCGATAAAAAAAATCTTGTGAAAAAAACCTTTTTAAGTAAAGTAATATTCAAAAAGCTTTTGAGCCTATTAAAAATCCTGCAAGGAAAATGAAATTTGATATTTGTTCTAAAACTTTTGGAATTTGGATCAATAATCGGTAACCACGGAAGAACCTGGGCACAACTTTCATTAAACTTCATGGCCAATCTATCTTTTCATCTACTTATGATGATTATCAAGAACCATTTTCTAAATTAAGATAAATAAGAGAGTAAACTTTTTTTTTTTTTTGAAAAAAGAGAGTAAACTTTTTAAAATTATGTTTCAAATCTCATAATTATATAATTATAATCAAATTAATTTTTAAATTTATTTAATTAAAATATATTAATCACGAGATTTGTTTACGAATTAAGTCAGCCAATAGCAAATTTGTTTATAAACTGAATTTTGAAATCTCATAATTAAGTAATTATAATTAAGTTAACTATCAACAAACTACTTAATTAAAATAACCATAATTAAATAAATAATTACCATAAATTTTGTGATTTTTTAGTATTGATTAAGACAATTAAATCAATTATAATGTCATTAAATAAAACTATGATAATTAAAATGATTAATTAGTTCAATAATTATAAACTTATTCATACTGTATGCAAGTTCTAAAACTAGCACTGGTACAATTAAATACACAACCACATCTAATAAAGAAGCTATGTTAATGGTACAAAATGAATAAAAATTGTTAACCCCTAAATCTGTTTTAAGAATAAAATTAACAGTATATTTTTGTCTTGTTTATTTTAACTTAAATTTTAAAAATTTTATAAAAATTTAAAATATCTAAAATTCAAGCTGAAATAAAAGGAGCCTTTTTACCACTATTTGTGGATTTGTTTCTTATTATCAACAACACACAAAAAAAAAATTGATATTACATTTTTATTAGCACCTGGCTTTAATGGAAGTCTTCTTTACACTATGTTCATGAATTTTGGATAAAAAGTAAATGATTAAAAACTTTTTGATGAATAGAAAAAAATATAATAGAAATTTTATAAGTTTTCCTATAAGTTGTTTATGAGTTTAATAAAAGAAAGAAAATAAAAATTTAAATAAAATGTTAGATGTCTATCTTGCCCTTAATATTGTATTTTATACCATTTATAAAGTAAGGATGTTATTGATATTATAATATGATATGTAGTGTTAAATTTATTTTCTATCCATTTATATTCAAATTTTGTCATTTTTGACAAAAAAAAAACTGGTATTACAAAAAAATAGAGGTTATTGCGACAACCTAAACCATCGCAAATAAAAAAAAAAATAGTCGTCATTAAACTTAATCTCGACAACAAGCAGTTGATATTATTGTTATGGTAATTAAAACTTATCCGTATTACAATCATAATTTTATTATCGGGATCATCATCATCATCTGGATCACATCTCTCATCATCGTCTTCATGTCTCTCATCTGTACAATCGATACCTATTGACAACAAATATTGTTAATCATACATTTGTATAATGTTGTCAAATATAACCCAATAAGCATTTATAAACAATATATTAAGAGTTTTTTTTTCCCACTTTTGGTGTTATTTTCGTCTTTTTTTAAGTATATGAGATAATTTTGCATTTTCTATAATTACTAGTACACCAGAATTCAAAATGTTATTTCGTCAAGTCTAATGCAAACAAAGAACCTAAACGGTACTGTTGGGTTTTGTTGGGTTTAAACGCAGCGGAAAAATATGATATGGAACACTCACAAGACGAAACTCAAACCCGAGGATCTATATGAAATAATTTAATACAGATGGTTTAAAATTTTACCGATTAATTGTGCGAATCTGAAGATTTGGCGAAAGTGTTGATCGTCTCCAAATCTTTAACGCAATCCAACAGAACTACGTCTCTACGGTATCCACACGAACACCTACGAACCGTCTCACGATTCGAACAAGAAGAGTTACAGTACTAGCTGTACGATCTGTATCTCTCTTTTCTCTCTATATCTCTGAACTCTAGTTTATCTCTTATGAGCAACTGGAGTTCTTAGAATACGTCCAACCTCTGTCCTCGAGAGAATAGCTAATATATCATATATATAGCCATTTATAGAGTAATTCCAAAACCTAATCTAATTAGGAGAATTATAATGCGAATTTTATATTTATTAGATATATATATTTAATCAAGTCTCTTAATTAATATATATGTACAAATAAATATATATTCGTATTTCCTTCCAAAGGACTCTATTTCATACAGATTACTAATATATAATTTAAAGTCATGATTTAATTAAATCAATCTTATTGATATATTAAAATCATTGACATTTAAATTATATCTCCTTAATGAATGTTCTTTGTGTGTGACCCTGTAGGTTATTATTACGTTGGCAATAATTTTAAATCATATTATAAAATTCCATCTACATCATTCTCATTTCTCACATAGCTCATTATGCATCCAACAATCACCTTTATCGTCCACCCGGTTAAAAATGACTTTTGATAATGTCAAAACGCATAACTCCTTATGTAGAAATGTCATGACTTCAGGTCGAAGGACCATTACATTATTGTCACTATGAGAATTACTTATGACACAAAACATAACGCACGCTTCATATAGAATTCTCATGGTGGGTCTGTCCAGTACTATGTTCTCTAACATGTACCTATGTATCAACTTAATATATCTCGTATATATTTATGACCAATGAGATATGGTCATCAGTTAATCCACATACTAGTCTCAATGTATTATTGTTGTCCCACTGACAATGATACTTGACTAGGGACATTTAAGAATAATGATACATTACATACTTATATGATCTTATATTCAAGTCACATACTTGAATCCATATAAATAGTATCATTCTTCTAAGAACATTTATTATATTAATATTTATATAACGCAATAAATAAAACATAATAAATTATCATTTAACCAAAATATAACATAAATATAGTGTCACAATCATTACATAATTAGCCATTAGGGCATATACTCTAACAGGTACTTCATGTCAAAATTTGCTTCCTTCAAAATTTTTTTGACTTATTTTCTATTTTTTATTCTAATTTCTTATTATTTCTCAAATATAAGAGTTTATTTTACATTTTCTATCACTACGCACACCCGGACCTAGAATTAAATCATGTCGATTCTAACGCTACAAAGGAATTTAAAAACTAATTCATCCAAAGTTTGGTGCTATTCATAAGCCATTTAACCTGTGTTTTATTTTTTATGCTATTTTCTTATTATTTTTCAAGTACAAGAGTTGTTCACATTTTCTATCACTACGTACACACCCAGACCGGAATCAAATCCGATACTCTTAACATTACAAAGGAATGTAAAAGTCATTTAATGTTAAGTTTGGTGCCATTCAAAAGACACTTGACATATATTCTATTTTTATGATATTTTCTTATTATTTCAAGTATACTAAAACTTATTTTATATTTTTTATCACAGCGTACACACCCGAAATCAAGAGAATATAAAAACTATTTCATACCAAGTTTGGTGCAGTTCAGAAATTGTTTTACATGTTTTCTATTTTTTTAACCTATTTTTATGCATTTTAATATTATTATTTTTATCTTTTCTCTTGTTTAGTTTAAAGATAGATATAAAAAAAACAAACATACTACTTGATTTTTAAAAAAAAACGATTGGATACAAATATTCATGTCTATGCTAACGTGGTTAAGTTTTAAGTCTTGAGGGCCGGTAAGTTCGTGATTTTTCCTACCCCTTGGTGTGATTAGAGAAAGACCGTCCTAATATATTGCCGCCTTCATCTACTAATTAAACTATCTTAAAGTTGTAGTCTACTGATTTCATGGCCTTATTGTTGCCACTTCATAAATTACATAATGTGTTTACTTAAAAATCAAATATCGGTGGAAAAGAGGCAAAATGAAACACACCGAATTTAAAAGCTCTAAAAATTTAAATGGAATCAAACGGTTCAAGTAAATTTTGACAAAATTAAAATACTAAAAACAGAGACTCGATCATAATACACTTGTTTAAAATAGTAAGAACAGATACTCGATCATAATACACACTTGTTTTAGTTAGTTCACCAGAGGTAGCTCTTAATGAACCAGAAATTTCAAGGGATTCTTGAGCCATTTCGATTTCTTGGGAACCGTGACAGTCAGCACACCGTTGTCCATCTTAGCTTTCACGTGATCCACCTTGACATTCTCCGGCAGCCTGAACCGGCGGAGGAACCTGCCACCACTGCGTTCCTTACAGTGCCATTTCTCATTCTCCTCCTGGATTTCTCTGCTCCTCTCGCCGCTGATCTGTAGAACTCTTCCGTCTTCGAGCTCCACCTTCACTTCCTCCTTCTTCAGCCCCGGAAGGTCGACCTTGAACACGTGAGCGTCGGAAGTCTCCTTCCAGTCAATCCTCGTGTTGGCGAACGCCGCCGTGTCTTTTGCTAATTCGGAGCCCCGAAAGGCATGGAACGGATCCCATGCGGAAAATGGGTCGAAGATGTCGGTTCTTTGTCCGCTGTAAAGGCTTGGAATTATAGACATTTTGCCGATTTTCTTTTATTATCTTGGGTTTGGTTCGAGATATTGGAACTTGGGAAAGAGGATGGAGGTATTTATAAGATATGAGAATAGCACTTTTTCCTCATTCGAAATGTCTGGCGCATTCGTTTGACGGATAGACGCTTCAAGACACAGGAATTATTGGAGTTATCTAGAAACAGAAGGGAATAATCTAGAACCAAAGTTTGTCTCTCAATGAAACGAAAATGACAGGTGGAGTGTGCACATCAACTTCAGTTGTACTGTTTTAAAGAAAAATTATGCACGTTTTTTTGACAAACCTTATTCTCAATTTTTTTGGGGCAGAAAGGGAGTGTTTGATTAATTTTATTTATTATAAATATTTAATTAATAATAGAATAAAATTAATTTGATGTATTTTAAATACTACAATATTAATTATGATAAAAAAAATTATACAAAGTTTACTCTTTTTTTTTTAATACTAAATCTCATTATTGAGTATAACTCCTTAAAACCGTGAAAATAATAAATAGTAATACTACACCATCTTATAACCAAAAGATTTTGATTTTAATTTTAGATGTCATTCTTGCGTTCTAAAGATTATCTGATTTGTTTTCTTTCTAATTTTTTCAAAGTAATTATTTTCTATGAGACTTAAATTAATGTCAAACTATCGGTACAAATCTATCTATTAATGTATACTCATCTATTCTTAAAATGTGTGATATCAGTATAAATTTATTCAAAAAAAGTGCAATATTTGAGAAAATATTTATCTCAAAAAATAACAATATTTACATAATTTTATTTATTATAATGCTATTTTTCTTTTAAAAATTGTTATTATAATATTATAATAACATAGCAAGGTGTGTTATTTTATTTTTTTTGGTATAGTTAAACATCGATAAATTAATATACTTGAGACCAAAAAAAATATTTATTTAGCACGATTATTTATTTATCGATAAATTAATATTTATTATCTTAGAGAGAGTTTTTTTTAATATAAATATATACATTGTATGTGATAATAAAAATCAAAAATAATATTTGAATCTAGAAAATCTCAAAAGTTTTAGTAAAATTTAATATTTCTAAAAACGACGTATATATACATAGTAAATGAAAACTAGTTTTTCACCTATATTATTTGAATCTAGAAAAACTAAATATTTTTAATGAAAGTTTATAACTAAGTTCATGTTACCTAGCAAATGGAAACATTTAATTTTACCTATAAAAGTAAAATATTTGAAAGATGTATTCAAAGTACAATGTTTTCTTCTCAAAATTCTTCTCAT
Source organism: Centella asiatica (assembly GCA_014636745.2). NCBI lineage: Eukaryota > Viridiplantae > Streptophyta > Magnoliopsida > Apiales > Apiaceae > Centella > Centella asiatica. The sequence goes on from CM025787.1 coordinate 25,612,806, forward strand.
CATTTGAAAGGTGTAAAAAAATTAATTTTAACTGATTAACTTTAATAGATAAAATAAGTGGTGCAATATGTGAGTATAAGAAAGATAATCTAGCTATTAGTCAAAAAGATATGCAATCATGAATGTAACAAAAGTTTGATTTGACTATTAGTCAATTAATAATATCAAATACTCGCAAAAGGGCGTTACAATATTTGTCAGATAAGATAAAAAATAGCAATGTTAAAAGGTATGAATCGGCAAAATATCTTAATTTAGAGAAAGTTTTGTATGAGTGGTTTCTTCAAAGGTGAGAGAAAGTGAACATGTTTGAAAAAGTTATCCAAGAAAAAGCAAATCAGCTTCTATAAAAAATGTATGGGAAAACTAATCTAGAATTTAGCTTTTCTAGCAGATGATTAGAACGTTTCAAGGTAAGATATGGAATAAAATCTTATCAATGTTTCAGTGAAAGCAGTCCAGTTATCATGGAGAACATTAAAAATAATTTACCTAGAATACGGTCAAAATTAAATCAGTTTTAGTTGAAGGATATTTATAATATGAATGAAACTAGATTATTTTACCAATTAGAACCTGATCATTTACTTGCTACCAAGTAGCTTGAAGTGTGCAAACTGGACAAGGAGAGAATTACCGTTGTTATTTGTTGCAATTAGGCATAGCAACGGGGCGGGTATGGGAGGGGGGAGCTGTTCCCAAACCCTATCCGCTAAACTTATATAGTCTCCCAAACTCACCCCGCCCCACCCCGTTACCTAAAATTACTATTTTTATTTAATTTATTTCTTTATTTTTTTTATATTATTCTCTTACAAAATCTTCTAAAATCATTATAAAATATGTTTTATATATAAACGGGTCAGAGTTGGAGTTAAATGGGGTGAGATGGTAAATCTTATACCCTATCCTAACCCTACAGGGTTCAACTAATCGGGCCCCATTAGTTGCAATGGTGACGGGTTTGACAAAGTACCACTTTGGATTATTGGTAAGTATGTAAATCTTAGATGCTTGAAAAATGTGAACATGAGCAATCTTAATTACATGTATCGATCCAACAAGAAAGCTTGGATGACTAGTTTGCTTTTTCAATAATTTGTTAGTTAGTTTGATAAGTGAATGAATGACAGGAAGATTCTCCTAATAGAAGATATTGTTCCAGCTTATCCAAAAGTAGTTGAAGGCTTGAGAAATGTAAACTTATTTTTCTTACCTCCAAACATGATGTCTAAGATCCAACCATGTGACGCTGGGATTATTCAACCATTCAACGCTCATTATTGTTGTCATTTTTATCCTATCATCTTACAAGGTCTTGAGGTTGAAGCAGCAAATCCTGAAAAAATTAATATATTAAATGCTATCAATTTTGCTAACATAACTAGAAATTTTGATGTGAAAGCAACAATAATTACAAACTGTTTTCAGAATTACAAAATTCGGCCCCGAACCAAAAGTTAGTGAATTAAATGAAGATATCCAAGAATTAAATGATGTCATCTCTAATTTACGTTATAAAAATGTGATGGATGTTGAACATCTTTTGAACTATCCTAGTGAGAATAATGCAGTTATGGAGTCATCTACAGACGAAGAAATTATTCAATCGATAATGAATAACGATGATAATAAGAATGATCCTAAACCAGATGATAGCAGTGGTGTCCCAAATGTTTTGTCAAAACAAGCATTTCAAGCAATAGTTAAACAACTATTTGTTACAACATGAGCAAAATATTCCTAAAGCAATTTATACTCTATAAAAAGTTAAGGATGAAATTCATTTTGATTTAGGTGGGAAAAAAATAATTAACTATAAATGCATATTTTCAAAAGAAATAATTATAAGTGTATTGTATTGTAAATTGATTGAAAAATTTGGTTTATATAATATATATAATAATTATAAGTGTATTGTATTGTAAATTGATTGAAAATTTTGGTTTATATAATATATATATATATATATATATATATATATATATATAATTCAGTAATTTTTACTTTATATTTTTATTAAGCCCTTAAGGATTTAATTTTTTTTAATTTTTACTTTATATTTTTATTAAGCCCTTAAGGATTTAATTTTTTTTTATTATTACATACATTTAACGCGAATATAATATTACTTTAATCCATTGGCTCAAGTCGAGACCGAAAAAAATTATTATATAATTAAAATTATTAATTTATCAAGATTTAACTGTACTCTCTTCTAATTAAATACTCTCTCGACTTTTATATTTATGTAATTTGACTTTTTTGGATATAAGTTTAGATAAAAAAAATTATACATAAAATTTGACTTTTAATTAAAATTATATTCATATTAATTTTTATTAAAAAAATTTATTATTAAAATTTTAAAAATTAAATAAAATATTTAACATTTAAAAAAATCACTTAAACCCACTTGTAAAAAAATCTAAAAAACACACATATAATATTGGAGGAAGCATTGAAATTATATTCGCTTTTGGAAATTTTCACAATCTGCGCGATATTATAAAAGGGAAGCACTATTTTCACAACTCATTTGATAGTTTCACATGGAAACCTAAACTACTTGTATATATACATAAAAAAAAATCATAATCAAAATGAGACCTCAAGTAAAAATATTAAAAAAGCTTGTGGAAAAAAATCAATTTTCCATTCGGAAACTGTATGAAATTACTACTGATGAGGGACTCTTATCAGTTATAGTCAACGAAAGATGAGAGTACCATGGTGCATATTTAATCTAGTTTTACCAAACAGTAAAACGCCATAAATAAGTAATAAACGTTATAAAAAAAATATAGATCTTTTACGACAGGTGATTTGCCATCTTTTACTGTTTACTACTAAATAATATGATATTACCGCATCACTAAATGTACATGGCAATTGTAGTCTAAAATACTATTCTTTCGTATTATGAAAAAATGACGATTTAATTTTAGAGTTTGTATTCACCGATTTAAGAATTAAATTATAAAACATGACATACAGAAATTTCTTTGAACTCACTTGTAGTCATATATAAATAACACTACAAATTTTAATAAAGTACAAGTTTATTTAATTTGATTGCAAAAATTTGATTGATTATATACAATTAGTACCGTTAATTTATGATGATTTATATTAAAGTTCTAATTTCTTATGGAAAGGAGAAAGTATTATTTTCGATCATACATGTAATGTTATTATAACTTCAAATAAAAAAGTAAAGTTGGCTGATGCAAAAAGTAAAGTTGGCTGATGCAAAAAATTTATTTAATGGAACTTACAGAATACTAGAAAATATTATAACTAGAGAATTACATAACCCACAGTCTCTTCAAACCAAACAAACATCAAAACCAGATTCATTCATCACTTACATACAGACCCCATTAAATCATTCCATCAGATATCACACCAACGCATTACAAAACATCCACACAGCAATATAGAGTCGATGACTCGATTAACCAGATATTTCGACAGCTTTGACATCAGGCTTCTTCACCTCTTCTTTGGGAACTGTAACGGTCAGAACACCATTCTCCATAGCAGCTTTAACCTGCTCCACCTTCGCATTCTCCGGCAGCCTGAACCGGCGGAGGAACTTGCCGCTGCTGCGCTCCATGCGGTGCCACTTGTCGTTCTTCTCCTCCTGCTCTTTGTTCCTCTCGCCGCTGATCTGGAGAACTCTTCCTTCTTCAACCTCCACCTTCACCTCCTCCTTCTTCAGCCCCGGGAGATCGGCCTTGAACACGTGCGCCTCCGGCGTCTCCTTCCAGTCAATTCGCGTGTTGGCGAACGCCGACGTCTCTCTCGCGAATTCGGAGCGAGGGACGGACAGAGCAGTGCTGCTGCCGCCGGAGAAAGGGAAGTCCTGGAACGGATCCCAGATATCGAGGGAGAATGGATCGAAGACGTTGCTTCGTCGGCCGCCGAGAAAGCTTGGAATGATCGACATTGTTGAGAGTAGTGGTGATTATGTAAGATGTATTGATTTGGAGTAGATAAATGAGAAATTATTGAAACTGTTGAGCTTTGTTGATGCTGTCTGTCTATGGTGAGGAAGAGGTAGAGGGAGGAGGTATTTATAGGACTTCCCGGGGGTACTTTCGTCATCAGAGTGGTCTGGTCTCGTGCCTTCCAGAAAATGATAGAAAATTTTGACGTGGCGTGATGGATCGATGGGATAAGGAATTATTAACAAAATTGGAATTCTCTAGAGTTTAGAGAATGAATCTTGTCCGTTTATATTACGAAAAAAAAAAAAAAAGTTTCTTGTTATTTTGTGTATTTTCTTTATGTTGTTTTTCTCCTTTGCGTTATTAGTTTTTTAGAAATTTAACTTGTACAATAATTTTAGTGTTTACTTTTAATACATACATTTAATTTTTATTCATCTGGTATTTTTCAACTCTAATCAAGTGTCATGCAACGAGTTGATGATGTTTCCACACTATGATGTTTCCACACTATATGCATTTCACTTTAATTTTTTTTAGTAATAAAATATTTAGTTTGAGATTATACTCTCTAATTAGTATTAATTAGTTTTGTTATCAGTGTTAAGTACGGGTTCTATTTTTCATAATTGTATATTTGTATAAACTAATTATAATCCTTAAACTAATTTGTATATTTAACTAATTTGTATATTTTTAATTATTATAAATAAAAATAATTTTTGACTCGTCGATTTACTTAGTTTTGACTTTTAAAATTTTTCATAAGTATTTTTTTAGATTATTTGAATATATGATTAATAACCTTTTTTACATACTTTTTCATAATTATATATTTTAGTACATATTTTAATAAATTTTTATTACAATAAAAAGTTAAGAATTTAGAACTCTACATAAATTAATTTATTACATAAAAATTATAATTGATTACAAATTAAATTTTAATTGAATAAGTAAATTTTAGTTTGGTTTTTCCTAATTCATTTTGAATTAGTTTTATTCAATATTATGCCGAGTTTGAATGATCATAAAGTTAATTTAAACATATATTTAAGAGATTTCGGATAAATTCTTTATTTGTAGAAGGAAAGATTAAAAAATTTATGTTAAATTTGATATAAAATAACATAAGCCATTGTTGAATCATACGCGATTTATAAATGTTTTTGTTCCCATATTAAATTACAACTTCACATGATTCAACTGTATCTAAAAGTAGTTTCACTTTTCAAAATTAAATAATTTATACAAGTTAGGATTTAATTGATACAAAGTATTCCAGCTGTTATATATATATATATGTATATATGTATATGTATCTAATTATTTTAACCTTAATATATATTTTTATTTTAAAAAATTATAAATCGGATTTTTTAAAATAAATATACACGTTTATACTTATTTTATACTCTTTGTGTATTTGTTTAGTAGGAGAACTTTTTTTTTTAATGTTTTATTCATTTGTAACATTGTTCTTAACAAAGAATTGATTATCTAATTTATCTAAATTATTCTTCCGACATTTATTTTATGTCATATATTCACATTACTTTATTTTTAACTCTTTTTTATTTTTATTATGTTTATTCATTTTAAATGAATTCATTTTCTAACACTTATTTTGAAAAATAATATGAATATTTTTATTAAAACAAGATTTTAATAACACAAATTTAAAAATCAAAGATAAATTAGAGTATAGAGAGTATATAAAAATAAAAATGGGCGAAAGTAAAATTTTTGGGATAAATTAGCCTGATACAATATATATAATATTTTTTATTTTAACTCACTGACAATTTCTTTTTAATAGGATTTTATATTTTACTTATTTAAAAAAATTAACAATAAAATACTTATTAATTTCTAATTAAATATTATAAAAGATGAAATATATAATTGTACAATCAAGTTGAATCCGGAATTTTCTTTCAAAATCCAGAGACAATTTTGTCTAGAGAATTCCATTGGCAGATGTATAACATATCGTCTCATACCACGTCAGAACAAACTTGCCTTTTCTGGAATGCACGAGAAAACTCAGGTTACGAAATTGCCCCTGCAAACAACTTATAAGTACTTCCTCCTCCCGTTCAGCTCTCACCATCAACGGAAACAACCAAGCTCACAAACACCCAATTTCTAAAACATCTTTTTCTTTAATCATCTGATTCATCAAAATAAAATAAAAAATCCTCAACAATGTCGATCATTCCAAGCTTTTGGGACGTACTCTTTTAATAATATTTGACGTATAAAAAAATTAAATTAGTTTTTTCCTTTCTTATTTTTACCTGACCCACATATCATTATTATAAATTTTATTTTATTTTCTTTATTTTATAACTCAAAAATTTTCAGTAAAAATATTAAAATAGTTATTATACTTTTTGTCTGATTTTAATTTAGTCCGTATACAATTTAATTTTTAAAATAGTCCATGTACTTTTTATGAAAATTTCATTTTAATTCAAATTCAATGACAAGTATCAATAAAAACATACATGTATTTGAAAATATGCTAAATAGTGCTTACTTGAAAATTTTAAATTAAGAAAACCGAGTTACTTTTATTTTTCAAGATTTTTCTAGAATATAATAGGAAAGCTAATAAGAAAAATATCTTAATATTATAACGTATAATGCAATACATTATATTACAATTATTATATAATGTATATAATAAATATTACAATATCATATATAAGTATATTGTTGAAAAAAATTGATGACCATATATTTTTAAATGCTTTTTCAATCTATAGGTTAAAATTTTTCAAAATAAAATAAAAATATAACATAATGTGCATGAACAACTATATACTCACATGTGAGCACATCCCATTTTATTAAACTAGTGCATGCCTTTTTATTTAACAAATTCAAGTAAGCATTATTAGGACAATTTTTTAATACATGTCAACTTTTATAAACACCTCATATTAAATTTGGATCAAAATGAAAACCTATGTGAAAAGTACAATAAACTATTATAATAATTAAATTGTACATTGACTAAATTAAAACGGAATAAAAAGTACAAGGATCATTTTATTAGTTTTTTCCAAAGTTTTCACCACTAAACTATTTTAAATTAAAAAAAATAAATTAGACATTTATTACAAAGTCAAACTGTTACAATAAATATGGGACTAAGAGAGTATATTTTTATTTATTAATAATAATACTCATTTTTACTAGGATAATATCATTTCGTTTCTTTTGACCAACTCTTCTCACTTCTTTTCTTTGATTCTCTTCTCCCAAATCGTCGAGGAAGTTTGGATTTCTCAGGTAATGGTCTAATGATCTTTCTCAGCGGCCAAAAGAAAAAACTAGCTATAACTGTTCTCTATTTTATTTCCTTTCGTGTTTAAATATCAAATGTTGAGTTTATAAAGAACACAAATAAGTGATCCCAATATCTACCTTAAAAAATCTGAAAACTTAAGACACTTCAACCAAAAATTAAAAAGAAAAAACAAAAGAAAAGGAATTAAAAACACTTTAAAAAGTTCAAACTTAGGTTTGCTCATCGGACTAAACAACTCGAGTATATGAAAGACATTTTATAATCCTCACAGACAAACCGGTTCATCTTCTTTATATCATGAATGGTATGATGTGTAGAATACATTTATTTAAAGTCAACTGGGTTGGTCTTTCTATAGTAGTGGAAAAGCCAAATATGACCCCACTAAAAAAGAATATAGAAGGCCATAAGTGTAAACTCAAAAAAGGGCACCGTCGTGTACATTTGCATCTTACAACTCTATACGTTTAATTGAATGATATTATTGTCATGCATTTAATTTTTTTTTCAATAAATATTTTTTTAATAAAAAATATTGTTTAAAATAGTTTTGGTTTTCAAATTTTATTTTTAAAAAATAAAATGTTTAATATATATTAAGTTTCATCTAAAAATACGTAAAAAAGTCAAACGTCATGCATTTTGAAATAAAGGTAGTAAGAGATTTGATCAGTCAATCTTTAATATATGTATTTACTATTTAGATCTCTAACAAAATTAAGTAGTGATGCTTGTGAAATTTATAAAAAATAGAGATTATAAAGACATGAAAAGCTATAATTCATTTTCTAAAATAGAAAATATGTTAATAGAATTTGGTGTGAGTGGCCTTAAAGTTATGTTTTTATATTTATGTTATGCTATACCTATCATTTTTATAACACATTGATTATTTTTTTAATAAAATGATTATAACTTTGAACAGTTGCAATTATTATTTATCTAAAAGTATAAACTAAATAATCCATATCTTAGTCATGATAAATTTTAAAATTTAAAAGAAATAATTTCTTATATATATATATATATATAAACTTTATTTTTTTACAAAACACTTATTCGTTATAATGAAATCAATAAACTCTCTTCAAGTAATTTTATTGCCACTTGGTAAGTATTAATTTGTATTTACAACCACTTGAGTGTAATGTATGCAAAATGTAATGCAAATCTTTTTACACTAACTAAGCAAAGTAACTTTTTCTTATAAATATTATTAAAATACTTTATTAATGTTGTTAACTTTAATTTATAACTTATTACAAATATTAAAGTAACTACTTTCCAAGAATGGCATTAGATTTATATAAATTGACATTATATTTACAAATATATGATATTAATTACGTCTCATGACATCAAAACAACAATACATTCATTGTCCATGACCTTTTTTTACGCATAATGACATCCATAACATATAATGATTATTATTACGTAAAATAATATTACTTTTACTCACAATGAGATTTTATATGATTACTAAGAAAGAAATTTATGCAAATGACATCCGTGCTACATAATGTCACTTTTATGCAAAATAACTTAAGATGATAGTTTCTACGCATAATAAGAGATTGATTTTTATGTGCTCTTTTCTTTTACTTCAACATTTAATGCAAATATTGTTCAACATTTTCTCATTCATTTAAAACTATTTTCCTTTGAGCAACTCGGTTGTTTCAATGATTAAACTATTTCTTCCTCTCATTAATAAGGATTCCCCTATGGTTAAGTAAGTTTCCTCTATCATTAACCATGATTGTCCTGTAATTAAATAAGTTCATCCTCTAATTAACTAGCTTCTCCCGTCCATCAAAATTTTGCACGCTTAATTTTTTTTGCTTTTAAATTCATTTAAAAATGTGAATTTTCCTCCTACTTAAATTTTCTTGCTTTCGAATTAATTTGAATTCCTCATTCATGAATAGTAAAAGTATTAAATGCATATTTGATGTGACATTTAATATTCTTAAATTACTTCTCAGATGTGACAACTAAAAGTTGTCAAAGTCATTTTGCATAAAACTTGATTTCATTTCGCGTAACAATTTGACAATGTAGTAAATAGAATCTCAATTAGTGTAAAAATAGTCGTTTTGTACTAAAAATATTATTTTTGTCAAATTTAACTTCGACTCTGTTTATTTCACAAAAAATAATTTTTTAAAAAATATTTTTCATATTTTTTTTATTTGTTAAACAAAAATACTTACCGTTATTTGTGACGAAAAAATAACTATTTCTTATTGAATAATGTCACTTTTGTAAAAGTTAATAGTGTAGTAAATAAAATCTCATTTTGCATCAAAGTAAGTCTTTTGTACAAGACCATTATCGTTTGGATGATGCAAACATATCCTATCATTTAATATTTTAATTGATATAATTATCCTCGAGAGTAAATAATATTTAACAGGAGTGTCCTACGACTTAATAAGATAGGATTGTAGAATCTCATGACTTAAGGGAAGTGATTCTCTTTTCATGTAACAGAATTATCTTATGGTGGGTGATTTAAAAAGATTGTTTTTGAAATTGTATGATTATTTTGAGCAAGTAATGCAATCAAATATTTTTTTTACAATTAATTTCTCTTCAAACATTGTCTTCCGTTATTTGATTTTACGATTTTAACTAATATTCCATAAGTTATTTGATTTTATGATTTTAACTAATATTCATTCCATAAACAATGAATTTCTTAACTATAATGATTTTTTAAAATTTGTATTTTACTACAACTTCTTCTTTTTAATTGTATTTCAAAACATATAATTATACTTTTTAAGCTTTTAATTTTTTTTCCCTTCCTTCTATACTGTCGTAAATAAACATTTCCCTTTAAAACTGGACACACAATACACTTATATCTACTTTTTATTTGTAATGATAATACCAATATCTAGTTTTTGGTTAAAATGATCTTAATTTTATCTTATAGTTAAATTAGGATTTTCCTATTGTTCGAGTAACAGGTGGAATGACCGGCTATATTGATGCATAATTTAACAAAATTTAAGATAATTTTACTCATATTTGTTTTATACATGTCAACAAAATGATGGTTAAAAGATTAAATAATTAATATGCAATACCAGATGGACTATACATTCACACCACCTTGATGTAAAGAGGAACTTTCCCAAACACACACTCAAAAAGACAATTTAAAATAGAGATAGAGAATATCCAGACACGATGACATTCTTCAATTCTCAATACTCAACCAGAGATTTCAACAGCTCTGACATCAGGCTTCTTCACTTCCTCCTTCGGAACTGTGACAGTCAGCACACCATTCTCCATCGCAGCTTTCACCTGCTCCACCTTCGCATTCTCCGGCAGCCTAAACCGGCGCAGGAACTTGCCGCTGCTGCGCTCCATGCTGTGCCACTTGTCGTTCTTCTCCTCCTGCTCTTTGCTCCTCTCTCCACTGATCTGGAGAACTCTTCCTTCTTCCACTTCCACCTTCACTTCCTCCTTCTTCAGCCCCGGGAGATCGGCCTTGAACACGTGAGCCTCCGGCGTCTCCTTCCAGTCGATTCGCGTGTTGGCGAACGCCACCGTCTCTTTCGCGAATTCTGAGCGCGGGACGGAGAGCACGGAGTTGCCGCTGCCAGAAAATGGAAAATCCTGGAATGCATCCCAGACATCGAGGGAGAATGGATCGAAAATGTTGCTTCGTCGGCCTCCAAAAAAGCTTGGGATGATCGACATTGCTGAGATTTTTAATTTGATTTGATGAAACGGATGGACTAAGAAAAAAATGTATTAGAAATTGGGTGTTTGCGAGATGCTTTGTTTTGAATTGAGTGAGCTTGTTTGATTCTCTTGATGTCGAGCAGGTGTAGGGTAGGAGGAAGTATTTATATGGCGTTCGAAGGGGCAATTTCGTAACCAGAGTTTTCTCGTGCATTCTAGAAAAAGAAAGTTTGTTCTGACGTGGCATGAGATGATGTGTTATACATCATCTGCCAATTGGAATTGTCCGGACAAAATTCTCTGGATTTTGAAAGAAAATTCTGGATTCAATTTGCATGTACTGCTATGTATTTCATCTCTTTACAGTATTTAATTAGAAGTTGATAAATATAATGTTGTTAATTTTTTAAAATAAAAGAAATACCAAACTCTTTTAGGAAGAGAGAAACTTTTAGTAAATTGTAACAACAAATGTTGCACGTATTGTATCAGGTTAATTCATTTTAAAAATTTTACTTTTATTTATTTTTATTTTTATATAGGCAGAATTACACATCTGTCCCTTCATGTTTTCGTCAATTGTCAATGTTGTCCTTTTTTTTCTTTTTTTTTCAATTCTCTTCCTCTATCTATCGATTAACCGACAATTGAGTCATTCTATCCATTTTGAATCCCAAATTGGTCACATGAGTTGCACATGCGACTTTTTAGTGGACAAAAATGTCTTATCTAATTTTTAACATCAGTTTCTTTCTCTTTTTTCAATAAACAAAAACTAATTTCACACCTAACATACTTAGCAGCTTAAATCTGTCGCTCACATTCACAATCTCTCTCTTTGAAAAGAAAATGAATCAAGTGATGCACAAATGTGAAATTCCAACAATATTGAGAACTACATGGACTAAGATGAGGAAGAAGATTTTTCAGTTGTTCAAGAAACAATCACTTAAAAATAAGGAATTTTAATTAGGGATTTATAATTTTTTTAATTGTTATAACCCAAATTTATGGTTGTTCAAATCTATTGCAAAACTATGATTATGATTTCTTCCATTGGTATGATATACCCCTGTGTGGTTGTTGTCAACAAGTGATACCAAGATTACTTCAGAGTCTCAATTTTGTAGATGCTGAAATTCAAAAAGTTCGAAGGGATGAAAAATTGAAAAGAAAAAAAATTCACAAAAATGCCTATCGGGGCATGAGTTGTACTTCTAATAGTAATTTATGCATGTTTTTTGAATGTAGATGTTAGTTTTATAACATTTGATGATAATGTATATACTTAGAATAGTTAGTTTTTTAATTGTATAGTAGCTCTTGATATGTTGTATAAATATCAACACATAAGTTTTTAAAGTTAGACTTTTCCAAGTATTATTCTCCGATAAACAAAATATTCATCGAGAAACAAATTTATTCTCTGTTGAAGATTATCCTCCGATGAACAAATTATCCATCGAGGAATAGATTAATCCTTTGACTGGCTACTTGGATTTTTATCCTCTGATGGGTTATTTGTTCATCAGAGGATAAAATTGTTCCTCGGTGTAAAATTTGTTTATTGGAGGAAAATTTTCATCAGAGGATAAATCTATTCCTCGGTGGATATTTCAGGCTAGAAATTAGGACTCTTCATAGGCTCAATGTTGTTTTTATATTTTTTTAGAAAAGTAGTAACTTTGTAGTATTCATGTACAAAATCATCAGGATCTCCATCTTCAAAGTAAATTGCAAAGATAACATGAGCACATGGAATTCTTGTTAAGTTACAATTCCTACAAAAACATGTATGGATTGATAGATCCACAACATATTGTTCTCCATACACAATTTGAGTTTGGAACCTCTTTTCAATAACATGTGTAGCAATGCAATCTCCTGCCTTCTTTTTAAAATATTCCACTTCATTTTGAATTTTAGGACACAGGCCTTCAAGATCCCATTTTATGGAAGCTAATTTCATATGATGAGTCACCCTTTTCATCAAGCAATTCCTTAATCCTTCCAAACATGTTAGCAAAGGTGACTGTGTGACGGCCCCAAAAATCTCATATCAGACTTCAGACACCGTCAATAATTGACAAAAGAAAAGTAATATCATCCAAGCGTGCATATTATTTAATAAGAGAAATAATAATAATCTATATTACATTATCCAAAAATAATTATCTAATAGCGGAAGTCTATGTGGAGCTCACACAGGCCTTACAATCTAAACATTTCAATAATGGCCTCACGTTTCACTCTTCCCTTGAATGTCATCCACAAGAGGGCGATCAGGAAACGTTCGTCATTTATTTTCGCTTTGCCTTTATCAGACGGCTCGACCTTCTCACCATATATTGTAAAAGATTTAATAATAGCAAGGTGAACGATTTACGCTCGCAAGTATATAATCAAGTATTGAGTGAGGCTTGAAAGATAGATAATTTATTGGGTTTAAGTGTTTAGGAGGTTGAGCGAAAACAATGCTCACACCTCTTGTTAATTCGAAGAAATGTAGTTTCTCGGGTCTCCGAATAATAGTGAGGGATTTGACCTTTTACTTCAAAGAATATAGAATAATTTTACATTCACCTTGTAACCATGTTCGTTTGGCACACGTGCCCTTAGGAACTCTATATCAAATAGTATATCAGCTAGATATCATGACCACCTTCTGATTTCATCATGATGATGTACATAGTTGATGTAGAAATTTTTTATCTATGAGGGTTCGATTACCGATGTCTCGGTTTCCGTCCCCTATAGATCCTACGTTCGAGATGCTAGGAAAATGCATTCCACTAGCATTTAGTCACCCACACAGATATATTTTACAAGTATGGGGCGAAGAATAAGTTTTTTACATCCATATAGGATTTTCTTTGGCGTGTTAGCGAAGTTTAAATAGCTAACAACCTTCCAAATAATACTTGATTCTAGTATAATATTTTTCACGTACATCAGATCAAAGGATGATACGTCATATAGCCACTACAAAAAAAATGGCCTTTAGTGATGAACAAAATTTTGGTCACCAAAAGTAACCTTTTGTGACTTAATTTTTTTTTTGGTCACCAAATTTTGGTGAACAAACAAATTTAGTGACCAAGACAAGAAAGTGGTCAATAAATTTTCCTTTAGTGACCGAATTTGATGACCACGTCTTGGTATCGCCAATAAATTATCCTTTAGTGACTAGAGATCCTAGTCACTAAACTTCTTGACCATAGAGATGTTGATCACTAAATTTTTTGGTGAAAAAATGCTTTTCACTCTATATAATTTTATGATATAATAACATATAGAAATTTTTTTTTAGTTTATAATAACATACAATTTTATGATATATTATTTTTTTGTTGTGTCATATTAGTAATAACATTTTTATAAAAAAAAACGGTACTATTTTTTTTTTACTATAACTCTCCATATTAAGCAATTTATTGTCATTTCTGTTTTAATTTTATATTTGTACTTTATATTATTATTTCTTTTTTTTTACTTTATTTTTTTTTTACTATTTTTTTCCATTGAAGATTTAAAGAGGTATACACATTGCTCTTTTATTTTTACATTGATTATCATTTATTTTTATACCATTGTGTAGATAATAATTTTCAGTATCATTTTCATATATAGCACATGTTTATAGCATCTATGGTTTGAGAGTTATTGATTTTTAAAGTTTAATCAAAAAAATAAATAAAAATTCAAGAAATAATTCGAAGAATCCTGGAACCCGAACTTGATCCAATCCAAATTCCGGCTAGATTACATGTTTTTTGTCCAAATTGATTTTACCAAATTGTTTCGGCACTTGTGACGATTGTTTTGCCTCAAATAATTTGAAAAATTATAAAGTAATTGTGTGATTTCTTGTTCGGCCAAAATCTTCAAAGACCCGAATGAAATATTTCCATTTTTCTTGCAATTTAGTTGTTAAAACTTGAAATTGATTGCATGAATGAGTTTCTGGAAGTCCCCGGATTCAAATCCATACTTGATTCGTCAAAAATGGTGAAGGATCATGGTTTGAGAGCTCGACTGTTAATGGTGGGCTCTCCAACGGCGGCGAGCTTGCCAGCGACAAGCTTCGAGTTACTGTTCCAATGGTTTTTAGGCGACGACATGAGGGGAAATGGGGTAATCGCCTATGGTGATTGTCATGGTGGTGCCTCTACCTCGTTTCATTGTGTGTGTGTGTGTGTGCGTGAATCGAGAATCAAAGGTTGTGGCCGGCCGAAATCGGCGTCAGCGGTCAGCCACTACTGTATAAACCCTACGGAGGAAAAAGACGGGTTGGTCCGACGGGTCAGTTCCTTGGAGCTCAACTTAGTGACCGCCTTCAAAATCGTGGTCACCAAAACCTTTAGTGACTAAACTTTAATGACGAGCAGGTTACGAGCCATTATCTGGTCACCAAAGGTTTTTAGTGACTAGATTATGTCACCAAAAGTTCTTTTAGTGACCAAAATTTAATCGTCACTGAAGGTCATTTTTTTTGCAGTGAGCTTTGAATAAAATGAAGTATGAATATTGACATAATAATATCTTGGATACATTACGTATATCAAAAGAATGATCATACGTATAAATTGAAAGAAAATAGAGTGAGTATATACTTATCTTGAGTCCTTAGTGAATCTTAGATTTAACAACTTGCGTATGACACAATTCTGTAAAACATGTACATTCGATAATATGAGAAATCGCAACTTAATTCCACATGAGGATACACATGCGAAGTGTTTGTGAAATTCTCAAGTCTGTGATTGACTAATTGAGTCGTCATTTTTTTTTCCAGATTGATAATACGTCACTTGTAGACTCTCGATAATTTAAATTTAAGTGTTGAAGGCCTTAGATTAATTAATTAATATTCATTAATCAATTTTAGCTTAAATGATTTACTAATCATTTAATATTCATCACAACTTTATTCCTTAATAATTATTTAATTGTTTTAATTAAACAATACTTATTTCATAATTAAGTCTTAACAAAAAAGATTTATAGATCTTTTATCATTTAGTAGACATTTGTTCTTAAATTATTATTTAATTTCTTTAATTAATGAATAATTATTTATAAATCAAGTAATTTATTTCATAATTACTTTTGAATTAAATGATTTATTGATCATTTAATAATCATTTAGAATTTATTCATTAATTATTTTAATTAAATAATAATTGATCTTGATTCATTAATTTAATTAATCAAGAATTACTCCTCAATTAATCTTAGCTTAAATGATTTATTTAAACATTTAATATAGTTTTGGAGTTTATTCCTTAATTATTATTTAATTGTTTTAATTAAATAATAATCATTTATGAATCAATTATTTGTCACTTAATTTCGGTAATTACGAGATTCTATCATCATTAATTTATTTATTTCTAAATCATAAAAATTTCAATCATGTAAAAAGTTTATTTACATGTCAAAATGAATATTCATAAGTCATTTATTTAATAATTTAAATTGTATACGCATTTGATTTTTATTTTATTTAATTTTTAAATTTGGATTGAGCCAAAAATAAAATAAAGGGGACAGGGTCAAATCCGGATCAGAACTGGGTCGGATCGGGTCGGATCTGGGTCACGGAACTAGGTCACGGAGTGGGTCACTAACCATAAATGCTATATATATGTATTATATATGAAAATGGTATTGAAAATTATTATCTATACAATGGTAATAAGATAAATGACAATAAATGCTAAAATAAAATAGTAGTGTGTTACCTATTTAAGGTTTTAATGAATAAAATACCAAATATTCAATAAATGCTCTTAATACAAATTTAAATTTGTTTGGTGGATTTGTTGGAGACAAATTGACTGAAGTGGAGGTTAGGGTTTAATAAAAATAATATGTTTATAATTTGCAAATCATTCTTGGCCATTAGATTAGTTTTTGAAAACTTTACTTGGATTAAAAAAATTTTCCCTTGGATTGGAAATCACCTCCTTATTTCTCCATTTAGAGAAAATGCTGAAGTTTGAATTAATTATTGTTTAATTTAATTTGTTTATTCACTAATTACAATTTTAATGGTTATGAATTGATTTATTGCATAAACCAAAAATTTTAATCCACACCAATGGGATAGAAATGTGTTTAAGATATTATTGTCGTGATTAACATCTCATAAATTTTATAATGTCACATTCCTTACGATTTGTCATTAGTGGATGCGCACGCGTCGATTTGCATAATTTGCACGTATACTTAATCGTAAAATCTATTGGTCATTGAAATGAACAAAAATTTCATAACTAATGAATTCAATGTTCATACATTTTATTTGAATTTTTTTGTTCTCACAGACTGCCTAGAAAGTTTAATCTTACTATTAAAACACTGATACATGTTGTTGCAAAGAATGTCACACTTGTAAGTTGTTAGAAAGTGTGATCTACTCCATTGGATTAGAGGTTTGTCACTTAACCATTCTGCAGCCTTGGGATCTGCCTTAACCATTTCTTTCATTCAAAATTCCCATGATTTCATGTGTGAGGACTTAGATTCATTCCATATTATCTCTTTCAAAGCCAAACCTCTAAAGTCAACATTTTTAAAAATTGAATAGAAGTGAACATGGAAGAATCGATGTTCAGCACTAGGGAATAATATTTGAACAACTTGAATCAAACATTTTTGCTTGTTAGACATTATTAAATACCTATTTCCATTTTCCAATTCCAGGTCATCATCTAATAATTGTAAAACCAACTCCAAGACTTGTACTTTTCACCCTCTACTATTGCATAAGCTAAAGGATACATGTTATTACTATCAATTCCAATTGAAACCAATAGAATTCTTTTCGTTGGACTAGAAAAATGACATCCATGAAAGCATATCAAGGGCCTACAATGTGTGAACCCTTCTTTCGTTGCCCCAAAACATATGTGTATTCTTTCAAAAATAGGTTTTCCAAATGCCAATGAACAATCTTTACACTTAATTTCAATTGTGGAACTTGAATTCCTCCTCAACAATTCAGCTCTATAGTCCCAAAACTTAGAAAACTGCTCCTTCGGTGTCTCTCTAATAATCTCTAGTGCCTTCCTTCTACCTCTATATGCTTGAGCCTCTGAAATGTTAACTACAATCTTATTATGCACTTTAGTAACAAATTCAACAACATTGATATTGGGTTTGGTCCTAAATGTTTTCAAAAACTTCTTAGTTAACCAGTCAGACCTAACATGCACATTATTATATTTCCTTCTACCCCTATGATACCTCTTTATCTATAGAGTATCCATTTACATCTTTTCCCACCACATCTTGCTCTCACTCTATATGTCTCATTTTTTGTAAAGTTAATCCATTTCTTGATGTCGATTAAGTATGCCTTGATTGCTTCCTTAAATATTTTGTTGTTGGCAAACTTCATTCCAATCTCAAACTTGGGGTTTACAAGATCCGCCTTGTTAAATTATTTGTATTTTGGATCATTCTCTTCATCATCAGATCTCATGAACTTTGGCATCTCATAACTGTTGTAGCCTTCTTCTTCAAATTGATCACTATCTTTAGTATCGGGTACAATCAATTCCTCTGAATCATACGCTTCTTATTCTATTTGTTTCCTTTTACGTTTATCTTTTCTTAAAGGTGTTGCATTCCCTTTACCTTTATCTGTTATTGCACCTTCTTTTATAACTATCCCCTTTGTCTGTTGTTTCCCTTTTCCTGCATTCATATCATTTTTCTCCTTAGTGACTTGAGTTTTAGTTAGATTGTTAGAACTAAATAAACTCAATTGTTTGTAGAAAGAGGGGTTGAATACAAACACTATAAACTTTTCGCTCTTTAAAACTTAATAAACGAAAACTGGAATAGCTGCAATGTTATCCCTTAATGAGGATGAACACAGAAAAGCTGTACTGAAATTAAAATGAACACGCAAGCATTCAAGTTAAAATAGTTGTATTATAACTTGGGGTTTTTCTAGAAATCTGTAAAATCACAAAGTGATTAAACAACTATAAATCTATAAGTAAATATAGCTTATCTTTGTTCATATTTCTAGCTACAATCTTTCTATAATTTTCTCTTAAGAACAATTACAAAACTTCTCTCTAGAGTGTGAATACGATATGGATATCTCTATGTTAATCGTTATTTTTATAGTGTGGTACAACCTTTACATATATAGGAAATTAGAAATAAAAACCATGTGCTTGTCATTCTTCTTTTTCAACGTAGCCGTAGTATGTCATGTTATTATCCTCTCAGAGAAACAAGTTTCAGACTACTGTTGGCTATAGTTGTTTCTTTTTCTGTCCCTGTTCTCCATGTAGTTATGGTACAAAGGTTGTTATTGGACCACCATATCCCAAATAATATCTTCCTAGATATTCTCCTTGTTTTTATGCCAAGTATCAATGTATAACTTGTAATCCTGATGACGAGTGAACTAGGTCTTAACTATCTCCTTGATGACAAGCCCTGACATAGACTTGATCCGTGTTTATGGATCCCCTGATGACAAGCCCTGATGTAGACTTGATTAGTGCTTCAGTATGAACTGATGCTAATCCCTAAAGTATAATTAGATTAGTACTTCTTTATCCACTGATGATAATCCCTGATGTCGAATTAGATCAGTGCTTTTTGATACCCTAATGTTAAGCCTTGATACTATCCACTGATGGCATCCTGTGATGCAGTAGCCAGGCTATCCCCTGATGGTAACCCCTGACGGCTTTATCCACTGATATTATCCACTGATGCAGTAGTCAGGATATCCCCTGACGTCTTTATCTATTGATGCCGTAGTCAGGATATCCCCTGATGGTATCCCTTGACGGCTTTATCCACTGATGTCATCCACTGATGCAGTAGTTAGGATATCCCTTAATGACTTTATCCAATGATGCAGTATCTAGGCTATCCCCTGATGACTTTTATCCACTAATGACTTTTTGAATACTAACATTTTTAATCACTAATAATGTGTTGGCTTATTTATCAATGTCTGATATGCGAAACACTTGAACATTATGTACAACTAGATATTACCTAACACTAAGAAATCCTTTAAGATATCCACTGATGACTTGCTTAGTGCAGTAAAGACTATTCCTTGACAGACTGATTTACCTATCAATGAATACTAATTTGTGCAAACATACTAAGATTTATGGAACACTTTGAATATTTACAAGTACACAATTATTAAATACATAAAAAAATAATTACATCATCATCATCAACATAATACCTAACATAGATCCTCGTCGTCATCATTAAACTCTTCTCCATTATGGTCAACAAATGCCTCAAACATTTCATCATCTTCTTTTGTTATATAATCACTGTCATAAAAGAATTTGCACTATCTGTCTTCATCACTCTCAATTTCTAGCTCATGTGTGTTGTCATCTTCATTCTCTATTTCAAGTTGTTCTTCATAAATCTCTGTCGCCTCGACTTATATTTGCATATCCCTATCTTCTTGGATGTAATTTATGATATGAACCACATCTTTATCGTTCGCCAACAATCTCAACCCATCTCTCAGTATTCCTGTAGGGACTATATACCAAAACTTCGGGTTTCCTTGGACATCATACTCCATGCCATTAAGCTTAGTTCCAACAGAGATAGCTCATTAATATCATAATAATCAATATACCTAGCATATCCCCCAATATATATGCTTATGTTTTAGACAAACTTGCACCTGTAAAATAATTTTATTGTAAATATATGTTGGCCTTCAAATTTTGTAAATAAATGGAGATAACACGACAATCATTATCCAGATTCACAGTAAGAAAACAAAAATAGAAAAGACAAAGCAAATGCACTATCAGTAAATGAACAAAAAAAAGTAATTTCTAATAACACTATGAATCTTTTCAGACCATTACACATTATCACAAATATATGCGAGGTATAAATTGATGGCACATCACATACGATGCAATGGAATTTCAAATATATTATCATGTTTGGGTCGTTTCTGCCAAATTGTTTAAGATCCATTTTATTGTGAAAATAGACTAAAGATCCTTAATGGCTATCATTATTTTTTACTCAATGTTTACGACTCTAAACCCTAATCAATTTCTTGAACAGAGACTGATATTAAAAATTTGATAAAACATTTTTGCCCTCTAAAAAATTAAAAAAATTTCATGTGCAAATCATGTGACCAATTTGAGATTTAAAATGGATAGAAAGACTCAATTGACAGTTAATCGATAGATAGAATGAGAGAATTACAAAAAAAAAATGATATTAACAATTAACCAAAACGTGAAGAGACAGATGTGCAATTTTACCTTTTATACGTTCTCTATACTCTAATTTATCTCTGATTTTAAATTTGTGTTATTATACACAAAATAACAAGAATCGTTTTTCTTCTTCTTTTTTTTTTTTCCGTAATATAAACGGACAAGACTCGATATCTAAACTCTAGAGAATTCCATATCCCATCGACCCATCACGCCACGTGAGAACTATCTATCATTTTCCGGAAGGCACGAGACGAGACCTCTCTGATGACGAAAGTACCCCTGTGAAGTCCTATAAATACCTCCTCGCTCTGCCATTTCTTCATCATAGACAGCATCAACGAAGCTTAACAGTTTATATAATTTCTCATCTCCCTACTCCAAATCAATACATCTTACATAATCACCACTACTCTCTCAACAATGTCGATCATTCCAAGCTTTTTCGGCGGCCGACGAAGCAACGTGTTCGATCCATTCTCCCTCGATATCTGGGATCCGTTCCAGGACTTCCCTTTCTCCGGCGGCAGCAGCACTGCTCTTTCCGTCCCTCGCTCCGAATTCGCGAGAGAGACGTCGGCGTTCGCCAACACGCGAATTGACTGGAAGGAGACGCCGGAGGCGCACGTGTTCAAGGCCGATCTCCCGGGGCTGAAGAAGGAGGAGGTGAAGGTGGAGGTTGAAGAAGGAAGTGTTCTCCAGATCAGCGGCGAGAGGAACAAAGAGCAGGAGGAGAAGAACGACAAGTGGCACCGCATGGAGCGCAGCAGTGGTAAGTTCCTCCGCCGGTTCAGGCTGCCGGAGAATGCGAAGGTGGAGCAGGTGAAAGCTGCTATGGAGAATGGTGTGCTGACCGTCACAGTTCCCAAAGAAGAGGTGAAGAAGCCTGATGTCAAAGCTGTTGAAATCTCTGGTTAATTGTGTCATCGAGTCTATATTGCTGTTGATATGATATTTTGATAGAATAATCAAATGGGGTCTATGTGTAAGTGATGAATCTGGTTTTCATGTTTGTTTGGTTTGAAGAGACTGGGTGTTTTGTAATTCTCTAGTATTCAGAAAGTTCCATTATATAGTTTTTTGGCATCAGGCAGCTTTACTTTTTTATTCGAAGTTATTGTACATAGAGTACATATGTATAATCGAAAATTATACTTTCTCCTGTCCATAAGAAATTAAAACTTTAATCATAAATTAACAGTACTAATTGTATATAATCAATCAAATTTTGCAATCAAAATAAATAAATTTGTACTTTAAAATTTGTTGTAAATTATTTATATAACGACCAGTGAGTTTAAAAAATATATTATGTGTCATGATTTATAATTTAATTCTTAAAACTGGTGACTAGAGACTCCAAAATTAAATCAAGTCATTGCTTCATAATACGAAGAATGGTATTTAAACTTACATTTGTCATGTACATCTAGTAATCGAGTTGATAGCGTAATAAATAAAATCTCATTTTGTATAAAAGTAAAATTTTATTATTTAAGATTTTTAATTGGTATGATTGTATTTAGAAATACATTGTATTTAATATGAGTGTAGTCATAGGATAGCATTACAGAATTTGATGACTTAAGGGAAGTCATCCTCTTTTCATTTAATAGGATCATATAAGAACATGATTATTTTATGATGATTTAATAAGATCATTAGATTTGACCGTCGTAAAAATCGAACTACTTAAACTGGGGTTTATTTTTGAAATAATAGTATTTAACTCAATCAATAATAGTATTTAACTCAATCAATTCGATATTTGATATTTAACATTAAATTATCTTCTTCATTAAAATTCATTTAATATTCGATTCGATTTTTATATAAAAATTCATTAATTATTTAATACTTGATAAATGTTCAGAAAAATTATAAAACTCAACTATGTTAGAATATTTTTGAGTTACTTGTCAGAAACTTAATAATTAAATGAGCCGAGTTGGATTATGATCAATAAATACTTGGTTTGACTCGAACCCGATTAATTATTTAACAAATAATACTTGAACAAGTGATACTCGATTCGAATCTTTACAACTCCAGTTAAAACACATCTTAAATTTTAGAGCATAGGTGTTAATATTCATTTATTTTAAAATTTAAATAAAAAAATCATTTAAATAGTGGAAAAATGAGTTATTTGGGCTACAAGTATAGTTTTGAAACATGCTTGATCTAACCTGGTCAAGGAATATATATTTTGGGCTTTTGACTTTTCTTTCAGATTTGGACTTGTTTTAACATAGATCGAATTAAATGCTTCATTATATAATTCGTTAATTGACCAAAAAATGAATAAAGTTTAAAAATTTTTAAAAACTTATATTTTATATGTGTTTTTGTAAATATGGTAAATTATAAATAATAACTTATAAGCGGTAACTTACAAAGTATATCGAAAACATACTAAAAACTAATAATTTGGAAATAGTAATTTATAGATAATTACTTATAAATAGTAATTTACAAAACGTAAAATACACTTATTTAAAAAATACGAGCACTATTAGGAAATTTAATACTTCTATATGAATCGATCCGAAAGATACCCTTAAACAATTTAAGGAATTTCGCATAAGAAATGCAGTATAAAAGCGCCATAAGTCAAATTTAAATATAGAAATTCCATACGTCTATGCACAATTGCACCATTGTATTAGTGCTAAGACCTTTAAGCATTTTTCTGGGTCAATTAAATTACACTTTGTAATTTTTTTTCTTTCAAAATTTAGTAAAGAAGATAAGGTATTCATCTTCCTTCGATCCTGTTATCATGTGCTCACATTATTTTATATGCGACATGATCATTAAAACATTTTGCAATATTGTTCATGAGGTAAAATATGACTCTAGTTATTGAGCTCATGCTTCATTTTTAATTTGATTATTTAATCGAATTTTTTTTCATTTTAATTATTGAACTAAAAAATAATTTTCAATCACAATGATTCCAACTAAATTTCTTAATTATCACCTCAATTGGTGACCTGACATATCACATGACAAAAATATATAATTTCTTGATAATTTAACAAGTAATTGATATTTAATTTGATAAATTTTCAAAAAAATCACCCATATATACCTACTAAATAACTTAAAAGTTACTTATCTGTATCACATGATTTTAAAATTAGAATATAAGTTAGCACATTCATATATCTCGCGGAGATACAGGCTAGTAATACATATAAAATTATTAAAATTTTTAGTCTAAATCAACTTAATTGAAAAATTATTTGTGGTACGGTTATTGAAATGAAAACATGTATCTAATTAATTCAACAACTAAAATGATTTTTTTTTCCATTTGAGTAACTAAATTAAAAATATGCCATCAATTTAGTGACTAAATAGTCATTATTCTTTGTTCATGAGTGACATAAGTCAAAGGTCAACGATGTGAACATGTAGAACATCATAAAATTCTTCCATACATTAAGGTGGTAAAGATGACTAATCAATGAATTTCAGTCTTTGGACTGTTTCCAAAAGATGGCGGTAAAGATGCATAGTACGTCTGGTTTAATTAAGCAATTTTTTAAAATTTTAACGTTTGTTGACACATGTAAAGAGAATATGAGTAAAATCACTACAAAGTCTGGGCTTAAGAATTTGAAAATACGTTCCAATTTAACCGATCATTCAATCGGTTACTTAATTATTTTGGGGAATTCTGACTAACCATATGATATAATTAATGTATTGGCTACGATTTGTTAAAGATAAATAGATAGCCAAAAATATATCTAATTGTATTATTAATTTGAAAAGAGAAAATTAGGATAAATAGATAGCCAAAATTATAAATTAAAATTCAATTAATTCAAAATTTGTGATTAGTATGTGTAAAAGAAACATAAGAAGTTTAGAAAATTTATACCGAAAATTATCAAGACAAATAATGTAGATGTAAGTGTATTGCGTGCCCAATTTAACAAGGAATCATTTTGTTTTACGACGAATAGAAGGACAAAAAAAATATTTAAAAGAAGACAAAAGTATATATAAAATTGAAAATTTAATATAAATATAATATCAGTATGTGCAAATTAAGAAAAAGTTAAAAAGGATAATATTAATTTGTTGGGTATAAGTACGCACAATTAATAAATTTTGAAAATTAAATGATAACAATGTTAATACTATCTTGCTTTACGCAAATGAGATCATTAAAAAAACGCTATTTTTACACTATATAAGAATTTTCTTTATTCATATGAGGATTTTTATGCGTGCAATGAGGTTGAATTTAATACAAATAACACCGATAGTACAATATAACTTCATATTTTATTTTAACTTCTAGATAATTGTACTAGATATAATTTTATTATAATAATAATGGTTTTTATTCTGAAAACATCAATTAATTTCTTTTGACTAACCCTTCTAATTTTTCTTTTTTTGATTATCACTAGGACCGAAATAGAATCTAAACGGTTCAGAATTCGCTCAAATTCAATTTGAAAAATAATTGGCTCAACTCAAATTCGATATGAAAATAAATTAAGCTTGATATCTTACTTAAAATTTAATAAGTTAAACAAATAGTATTTGAATATAAAAGTATTCATTCGAATATATTCGTGAATAGAGTCAATTTTACCATAATAATTTTAGGCTCAATTTTCATTTAATAATTTATTTAAGCATAGTATCTATTGGTACTTTCAAAACTTTCAAAGTTAGAAAAAAGAAGAAATCACTCTATTTACTCTATAGCATATTATATTTGTGTAGATTAAATATAATATATATTGTATAATTTATTTTAAAAGTAATATTTGTAAATAAAATAATTATTATATATATAAAATATGCTATAAGTATGAAAACTTATATTAAATATAATTTATATTTTGTAAAATTTAATAAATATAAATGACTAATTCGTGAATAACTACAATTTAATTAAAATAAAATTTAAACATTAAAATAATATTTAATTTAATACTCAAACTTGAATTCAAATATCAAAAATTTAGCTAAACATTCTGAGCACAATAATATTTATTGGTATTCGACTAGTTTAGTGTCTATATCACTTCTCCCAAATACGTTTCGCAAGTCGGGATTTCTCAGGTAATGGTTAAGTGGCCTACACAAAACTTAGTAGCAAAAGCATTCCAATAACAAATGTTAAATTTATAGAGAATCTGCCTTAAAAATCTGAAAACTTATAGGCACTTCAAATACGGATTAAAAAATAACAAAAGAAAATAAAAACACTTTCCGAGATAGTTGCTTAATAATTTCTTTTGATATTATGGTTGGAGATTACATGACCCAATAAATCTTCAAACTAAAGGCACACCTCAACCATTGACATTTAATAATTCCTTACAAACAAACACTCAAAAAGACAATTTTGTAATAGACAACCAAGTAGAGAATATGCAGACTCGATGACATTCTTCAATTCTCAATACTCAACCAGAGATTTCAACAGCTTTGACATCAGGCTTCTTCACTTCCTCCTTCGGAACTGTGACAGTCAACACACCATTCTCCATCGCAGCTTTAACCTGCTCCACCTTCGCATTCTCCGGCAGCCTAAACCGGCGCAGGAACTTTCCGCTGCTACGCTCCATGCGGTGCCATTTGTCGTTCTTCTCCTCCTGCTCTTTACTCCTCTCGCCGCTGATCTGGAGAACTCTTCCTTCTTCCACTTCCACCTTCACTTCCTCCTTCTTCAGCCCCGGGAGATCGGCCTTGAACACGTGAGCCTCCGGCGTCTCCTTCCAGTCGATTCGCGTGTTGGCGAACGCCGCCGTCTCTTTCGCGAATTCGGAGCGTGGGACGGAGAGACCGCTGCCGGAAAATGGAAAATCCTGGAATGGATCCCAGACATCGAGGGAGAATGGATCGAAAATGTTGCTTCGTCGGCCTCCGAAAAAGCTTGGGATGATCGACATTGTGGAGTTTGTTAATTTGATTTGATGAAACGGATGGATTAAGAAAAAGATGAAAGAGAAAACGGCTGTTTGCGAGATGCTTTGCTTTGAATTGAGTGAACTTGTTTGATTTTCTTGATGTTGAGCAGCTGTAGGGGAGAAGGAAGTATTTATAAGGCATTCGAAGGGGCAATTTCGTAACCAGAGTTTTCTGGTGCATTCTAGAAAAGGAAAGTTTGTTCTGACGTGGCATGAGATGATGTTGTATACATCTGCCAATGGGAATTCTCGGGACAAAATTGTCTCGGGAGTTTGAAAGAAAATTCGGTATTCAATTTGCATGTACTATTATGTATTTCTATCTCCTCCGATATTTAATTGAAAATTGACAAGTATTTTATTATTAGTTTTTTAAATAAATAAATTATAAAATTCTATTAGAAAAAAAAATAAATTTAGTAGATTGTACCAACAAATGTTGCGCATATTGTATTAGGTTAATTCATCCAAAAAATTTCACTTATGTCCATTTTTATTTTTATATAGACAGAATTACACATGTGTCCCTCAATATTTTGGTTAATTGTCAATGTCAACCTCTTTTTTTTTTTTTAGCAATTATCTTCCTCTATCTATCAATTAGCCGATAATTGAGTCATTCCGTCCATTTTGAGTCCCAAATTGATCACATGACTTACACATGTAATTTTTTAGAGGGCAAACATGTCTTATCCAATTTTTAACATCAGTCTCATTCTCTTTCTTTAATAAACAAAAACTCATCTTCACACTTAACATACTTAGCAACTTAAATATGTCACTCACATTCACAATCTCTTTCTTTGAAAAGAAAATGAATCAAGTGATGTGCAAATGTAGAATTCCAGCCATATTGCGAACTGTAAGTACTGAGATGAATCTAGAAAATAGATTTTTTGGTTGTTAGAGAAACAATGACGCAAATATAAGTAATTTTAATGAGGGATTTATAATTTTTTTAGTTGTTATAACCCAAATTTATGATTATTCAAATCTATTGCAAAACTGTGGTTGTGATTTCTTCCACTGCTATGATATACCCATATGTGGTGATAGTGTGCAATTTGTGTATAGATTTGCATTACATTTGCATTTATTTTGTGTGTGTTTTATTTATTAATGAGGTGTTTTCAAGTTACTTTTATAAAAATAGGTGAAAAAGGTGAAAATGATGAAAACGAGGAAGAATGGGTTGAAAAGAGCAAGAAGAATCGAGCAAGAAATTGTCTAAGAGCAGAACTGCCAATACAACATGTGACATGTTGTATCAGCAGTTACGGGATTTACAAAGAATTCAAGTAGCAGTTGATTTAAAGCTTCATGCGGGACCCAATATACTAACTCAGCACACGTGACTGCATGCCAGGAGAGAGGAAATCAGTTACCAACTTTGAAAGGGACTTCTAGGAATTAAATTAATATTAGAATAGATTTCTTTTAAGTGGGGACCACATTTAATTACATTGAATATAGGGCAGCAGCCGGATGTTTTCATTGATTCATCATCTTTTGTTTTAGAAAAGGGCTGCAGCCGCACATACTGGTCTTCTCCCCCACGGTTTTCTACAGCAGCTTTTGGTACAATTATTCTTTGATTCTAGCATGATGTTTTCTAGTATTATGAACAACTAATCTATTCTAGTTGAGGTACTTGGATTTCTACTCACGATCAAATCGTGAGACTATTGTTTTAATTGGTTTTTATTTAGATCCAAATATTTATTTGATTTCTATCCTTGAACTGTTTATGTTATTATTTAATTTATTATGCGATGTGGCCAGTTGTATGATTTATTAAGTAATATCTCGCTGATTTAAAATATGAAGGCTGTTTAGCACTATTTTAACAAAGTAGCAAATTGATTTTATCTAATGAATTTTTGGGTAAAATTGGTGGAATTAAATAATCTACGGGTGTCCGATTTTATTGATTAGGATAGGGGTCTTTTTCATGCATAAAGCAGTCATTAGATTTAATTCTAGCAGGGGTCCTGGGAATTGTCTGTTTGATCTAGAGAAGTAATCCTAGCAGGGGTCCTGGGGGTTACCGATATATTAAGAAAAGACTGATTAAGTAGAGCGTTGGCCCTTAATTATAAAACTCTGTCTATTTGGAATGAATAAATTTATCTTTTGTGTCGATGATCGAATTAATTGGCTAGATTGAAAAGTACCTTGGCTAGACTTGTCTCCACTAGATTTTATCATATTTTTATTATTCTGCACTTTTTATTATTTACAAATCTCAATTTAATTGTTATTTAAATATTTTTCTCAAATAAAATTCAAAAACCATTTTTCCAAGCAAGTAATTAACCGCAATAATCCGTGTTGAGAACGACCTTATTCACCATTATACTGCTCAAGTGTAAAAGAATAAGATTATTTAGTTTTGGTGGGTTGACACCCTATCATGTGGTCATTGTCAACAAGTGATACCAGGACTATTTCAGAGTCTCAATTTCGTAGAGGCTGAAATTCAAAAAGTTCGAAGAAGTGAAAAATTGAAAAGAAAAAAACTCACAAAAATGCCTATTGTTTCATGGTTTGTACTTCTAATCGTAATTTATGCATATTTTTTGAATGTAGATGCTATGTTTATAATATTTGATGATGATGTATATACTTAGAATTGTTAATTTTTCAATTGTATAGTAGCTGCTGATGTGTAGTATAAACATTAGCATACAAAATTTTGAAGCTAGACTTTTTTCAAGTATTATTCTCTAATGAACAAAATATCAACTGAGTAACAGATTTATTCTCTGATGAAAATTATCCTCTGATGAATAAATTATCTTCCGAGGAATAAATTATCCACCGAGGAACAAATTAATCCTCCGACTGACTACTTCGATTATTTATCCTCTAATGGGTTATTTGTTTATCAGAGGATAAATATGTTACTCGATAAATATTTCATGCCAAAAATTAGGACTCTCTATAGGCTCAATGTTATTTTTATAAGTTTTCAGAATAGTACTAACTTTGTAGTTCTCATGTACAAAATCTTCAGGATCTCCATCTTCAAAGTAAATTGCAGAGATAGCATGAGCACATGGAATTCCTATTAAGTTACACTTCTTACAAGAGCATGTATGGGTTGACAGATCTACAACAAATTGTTTTCCATACACATTTTGAATCTGGAACCTCTTTTCAATAACATGTGCAACAATGCAATCTCCTACTTTCTTTTTGAAATATTCCACTTTATTTTGAATTTCAGGACACATGCTTTCACGATCCTATTTTTTGGAAGCTAATTTCATATGAATAAACACCCTTTTCATCAAGTAATTCCTTAATCCTTCCAAACATGTTAGCAAAAGTGAGTGTCTAGGAAGTTTAATCTCACTATTAAAGCACTCACACATGTTGTTGCAAAGAATGTCACACTTGTAAGTTGTTAGAAAGTGTGATCTACTCCATTGGATTGGAGGTTTGTCACTTAACTATTCTACAGTATTGGGATCTGCCATCACCATTTCTTTCATCTAAAATTCCCTTGATTTCATGTGTGAGGACTTAGATGCATTCCATATTATCTCTTCTAAAGTCAAACCCCTAAAGCTAGTATTTTTAAAAATTGAATAGAAGTGAACATGGCAGAATTGATGTTCAGCACTAGGGAATAATCTTTGAACGACTTGAATCAAGCCTTTTTGCTTGTAAGACATTATTAAATACCCATTGCCATCTTCTAGTTTCATGTCATCAGATAGTGATTGTAAAAATCAATTCCACGACTTGTAGTTTTCACCCTTTATAACTGCATAAGCTAAAGGATACATGTTATTACTATCAATTCCAATTAAAACCAATAGAATTCCCTTCATTAGACCAGAGACATGACATCCGTCAAAGCATATCAATGGTTTACAATGTCTGAACCCTTCTTTCATTGCCCTAAAACATATGTATATTCTTTGAAAAATAGGTTTTCCAGATGCCAATGAACGATCTTCCCACTTAATTTCTACTGTGGAACTTGGATTCCTCCTCAACAATTCAACTCTATAGTTCTAAAGCTTAGAAAATTGCTCCTTTGGTGTCCCTCTAATAATTTCTAGTGCCTTCTTTCTAGCTCTATATGCTTGTTTCTCTCAAATGTTAACAACATTCTTATTATGCACTTTAGTAACAAACTCACCAACAATGATATTGGGTTTGGTCCTAAATGTTTTCAAAAAACTTCTTAGCTAACCAGTCAGACCTAACATGTACATTATTATATTTCCTTCCACACCTATGTTCATTGAATAACCTCTTTACTGTAGAGTATCCTCATACTACATCTTACTTACAAATCACATTCATTTACATCTTTTCCCTCCACATCTTGCTCTCACTCTATATTTCTCATTTTTTGTAAAGTTAATCCCTTTCCCGATATCGATTGAGTATGCCTTGATTGTTTCCTTAAATATTTTGTTGTTGGCAAACTTCATTCCAATCTCGAATTTGGGGTTTACATGATCAGCCTTGTTAAATTATTTGTATTTTGGAACATTCTCTTCATCATCAGATCTCATGAACTTTGACATCTCATTACTGTTGTAGCCTTCTTCTTCAAATTGATCATTATCTTCAATATCAGGTACAATGAACTCCTCTGAATCATACAGTTTTTGTTTTATCTATTTCCTTTTACATTTATCTTTTCTTAAAAGTATTGCATTCCCTTTACCTTTACCTTTATCTATTGTTGTCCCTTCTTTTATAACTATCCTCTTTGTTGTTTCCCTTTTCTTGAACTCTTATAATTTTTATTCTTAGTATCTTGAAGTCTTAGTTAGATCCTTATCATTATCACTAAACTTTGCTCCATCGTGGTCAACAAATGCCTTAAACATTTCATCATCTTCTTTTGCTATGTAATCACTGTTATAAAAGAATTTGCACTCTCTGTCTTCATCACTCTTAGTTTCAAGCTCATGTGTGTTGTGTTGTCATCTTCATCATCTGTTTTTGATTGTTCTTCATAAATCTTTGTTGCCTCGACATATATTTGTACATCCCTATGTACTGAGATGTAATTCATAATATTAACTACTTCTTTATCGTTTGACAACAATCTCAACCCATATCTCAATATTCCTCCAGGAACCCTATACCAAAATTTTGAGTTTCCTTGGACATCACACTCCATTGCCATTAAGCTCAGTTCCAAAAGAGATTATTCATCAATGTCACAATAATCAATATACACAACATATTCTCCAATATAAATGCTCATGTTTTAACAAACTTGCACCTATCAAATTCTATAAATAAATGGAGATAACATGACAATCGCTATCCAAATTTAGAGTAAGAAAAGAAAAATAGAAAAGACAAAGCAAATGCACTTTCAAACAAATGCACTATTAGTAAATGAACAAAAAATAAGTAATATCTAATAACCCTATGATAACAGACGAGAGAAATATTATTTAAAGAGTACACTTTTCAGACCATTACACGTTATCACAAATGCAAGCTATAAATTGATGTCACATCACATACTGTACAGTGGACTTTCAAATATATCATCCTCTTTGGATCGTTTTTGTCAAATTATTTTAGATCCAATTTGTTGTGAAAATCGACTAAAGATCCTCAATGGCTATGGTTATTTTTCATTCAATGTTTACGACTGTAAGCCCTAATCAATTTCTTGAACAGACAGTGATTCAAGTGAAGAGAGAGTGATAAGGTCTGATGATGCGATTAATGAGTGTTTATTGTTTTGAAAGAGATTGATGTTAAAAATTGGATAAGACATTTTTGTTCTCTAAAAAGATCGCATGTACAAGTCATGTGACCAATTTAGGACTCAAAATAGACGGAAGAACTCAATTGCCGACTAATCGATAGATGGAGGGAGAGAATTACAAAAAAAAAAAAAAAAAAAAAGATGACATTAACAATTGATCAAAATATGGAGGAACGAATGTATAATTCTACTTTTTATATACTCTCCATACTCTAATTTAGGGCTGGCAATCTCCGACACGACCCAGATTTTCGACACGAATCTGACCTAAAAAATCCGGGTTCGGGTTGAGTTTTTTGACCCGTATAATAAACGGGTCGGGTTAGGGTCGACCTGTTTATTATACAGGTCGACCCTAACCCGTTTAATTAACGGGTTGGGTTAGGGTCGATCTGTTTATTTGCTGTTTACTGATAATCTGCTTCCGCTGCTACGGGTCGACCCTAACCCGTATAATAAATGGGTTGACCTGATTTTTAAAAGGTCAGGTTAGGGTTAGTATTCCTAACCTGTATAATTAAATGGGTTGGGTTCGGGTTGGTACTAATATACCCGCCAACCCGTCAACCCGAACCCGACACGAATTGCCAGGCCTACTCTAATTTCTCTAATTTGAAATTTGTATTATTATACACAAAATAACAAGAAGCTTTTTTCGTTTTTTTTTCGTACTATAAACGGACAAGATTCATTCTCTAAACTCTAGAGAATTCCAATTTTGTTAATAATTCCTTATCCCATCGATCCATCATGCCACGTCAGAATTTTCTATCATTTTCTGGAAGGCACGAGACCAGACCACTCTGATGACGAAAGTAGCCCCCGTGAAGTCCTATAAATACCTCCTCCCTCTGCCTCTTCCTCACCATAAACACAGAGTATCAAAGAAGATCAACAGTTTCTATAATTTCTCATCTCTCTACTCCAAATCAATACATCTTACATAATCACCACTATTCTCTCAACAATGTCGATCATTCCAAGCTTTCTCGGCGGCCGACGAAGCAACGTCTTCGATCCATTCTCCCTCGATATCTGGGATCCGTTCCAGGACTTCCCTTTCTCCGGCGGCGGCAGCTCTGCTCTGTCCGTCCCTCGCTCCGAATTCGCGAGAGAGACGTCGGCGTTCGCCAACACGCGAATTGACTGGAAGGAGACGCCGGAGGCGCACGTGTTCAAAGCCGATCTCCCGGGGCTGAAGAAGGAGGAGGTGAAGGTGGAGGTTGAAGAAGGAAGAGTTCTCCAGATCAGCGGCGAGAGGAACAAAGAGCAGGAGGAGAAGAACGACAAGTGGCACCGCATGGAGCGCAGCAGCGGCAAGTTCCTCCGCCGGTTCAGGCTGCCGGAGAATGCGAAGGTGGAGCAGGTGAAAGCTGCTATGGAGAATGGTGTGCTGACCGTTACAGTTCCCAAAGAAGAGGTGAAGAAGCCTGATGTTAAAGCTGTTGAAATCTCTGGTTAATGTCATCGAGTCTATATTGCTGTGTGGATGTTTTGTAATGCGTTGGTGTGATATCTGATAGAATGATTAAATGGGATCTGTATGTAAGTGATGAATGAATCTGGTTTTGATGTTTGTTTGGTTTGAAGAGACCGTGGGTTATGTAAATCTCTAGTTATAATATTCTCTAGTATTCAGAAAGTTCCATTAAATAATTTTTTTTGCATAAGGCAGCTTTACTTTTTTATTCGAAGTTATTGTAAATAGAGTACATCTGTATGGTCGAAAATTATACTTTCTTCTCCTGTCCATAAGAAATTAAAACTATAATCATAAATTAACGGTACTAATTGTATATAATCAATCAAATTTTTGCAATCAAGTTAAATAAATTTGTACTTCAAAATTTGTTGTATGAAATTTATTTATACGACCACCGAGCTTAAATTTTTTTTGTATGTCATGATTTATAATTTTATTCTTAAACTGGTGACTAGAGCCTCCAAAATTAAATCAAGTCATTTTTTCATAATAGGAACAGTATTTAGACTACAATTGCCATGTACATTTAGTAACCTGAGGCTGAGTTGATAGCGTAATAAATATAACGTAGACTTTTGTATAAGAACATTATCATTTGGATTATGTAGGCATATATTATCATTTAAGATTTTAATTGGTATGATTATATTCGGGAGTAAATAATATTTATTAATAGGAGTATAATTAAAGAATAAGATTATAGAATCTGAGGACTTAATGGAAGTGATTCTCTTTTCATTTAACAGGATCATAAGAACATGATTATTTTATGATGATTTAATAAGATTTGGGATCGGCGATTTCTTCTTTAAAAATTTGGATGAGCCGATGTCGGTCGATGGTGTAAAAATATTTTTTGATGTCGAATTTCAAAAACCAGCTAGAGTTCTCCACTCTTCTTTGATTCGTATTAGGGTCGAGCGACAGCCTTGACCCGAGCGGAAGTGCGATGAGTTTAAAAATTCGGAATTGAAAATAATGGTACTTGACTCAATGAGCTCGATATTTGATATATAATTTTTAATAATTAATTATCTTCTTCATTAAAATTCGTTACATACTTGACTCAATTTTTATATAAAATCTCATTAATTATCTGATACTCGATAAATGTTTAAAAGAATTTGAAACTTAACTATGTTAGAATATTTTTGAGTTACTCATCAGAAACTCGATAATTAAACGAGTTGAGTTCAATCGTGATCGATAAATATTCGGCTCAACTCGAACTCGATTAATTACTTAACAAGTAGATCTCGAACAAGTGATACTCGATTGGACTCTTTATAGCTCCGGTTAAAATGAATCTCAAATTTTAGAGTATAAGTGTTAATATTCATTTATTTTAAAATTTAAATAAAAAATCATTTAAATAGTGGAAAATCGAGTTATTTGGGCTACAATTATAGTTTTGGAACAAGCTTGATCTAACCTGATCAAGGAATATATATTTTGGGATTTTGACTTCTCTTTCAGATTTGGACTTGTTTTAACATAGATCGGATTAAATGCTTTATTATATAATTCGTTAATCCACCAAAAAATGAGATAATTCTATGCGGGTCTCTCATAAAGTTTAAATTTTTTTAAAAGCTTATACTTGACAAGTGTGTTTTTGTAAATATGATAAATTATAAATAGTAACTTATAAATGATAACTTACAAAATACATCAAGAACATATTAAAAAATTCTAATTTAGAAATAGTAAATTATAAATAATTACTTATAAACAGTAATTTACAAAAAAATAAAATACACTTATTTAAAAAACACGAGCACTACTAGGAAATTTAATACTTATACATGAATCGATCCGAAAGTTACCCTTAAACAATTTAAGGAATTTCACGTAAGAAATGCAGTGTAAAAGCGCCGTAAGTCCAATTTAAATATTGAAATTCCATACATCTATGCACAATTGGACCAATGTTCTAGTCCTAAGACCTTTTAGCATTTTTCTGGGTCAATTAAATTACACTTTGTAATTTTTTTTCTTTCAAAATATAGTAAAGAAGATAAGGTATTCATCCTGCTTCGATCCTGTTATCATGTGCTCACATTATTTTATATGCGACATGATCATTAAAAACATTTAGCAATATTGTTCATGAGGGAAAACATGATTATCTAGTTATTGAGTTCATGCTTCATTTTTAATTTGATTATTTAACAGATTTTTTTTTCATTTCAATTACTGAACAAAATTTTTTTTTCAATCACAATGATTCCAACTAAATTTCTTAATTATCACCTCAATTGGTGACCTGACATTAAAAATATATAATTTCTTGATAATTTAACAAATAATTGATACTTAATTTAATAAATTTTCATAAAAAATCTATCACATATACCTACTAAATAACCTAAAAATTACGCATCTGCATCACATGATTTCAAAATTTGAATAAGTATATCCATATATCTCACCGAGATACAGGCTAATAATACATATAAAATTATTAAAATTTTAATCTAAATCAACTTGATTGAAAAATTATTTGTGGTACGGTAATTGAAATGAAAACATGTATCTAATTAATTCAACAACTAAAATGATTTTTTTTTCATTTGAGTAACTAAATTAAAAATATGCCATCAATTTAGTGACTAAATAGTCATTTTTCTTTGTTCATGAGTGACATAAGTCAAACGTCAACGACATGAACATGTATAACATCAGAAAATTCTTCCATACATTAAGATGGTAAAGATGACTAATACGTCTAGTTTAATTAAGCAATTTTTAAAATTTTAACGTTTGTTGATACATGTAAAGAAAATATGAGTAAAATCACTACAAAGTCTGGGCCTACGAAAATTTGAAAATACGTACCAATTTATCTTAACAAAAAAAAATTGGGTATTGGTTACAATGTTTTAAGGACAAAAAAAATTTCTTTTGATATTATTGTTGGAGATTACATGACCCAATAAATCTTCAAACTAAAGACACACCTCAACCATTGACATTTAATAATTCCTTACAAACAAACACTCAAAAAGACAATTTTGTAATAGACAACCAAGTAGAGAATATGCAGACTCGATGACATTCTTCAATTCTCAATACTCAACCAGAGATTTCAACAGCTTTGACATCAGGCTTCTTCACTTCCTCCTTCGGAACTGTGACAGTCAGCACACCATTCTCCATCGCAGCTTTCACCTGCTCCACCTTCGCATTCTCCGGCAGCCTAAACCGGCGCAGGAACTTTCCGCTGCTACGCTCCATGCGGTGCCAT
This sequence comes from Centella asiatica, assembly GCA_014636745.2. Lineage (NCBI taxonomy): Eukaryota > Viridiplantae > Streptophyta > Magnoliopsida > Apiales > Apiaceae > Centella > Centella asiatica. The sequence continues at coordinate 25,650,475 of CM025787.1, forward strand.
TTGTCGTTCTTCTCCTCCTGCTCTTTGCTCCTCTCGCCGCTGATCTGGAGAACTCTTCCTTCTTCAACCTCCACCTTCACCTCCTCCTTCTTCAGCCCCGGCAGATCGGCCTTGAACACGTGAGCCTCCGGCGTCTCCTTCCAGTCGATTCGCGTGTTAGCAAAGGCCGCCGTCTCTTTCGCGAATTCGGAGCGCGGGACGGAGAGCGCGGAGTTGCCGCTCCCGGAAAATGGAAAATCCTGGAATGGATCCCAGACATCGAGGGAGAATGGATCGAAAATGTTGCTTCGTCGGCCTCCAAAAAAGCTTGGAATGATCGACATTGTTGAGATTTTTAATTTGATTTGATGAAACGGATGGATTAAGAAAAAGATGTATTAGAAATTGGGTGTTTGCGGGATGCTTTGTTTTGAATTGTGTGAACTTGTTTGATTTTCTTGACGTTATGCAGGTGTAGGGGAGGAGGAAGTATTTAAATGGCGTTCGCAGGGGCAATTTCGTAACCAGAGTTTTCTCGTGCATTCCAGAAAAAGAAAGTTTGTTCTGACGTGGCATGAGATGATATGGCCAATGAGAATTCTCTAGACAAAGTAGTCTCTGGATTTAGAAAGAAAATTCCACTTCTGCTAATTTTTAATTTTTATATACTCCCTCCCTTTTTAATTATTTGTGCTTTAAATTTGCGTAATTATTAGGATAAAGAATGGTGTTTTGATAAAAATATCCATGTTATCATTTTCCCGTCTTTTTCTATTAGATCGTTCAATTCATTCGGTTTCATTTATTATTATTAATTAACTGATTTTTTTATTAACACAAAATTTATTCAATGTTTTGTTATATTTCTTTATTGCAATTATATACTCAACATAATTGTAATTAAAAGAGAATTGTTATGATTAAGTTAAGAATTGTCAGAATTTAATTGTTAGAAGAGATACTTTTTAATTATAATTTATTAACGTTTGACTTAAAAGATTGAAATGCATCTTTAATTTAGAACACAACATAATAGTATTTGTCAATATTCATTTATTTTAAATTTAAATAAATTCGTTTAAATGATGGAAAATGAGTTATTTGTGCTAAAACAACAGTTGTGGAAGATGGTCGATCCAACCTGGTCAAGAGTATATATTTTTGGCTTTGGACTTCACTTTAAGATTTGGATTTGTTTTTACATAGATAGGATTGAATGCTTCATTATATAATTAAATCAATGTGAAATTGGGTGCATTTATAATAATATGTGTATGCATTGTGTAATTTGGGTGGCTATGTATGTGGAGTATCTTAAAAAGTTGAGCTATTTCACTAAATTTGATTATATTTTGCTCAGTTACAAAATTCACCACTTAATTTGGTAGTAAATTAAGTAAATTAGTATTTTTTTTGGTTTACCATCAAGTGAAATTTAAATAATTCCTATGAAACCCAATTAGTTTAGTTTTCTTTTTCGTTTTGAACTTTGACCTTTCAAAAAAAATGGAAACGGACCTTTTGAATCCAATTCGTTATAACTTAGCCCAAAGGCCCAACCTAATTTAGCAGGTCTACATTGGATAATCCGCAAAAGTTGTATGGGCAATGTTGCAACTAATCAATTCTTTTACATCTCATATAGTCCACAAGTGCTAAAAGTCTATATTTTCATAATTTAGTTTTCTTTTTTGGCTAGATAACGAGAATGTCATTGTCTAGAAGTCACGTACATATTTATACACTATTAACTACTTTTCACTCGCTCACATTTCATAATTTAATGTTGATAGGAAGGGTTATCATACTCGGCTGGTAGATGTCTAAATACTTTGTTAATGTGTGTGAGAGAGAGAGTGAGAGTTAGCCATCCACGTTTCGCTCTATATAATTGCAATCAAACGCCTAATTTCCAAATGTGATTCTTGAGTACTTATAAGATACCTATTCCAAATAGACTTTATTACCACAACTAGTAGCGTTCTCTCCGGTACATTCTGTCTCTAGCTGCACTATTCTTATTATTTTATTTTTAAACTTCTTTTGGTTACATATCTCGTCGGTATTTAATTTGATTGATATAGACCACAAGAAAGGGGACCTCATGGTAGCAATCGAGCACGTTGCCATTTACTTCGATAATGAAACGGGCACTGACAACTAAGGTCAATGCATCAACACATTAATGTATATTTCCATGGTTATATATATATATATATGTGTGTGTGTACGTTATTGTTCAATTCTCTTAATCACACATATATACATACATATATACATACATACATATATATATATACATATACATATATATATAAATACACGTGCGCTTACATGTACACACAAAAAAAGAAAATAACTCTCCGGACCTCGGCCATGTGCTCTTCAATTACAATATAGAGGTGGTTGTAACAAAAAACAGCAACTTATATAGAGGTGGTGGTCTCGGTGGTCATTAATTTCTACCGGCGCTTGCATCACATTTAAATCCATATTCACCACCGCAATATCGCTTCAGTTTTTTTATTTGTCTTTTACTTTTTGTATGATTATTTGCTTTTTGTACTTTCGTGTGTTTAAAAAATGATATTCACCATTATCCTGTCGGTCTACGTAGAATTCATATACAAACTTGTTATAATTGTTGGTTGAAATTAATTTCTGTGTTCATTAAAAAATAAAATACCTTTGATTACTCATAAAGTATTTGACACGCTCAATTTATTTTATTTTATTATATCTTCTAATTTTTCTGGGGGTAGTAGATTCGATAAATCGACGAGAAGTTATGAAAGCTAAAACATAAGCCATTTAGTCATAATATGATTATATTACTCCTGATTGATTGCTTATTCCCAACAAAATAAGAGAGCTTGATTGAATTATTTCTTTAAATTTAGTGAGTTCCTAAGAATAGAGATAAATGAAAGAAGGGAATAAGGGAATAAAAACTAAAAATACAATAGGATATCATATGTCCATCTCAACACCTCCGTTATTCTAATGAAATAAATATTTTGTTATTGATTTACAATATATCCAATGGCGCATGTGAGTGGCACATTTGAGTTTGTTGCAGAAAATACATATAATAACATAAGGCACGAAATACAAATGTCACTTTTTGACTGACGAAGATTGAAGAGAGATTATTGTTATACATCGGGAGAATATAGTAATAAAGATTACCCCAATGACTCTAACGAATAAAAACAGTTATTTATTTCTCTTTTTCTTAGTAACATAGTAACAACATGATAAACAGAAATAAGTAACAAGAAATTATGAAAAATTATTACCTACTCTCACATTAAAAGCGATCTTACAAGTGTATAACTTACATCAATTTTTTGTTTCCTTATAACTTTTTCTTTATGTATTTACATCAACCACTTTGTTTTTTTTTGAAAATTTAAATTACGTATCTGAGTGTATGTCGGACACCAAAGTAGCAAAATCTTGTTGGATAGTAGAAACTTTCAAGATAAGAAGCAACAGAAGAATTATAAAAGCCCACTCTCTATCTTGTAAGAAAGCAGACTACAATATCAAGTGCCATGGAGTTGCAAGCTGAGAAGAGCATCTTTCAAGAAAGGAGGAAAGGAAGGTTATTACTCTTTCCACTTCCTTTACAAGGCCACATAAACCCCATGCTTCAACTTGCAAACATCCTTCACTCCAAAGGCTTCAACATCACTATAATTCACACAAACTACAACTCTCCCAACAAGTCCAACTATCCTCACTTCAACTTCGAACCCATCTCAGAAAATTTTGTCGAGGGTGCAACAGAAAGCAACGTTATAGTCTTCATTAAAACTCTCAATTCGACGTTTGTTAATCTGTTTCGCGAGTGTTTGGTTCGGTTGTTGTCACATGCTAAGTCATCAGAGGAGGAGCCTATTTTGTGCTTCATTTCGGATGCTGTTTTGCACTCCACACAAGCTGTTGTGGACGAACTTAACATTCCGAGGATTGTGTTGAGAACTAGTAGTCTTTCTTCGTTTCATGTTTTTCACTCTTTTCCACTTCTGCGCGACAAAGGTTACTTGTCCTCGGACGGTGAGTTCTGCTCCTCAATAACAATGCTACGTAGCCAGACACTTTGTCCAACTACTCCAAAAACATCACGCATTTTTTACTGATTCTTTGAGATTTAAGTTCACTTTGTTTCGGTTTTAATTTTAATTATTTTAGTTTTTTAGTGTAAATTATATTATTAAAAACTAAAATTTTTAAAATTTAAACTGAAAAAACATGACCATAATGTTAATATTAAAACTACATAAATTTTATGTAGTCGTAACACAGTTTAATGAATAATTTTTCTCTCTCCTTTTTTAAAGTGTGCATTATTAAGTAACTGCTCTTTTCAGAAATGCGACATCTGCAAGGTTAAAAAATCGATTCAAAAAATATTATATAATATCAAATAAAAACCGCAAAAAGTTATTTAACAATAGAAACAAAGTATGAATCACTTGGAGAAGTTGGGTCGGATTGCTTCTAGAAATTTATATTCCAATCAAACAGATACAAGACCTTACACTACAATATGTACTTACAGAATTTGTGACACCGATACATAATTTATTCCAAGTATTATACCAGCTATTTTTATATTCATATTTTGTAGGCTATATATAATATATTGCATATATTACAATTTTTTTTGAATATTTAATTGTTAGGAGTATATTGGTAGTTTTTAGTCTATAATAATTGTGGAATAATTTGAATATTAACAAAATGAGGTGCGAAAAATAAGTGACCGTTCGGTTGAAATAACTTGTTTCAGCGGTTACTTGTTTTCGATTTTATTATATCTTAATGTGTCGGTTATGTAAATCGATGTTTATTATAACAAGAACAAGTACCAGATGAAAGGTTGAGTGAATTTGATTGTGTAAAATGGTGAAGAATGGTTTTGGAAGATTATTAGATTCTTTTGATTTTCTCAGAACACCAACCAGAAGCACCGGTACTAGAAGTTCCAACCCTCAAAATCAAAGATGTTCCAATGATCTTTAAGCATGAGGAAGAGGCTTTGGATGATTTGATAACAACCATGATGAATGTAACCAAGAAAGCTTCAGGAATCATTTGGAACTCCTTCGAAGAGCTCGAACAATCTGCATTGCCAATGATTCGCCGCGACTTTCCCATCCCAAACTTCACCATAGGTCCATTTCACAAGTATTTTCTTGCCTCCTCAAGTAGCCTAATAGCACAAGACAAGACAGCCATTTCTTGGTTAGACTCTCAGTCGACTCAGTCCGTGTTATACGTGAGTTTCGGGAGCATTGCAGTTATAGACAAAGGTCAATTCTTGGAAATGGCTTGGGGTTTAGCCAATAGTATGCAGAAGTTCTTGTGGGTGGTTCGCCCTGGAGTCATCCATGGCTCAGAGTGGTTCGAACCCTTCCCACCTGGGCTCCAAGAGGCAGTCCGCGAAAGGGGTCACATTGTCAAGTGGGCACCCCAACAAGAAGTGTTGGCTCACCCTTCAACTGCTTGCTTTTGGACACATTGTGGGTGGAACTCAACACTAGAGAGCATTTGTGAAGGCGTTCCAATGATTTGTTCACCTTCTTTCGGAGATCAGCCTGTGAACTCCAGATATATAGATGGTGTTTGGAAAGTGGGAGTAAGATTGGAGAATGGTCTTGAGAGAGGGGAGATCGAAAATGCAATCAAAAGACTGATGGTTGAACAAGAAGGGAAGGAGATGAAGATGAGAATAGTATGTTTGAAAGAGAAGGTGAGTCTTTGTCTAAAGGAAGGTGGCTCTTCATACAAATCACTGGATAGCTTAGTCAATTATATCTTTTCATTAAATTAAAGTTTTCATTCTGCTTAATTAAAGAAGTCAAGCTATTGAAATTGCAAGGCAAACAGACAACCATATTGCACTAGCTAGCTTTCATTAGGATTTGCAAATTTGAGTTTTTATTTGAAAATCATTCATATATGTTGTTGTATGCTTCCAATATTATAATAAATGCTCCTCTTTCTATCATCTGTTTGAATAGCAACTCAAAGTTGGTGGTAAATGTATCCTGTAAGTCTCCATGAGTTGGTTCCAAATACAGAATTTCAGCCACTTTCTTTTTTTGTTTTTTTTAACTTCCGTAATGACATAATTTAAATATATTATTTTTGAAGGATAATCATACATTCATAAGAGAATCAACAATCTCGCTAGCAAAAATTGGTGAATGTATAGCACCAACCCATAGAAAATTTTCATTTTTTTCATTATCTTTTTCTGAATTACCTCAAACCAAAAACAGGGGAAAGACCAAAAGAGAGTTATTATCTACTATTAGGCATGTGATTTGGACAAACTCATCACTCTTATGTCCTAAACCAAACGTTCCAAACTATTGTATGATGATCCCCCTTTACAAACACTTTGTGTAGCCAATGTTGCCATTGTAGAAGCAGATTTCTCAAATTCATCTTTTCCATCATCCATAACATCTCTCACCATCTTCTCAAGGATACTTCTATCACAACTATCTTTCATATCTATTCCAATCCTCCAAACTTCATCCACAAACCTACTATTCACTTGCTGGTCTACAAAATAAGGCCAACAAATCATAGGCACTCCCTCAACTATGCTCTCCAAAGTTGAGTTCCACCCACTATGAGTCAAAAAAGCCCCAACTGCAGGATGTGCTAACACCTCTTCTTGTGGAACCCAACTCACAATGCAACCCCTTTCCTTTGTAGCCTCCGAAATTTCAGCCGGAATTACGAAATTTTCATCTCCTCCAACAATGGATCCTAGGCGTCGAACCCACAAGAACCGCTTTCCACTATTAACCAAACCGTACCAAAATTCCATGAGCTGGTCCATGGTCATCACTGCCAAACTCCCAATGCTAATATAGATCACAGATTTTCGCGGTTGGTGGTCGAGCCAGGTCATGCAACTTCTGTCCTCTTCCCATAGGCTATTTGAAGAAATGACTGATGGCGAAGTTGTGGCTTCAGAGAGTATGGACTTGTGAAGTGCCTGTAGTGGCCCTATGGGATAAATGTTCGAACATGTAGTCTTCATTTGGCAGAGAACAGATTCATCTATTTCTTCGGAAGTGTTGAGTATGAGTCCATGAGCTAATGGGAGTTGTTGAACCTCTTTTAGAACAAGTTGAATGATATGGTCGTTCAGGTCACTGGTTCTGCAAAAGCTTGGGAGATCACGGCGCCGGAGAAAATTTTCCATTCCCGAAACACTTGTTATTTTTACATCTAGATCATTTCCTAACAAGAATAGGAAGTTATCAAAAATTTGCATTTGTTAGCTTGCAAAAGGGAGAGTTATAAAACTAGAATTATAAAGAACCTATTAACAAAACTTCCATTTGTTCGAAGAAACTAGCAGATATACAGAGATTGAGAGATACCATTACCATATATATTATAAAAACAATGATTTTCTTTGTCATATATACGATACAAAGTAAAGTATTGAACTGACCTTTGAAGGGAATCTCACCAACATCAATCAATTTTGGAAGACATAAATAGGTCCAGAGAGCGCAAGGGCTGATGGTATCAAAGAAAAGAAGTGGAATCCCAAGCTCTGCAGCAACACCAAGTGGAAAACTGAGAAACCCATCTGCAATTATACACGTTACAGCACTTCCACTTCTACAACTCAACTCACCAGAAACTACCACTTCTACAACTCAACTCACCAGAAACCAACATCTCCTTCAAAAGTGACTTTGTCACAACTTCCATACTGTCTACAACCTCAAGAAGAGATTGATCACCCGAGCGCGGATGGTCTTCTGGCAAGCCATCTGAAATCGTTTGGAAACTAAAGTTCCGAAGATAATAAAACCGCGACCGCACATCGCTGTTTTTGAGCAGGCGGGCGTGGATGTGGTCGGTGTTGAGGAAGGTGACACGGAGGCCGGAAATACACAATAGCTCGGCTAGTTTGCGGGTGCAGTTGACAGGGCCTTGTAGTGGTAAAGGGAAGATGTGTACGTGTGGAGGGACTATTTCTTCATGGTTATCCATCTAAAGGGCTTAACTAAAGCGTACAAATTTTTTGCTTAATATATACCAAGTAGTACTGCAAAGTTCTGCTATGTTGGTCGAGAAATCGTTTGGTTCTTTTTTCCCCTAAATTATTGTTCGCATAAACTTTATGAGGTTTTGTTTAACATTTCCTCTGTTTTTTGATTCGTTGGGTAACCGAGTCTTTTTCTTTCTGTTGCTTTTTTGAAGAAAGTTGCTCATCGCACGTGGGAAGGTGACTCCCTTTGTAACTTAATTCGATAATCGCCGAGCAGAAGTCTATTATCCGATGTTTCGGTTTAAATTTGAATCAGAATTTATAATCTTTTAAATTTATTTAAACTAAAACAAAAAGGACTTATGATTCCTTTTGGATTAAATGTTTAGAAATTTTTAAAATTTTAGTTGTGTAATTTTACATAATTAAAATTTAAAATATTTAAAATTTAAACTAAAATAAATGAGACTATACATGAAACTGTGGAAACATGATTGACTCCATAATTAATCTTATATTCGAAATTATACATTTACCCTATAAAATTTAAACATAAAAATGTGTTTATCGTTAAAAATAATAACTTTATGTCACAGAATGGTGAAAATATGATATTTTTATGCACAATTTCTTATGGTAAACTTTCGCTTGCACCTCAAATTTTACATTAAAAATTTAATTTGCACTCCATATTTAATTATAGTTTAAAAGCGCCATAATGCCAGCTCCCGTATTTTTAAAAGCACACTTCATTCATTTTTCCGGCCAAATTTTAATTAGAATAATTTTAAATTGTTAAATATAAGGGTATAAACGTCAAAACTTACTCTTTCCTTCCATAAATGATACCTCAACTATGTTCAATATCAAACCCATTTGTATGCAATTTAGAGAAGAAGAAGATGAGAAGGGGCTTTATATTATAGGACTGTAGGAGTAACAAATTTAGAATCAAATCCCAACCCGGATTGGATTTAATATCTCATTATAACTATATGTTCGTGGAATCAACAACTTCATCACTTCATCGCACCACTCTCTATTACATATTTTGATAAAACATTCCCTCTTAAAATATAAATCGTTGGGACCTAGAGCTTGGGATTTCGATCTATTGACAATGTCCACAAGTAATAAATTGAATAAATTCAATATCAATGACACAAACTCCAGTGTTGACATCACGTCAAAACTTGTTATTTGTAAGTTATCATGGAAAGTTGAGTAAATGTCATAAAACTCCAAAATGAATTTTTAAGGGTTGTAATTAAAGATTTTATGTTTACATGCTCACTTATGATAAATCAATAATATTTCAATGATTGTGTATGAGATTCAGATTTTGCTAGAAGTAGAATATCATAAAGTTGAATTGATATATGTTTTCTAGTAAAGAAGAGCGATCTTATGTGATGTGTAAGACATGATTGTCTCTTACACCTTCAAGGTTGAATATGTGGTGCTTGAGGCCAATATTTAGCATTATGGCTATTTTAGGGCTTGAATTTTATATTTCTTAAGGTAAGCCGCTGAAAACTTATGAGTTATGTTGTAACTTCTCAAAACAACAAACATTAAAGTTACCGCTTTATAGTTTGTAGTGTTTTGTGGTTAAAGAGAAGGATTGGAAACAAGGAAGTGTCAATTGAATGAATTAGCACCAAATAATGATGAATGATTGCTCTTGGCACATAATGTACATGTCATTAAGTTAGGGAATTAGGATGACTGTCCTTGACACATTATGTACGTGCCATTAAGTTGGGGAATTAAGAGAAAGGATGATGTTAACCTTATGATGATAATGACTTAATTGATACTTGTTCCGGACTTGGTTTCTGAACACTTAATGTATCATGTTTATAATGATGTTGCATGCATATGTATGAGATTTATGTTTTCAAAACATCATTTTATTTCTAATATGAATATTTTATATTAGAAAGTATGTGAAATGTCTCTAGATAAAGTTAATGCAGATTTAAGGTTTGCATTATGATACATGGAAGAGACTATGTTGATTTAGATGTGGAACCGTCATGATCTACGTAACTATTAACTCGTTATGATGAATGCTCGACCAAATTATGAAATTAATGTTGATAATGAGCTTGAACATTTTGTTTGCTACTATAATTTTGTAATGAAAGATGTTATACACGTAGTACAAGTAGGAGAATGTTGGAAAAATAAAATTTGGAACTTTTGTGTAGTGCACGGCCATGCATTTGGCCAATTTTTAAGTCGAAGTCTCTGAACTCATGCACGGCTTGACCGTGCACTTTGAAATTCTGCAATTTTTGGCAGTTTTAACTAGTGTTTTTTGTGTCCACGTGTGCAATTAATTGGTATATCACATTCAAATTATATCACAATTATAACACTATTTATTGGTAAATATAGAAACATTATAACGCAAATACACAGTAATGGATGGTGTAATTAATGTAATTTAATATAATTGCTCTTGCCTTCCTCCGTCTTTATATAAAGGGAGTTTCTCCCCATTAGGATCAATCCTAGAATGGTCAGCAAATTAATGAAAGGGCTAGGAGGAGGAAGAAGAGAGGAAATCATGAGATTTTCACAATCTCATCATCGATTTATGTTGGTTCTACAGCGAATTAAAGGCAATGATTGACGTAAGTTGTTCTTCCTTAATCGTTTCTGTAAATTCATGCAGTTCAAGATCCTGACAATTAATGTTGATGCAATTTAAGTCATTTTACCGTCAATGAAAGTCTAACAGAGGACCCTGTCTACTTAGTTATTTGTCTTATACATGGAAAAATTGAGTCACATGATTAATGATCAAGTGATTTGGGGAACTAGAAAGGAGTTGCAGTCATTAAGAGTGGTGTAGAAATTACCCAATTGATCTTCGCGGATGATCTGTTGCTCTTCGCGTAGGCTACAAGTAAGCAAATCGAATATATTGTTAATTGTCTGGAATTTTTTGCAAAGTCTTTGGTCAGAAAGTCAGCTATCCAAAACCTCAAATTTATTTGAAAAGTTCAGAAAGGTTACAAACATGAGAAGATATCTAGTAGTGCCTCTCTATAATGGAAGAATTACATAGGCCACATACTGGAATATTTGCAAGAAGGTTTAAAAGGAGATTATCAGGATGGAAGACTCGAACATTATCTATGGTGGGCAGGGTTACACTAGCCCACTCAGTTTTGATGGCACTTCCGACTTATGCTACGAAAACTTGCAGGTTGCAAAATTGTGCGTCCAATTTCATTGAGGCCAAGTGTCGTGTGTGAATTCACGTGTGTGTGTGTGGGGGGGGGAGGGGGGGGGAGGGGGAGATTGTTAATTGTCTGGAATTTTTTGCAAAGTCTTTGG
>CM025787.1:25662242-25739976 GCA_014636745.2 Centella asiatica
GGGGGGGGGGGGGGGGGGGGAGGTGACATGGAATTCACGGATAAGGAATATCTGAGAAGATGTTTGGATTCACATACAAGGCATGTCGATTCGTCAAATTGATATCAATGTTTGAGAAGATGTTTGGATTCACGGACAAGGCATGTTGAAGGACGTTGCATGCTCTGGTTGATATCCCATATCACATTAGTTCTTCAGAATTTACTTCCCCAAGAGATAATTCTGAAGATAGAAACGATGATACTTCCATCTCGCTGGATGTGATTCCATAAAATGGGGGGCAAATTCAAATGGCAAGTTTTTCATTTCTTCCGCCTATACTTTAATTATTGATTCTGATGACTAAATTGGTGGGAAGAAATGGGAACTGATTTTGAAGCGGAAAAGTCCATATAGAATGAAATTAATTTTAAGTTTTGCACGAAAGGCTGATGACAAATTCATGGCTAGTCCAATGTATGGTAATCGGAGATTCAACTTGTAAGATTTGTAGACAAGGGGATAAGACGGTTGCACATGTGCTCAGGGCTTGCCTGTTTGCTGATTAATTTATGGTGAAATCTCATCATAGAAAAGGCTTAAAAGTGGAAGTCTGGCGTATCGTGGTCAGCTATGCGGTTGTTATAGAGATGGAGAAATTGTTTTCATAAGGATAGTAATTTTGTGGTGTGTGGTCCTGTAGGTGAAGTACTATCCGAACAAATGAGACGGCTGCTGTGAATTTAGCCACGGGAAATAAATTTAAAATCGAGAAGCTCATGGATTGGGATTGTCCACCATTGAATTCGTATAAAGTGGGATTGTGTCAAGTATTCGATACTCGAATTCGACTCTTTATAAAAATTTATTGAGTTTGAGTTAAATCGAGTATATATCGATTATAAAGTGTTATAAGCGTACTTGCTCGTGTAATTAATTCGAAAAAAATTTGAACCTAGTGTAGTTTCAATTTTTTATTGAATATTTATTAAATATTGAATAATTAACTAATATTAGTATCATTTTGCTGCTAACAAACAAAATTATCAAATTAAATGTTTAAACTTATTGTGAGTATCAAGTTGAGTCTAGTCAAGTATCATTTATATTGAGTATCGAGTCGAGTCAAATAGTTTTAATACTTAGCTTGACTTGATGAATTTAACGAATAATAAAAAATGTTTGAACTAGACCATTGTGAACATAACTTTCACTAAATTCCCAACAATTTTTTCATATAAATGTTTCACCGTTTAATTCTCTAATATGATCTCATTCGGTTCTATTTATAAGAACCTCATGATTATACTATTATTTAGTATACTCCAATATCACAAATATCGCAATAAAATATGGTTAGATACGATTGATTAGTAGTTGCAAATGATATTTTGGTGTAAAATAATGTCATTTGTTTGAAACATAAATAATGAGTTTCTTTATATATAATAACATGAAATAAAGAAAAGCATGAATCTTCTCTTCTGGTTAAAACAGATAAAATTAAACATGCTTGCTGTGTGTTTTAGAAATCTGTAATTGAAATAATCAAGAAACGACCTAAACAAGCGTCTCGCAAACCATCATGTCCATTGTATGATAGCTTAAGAAGCAGACTTATTTCATATACCAAGTTCCGGAGCAAATCATAGAAACAATCATTATTCGCTTTGGGTAAACAGTATTATATATTTGTGGAATATATATAAGCTTGGATATTAAATACGTAGCAAAGAAATATTAAAGTAGAAGCATATTTATGGTGAATAAATTAGTAGCAATATGCATAAAAAAATAAAATAAAAGACGAAGAAGACAAAAGAAAAAAAAAACTCCTTTCCCTCCGAAAAGAATTATATTTTGTGTTATTCAATTGAAGTTGTAAAAATTTAAAATTAAGATTACAATGGGATTTTACAACAATAGGAGGGAAAGAAATTAATGCGGCTATAATTATAGACGTTACACGATTTCCCAAGTTAGAACTCAAGCTTTTATAGATTAAGTTATCTTAATTTTTGTGAATATGTTTGTGCTGAAATTATGCAAAATTTAACGCTATCTCATTGTTATCGCTAGGACCGTAAATCGAACCAAACGATTCATAATTTATTTAAATTCAATTCAAAAATTAATTGACTCGATTCAGATTCGATACGAAAATGAGCTAAACTTGATACTCAAGTTAAAATTAGCTAAGTTAAACGAGAAGAATCTGAACACATAAATACCCGCTCGATTGCACTTGAGAATAGTTCAATTCCTCTTTTTATATTAAAATATCATAATATATATTGGAAATATATAACCAATTATATCTTAATAATATATTTAAATATTATACATATTGAATAAGTTACTCTAAAATTAATGTCGATAAATAAAATCAAGTATTATATATAATTTTTATCTTAAAAGAAATAAAAAATTATATTATAATAAAAATTTTCATTAAATTTATATGCTCGTGAGTAGTTTGAAATCAACTCGAATTCGACTATAATAAAATTTAAGCATCAAATTCTATTCCACTAAATATACTTCAAGTTTGAATTCGAATATTAAAAAATTTATTAGAATAGAATCTGAGTATATTACTATTTACTTGAATTTAACTCGTTTACACCCTAATTATCACTATCATAGACTAACTATTGAAATTACTATTTGAACGATCACTTATTTTTCATACCCTCCCATGAAATAAACTTTCTTTTATAACCTGAGTAAAGTTCGCAACTTTATTGAAAGCGAATACGTGATCTAAAATTTGGGCTGCAAATATATTTCATTTAAACATGCCAAATTAAGATAGGGAAGTGTTGGGAAAATTACACCATAATACATAGTGAAATTAAAACACACCACCTGATAATAAAAAAATTTATAGTTGAAAAATAGACCTTGATCTAGTTATCTGGAGTTTATTGGCTCCAAATATATTCAGAAGTAAACAATATAGTTAACAATCGTCACTTAAAACAGAAAAAGGGGAAAGAAACTAATATGGCTATTACGCATGTGGTTTGGACGCACTCGTCATCCTTATGTTCTTAATCAAACGATCCAAACTATTGTATGATGATCACCCTTCACAAACACTTTCTCTAGCCAATTTTGCCATTGTAGTTGCAGATTTCTCAAATTCATCTTTCCTATCATCCATAACATCTCTCACCATCTTCTCAACTATACTTCTCTCGCAACTATCTTTCATATCTATTCCAACCCTCCACACTTTCTCAACAAACCTACTATTCACTTGTTGGTCCACAAAGTAAGGCCAACAAATCATAGGCAATCCCTCAACTATGCTTTCCAAAGTTGAGTTCCACCCACTATGAGTCAAAAATGCCCCAATTGCAGTGTGTGCTAATACCTCTTCTTGTGGAACCCAACTCACAATGCACCCCCTTTCCTTCGTAGCCTCCCAAAGTTCTGCCGGTACAACGCGTTCTCCGATGACGGAACCTGGCCGTTGGACCCACAAGAATCGCTTTCCGCTGTTAACCACACCATACCAAAATTCCATGAGCTGGTCCACTGTCATCACTGCCAAACTTCCAAAGCTAATATAGATCACAGATTTCTGTGGTTGCGCGTCAAGCCAGGTCATGCAGCTTCTGTCCTCTTTCCATAGGCTATTTGAAGAAATGACCGATGGCGCAGTTGTAGATTTTGATAGTATGGACTTGTGGAGTGCATGGAGTGGACCTATGGTGTAAATGTTTGAACATGTAGTCTTCATTTGGGAGAGAACAGATTCATCTATTTCGGCAGAGGTGTTGAGTATTAGTCCTTGAGCAAGTGGGAGTTCTTGGACCTCTTTTAGAACTAGCTGAATGACATGATCCTTAAGATCATTGCTTCTACAAAAGCTTGGAAGATCACGGCGCCGGAGAAAGTGTTCCATTCCGGGAATACATGTTATTTTTGCATCTAGATCATTTCCTAGTACCAGTGGGAAGTTATGAGAACCGCATTTGCAAATGGATAAGGTAAAATAAACTTTGAAAACTGGAATTCATGACAACTGACAAACATTTAAATACTTGAATTTTACTTACAAAAACTATCACATATAGGCCGTCCAACTAAAATCTAAAATTTTTAACATTTGAAATTAAGCTGAAACAAGCTATTAGCATATATTTAGTTAGGGGTATCTTAGTCAAAGAGTAATTTTGGTAGAGTATATAAACATTGTATAATATGTATTTGAGCCCTAGTTTTTCTCTAATTCTATCATCGTATCAAAGCCGTCTCTTGCGCTCGTGGAGTTTGTTGCTTTATTGAAGAAATTTACCATAATGGATCATTTTCATTTGTATCTGATCAGATTCTGTTCGTTTTTTTGCCTTTGCTTAGTTGTTGCTCTTGTAGTTTGGGTCTGATTGTTTGGTAGATTTTTGTTTGTTTGGATTATTTAGTGTTTTAGTTCTTTCACTATGACTACCCATAAGGATGGTTTTCTTCAATCAATTAATGTTCAATTGGATGGTAAAAATTACTCGTATTAGAGCTATGTCATGAAGATTTTTTTGTATGCAAAATGTATGTGGAGTTATATCTCAAGTGTGCGAGTCCAGCCTACAGACAAAAAAGCTGATTATGCAGATTTGGTTGATGTTTGGGAGGTTGATAATTCAAAAATTATTACATGGATCAATAATTATGTTACTCACTCTATTGGTGTTCAATTGGCAAAGTATGAGACTGCGAAAGCGGTATGGGATCATCTGTCTCAATTGTCCACGCAGTCTAATTTTGCGAAGCAATATCAGTTGGAGACAGATATTCGAGCGCTTCACCAGAATAATATGAGTATTCAAGAATTTTATTTTGCTATGTCTATCTTATGGGATTAGTTGGCATTAATCGAATCTGCTGAATTGTGTGCAATCTCTGCTTACATCACTCGGCGAGAAGAGCAACGTATGGTTCAGTTTCTGATGGATCTTCTTTTTGATTTTGAGGCCTTGCGCAGTTCAATCCTTAATCGTACTCCTATTCCATCAGTTGATTTTGTGGTCAATGAGCTTCTAGCCGAGGAGATTCGTCTAAAGTCTTAGGTTGATAAAGAGACCGCCTCGCATGGTACTCCATTTGTCCTTACCGTTCCACATCGGCCATCGGGTAGCAATCAGAACAAATCGATGAAGGTCTCTCAAGATGAGTGTGCTTTCTTCAAAAATAAGGGTCATTGGAAGGCTTCATGTCCATTATTGTTAAGAGGCAAATCGCAACAACAACCACCGCAACAACAGTGGCACCCGGCTCCATGGACACCTCGCTTCTGCCCCTTCTTTGGATCCGTATATGTTTGAGTAGTTTTAGCATTTTTTTGCTTCGCAGCCTCATGCCATGTCTGCCTCTTCTTCAAAAGGTTTGTTGTCATATGATAACTCAGGTATATCATCTTCCTTATGGATCTTGGATTTGGGTGCCTCTCATCATATGTCTCCACATTTGTCGTCATTTGTTTCATTGTCTACTGATTCATTTTTATCCATTATGATTGCTAATGGCACTCCTATGCCATTGGCAGGTGTTGGTTCCATTGTCACACCCACTATGTCTCTTTCTAATGTTAATTACATTCCTAGTCTTATGTTACATCTCGTCTCAGTTAGTTAATTATGTGAGTCTGATTACTTAGTCTCCTTTTCTTCTTCCACTTGTTGTGTTCAGGATCTGAGCTCTCAGAAGGTGATTGGGATAGGCCATAGGCAGGGGGGCTCTATGTCTTGGATGGACTCAAAATATCAATTGTTTTAGCTTTTAATGTAGATTTGTATTCTTTTCGTTTGAGTAGTTCATCTTCTGATTTTTATCTGTGGCATTCTCGTTTGGGTTATGTTTCTGCGTCTCATTTACATTTTTTGGCTTCTACATGAGCTTTAGGATATTTGAAAACTCATGATATTTCTGATTGTAGTGGGTGTAAACTGACAAAATTTTCAGCTTTACCTTCTTATAAAAGTATTTCATCTTCTTTTGCTCCATTTGATATTGTGCATTCTGATGTGTGGGGCTCCTCTCCTGTGTCCACAAACAGGGTTCTAGATATTATGTTTCATTTATTGATGATTTTACTCGTTATACTTGGGTTTATCTAATGAAACATAGGTCTGATTTTTTGACTATTTTCAAAGACTTTAGAGCTTTTATAAAAACACAACATTTTGTTGTCATTAAGTGTTTCGTTGTGATCTGGGGTTGAATACACTTCTCATGATTTTCGCCAGTTACTTGCTTTTGATGGGACCATACGATAAACCTCATGTACAGATACTCCTCAGCAAAATGGTATTACTGAGAGGAAACATCGTCATTTTGTTGAAATAGCCAGCTCATTCTTATTGTCGACCGAAGTTCCTAGTATCTTTTGGGGGGAAGCCATTCTTACTGCTGCTCATATGATTAATAGAATTCCAATCTCTCAAAATTCAGGTTTGTCTCCTTTTGAGCAGTTATATGGGATTGCACTTGATTATTCCTCGTTACGTGTTTTTGGTTGTACTTGTTTTGTTCTTCGACCTCATGTTGAGCATACTAAATTGTCTCCTAAATCTACATTGTGCGTTTTCTTGGGTTACGGTGTTGGTTAGAAGAGATATTGTTGTTTCGATCCAATTAGTCAAAAATTGGATGTTTCTCGTCATGTCGTGTTTTTAGAGCATATTCTATATTTCTCTGTTCCTGCTAGTTCACATCATATGACACAAACAGATCTCATTCGTATTGATCCTTTCCATTCTAACACCGAGGAAGCTCTCCCCACTGTGTCTGATACTTTGCTTCCCCAAACAACCACCTCTCTTGCTCCCACTCCTACACCTACGACCACTCAATCATCTCCTGAGTTTGTGGACGATCCTCTACTCCGTCAGTCCACTCATGTACATAAGTCAACTAAACTATCTGATTTTGGTTATTCATCTTGTTCTACCTCCTTTGGTTTCTTTATTTCTTTTATTCACCGTTTGTCGGAGCCTGTGTCCTATAGCGAGTCTGTTTGTAATCTTCTTTGGTAAGCTATGGCTAACGAACTTACTGCTCTATATTAGACTCATACATGGGATTTGGTACCATTGTCATCTAGAAAACATACCATTGGTTCTCGTTGGGTCTACAAGATTAAAACTAAATCTAATGGATCTGTTGAACGATACAAGGCCCGACTTGTTGCAAAAGGCTACTCTCAAGAGTATGACATGGATTATAAGGAAACTTTTGCACCTGTTACAAAGATGACGACTGTTCGCACTATGATCGCAGTTGCTTCTGTTTGTTGATGAAAAATGTCTCAGATGGATGTTAAAAATTCATTCTTGTATGGCGACCTTCATGAAGAAGTTTATATAACACCTCATCCTGGTGTTGAACACCGACCCGATTATGTCTGCAAGTTTCATAAAGTGCTTTATGGTCTCAAACAAGCACTTCGTGCCTAGTTTGAGAAGTTTTCTATTACGATCGCTTCACTTGGTTTCCTTTCTAGTTGTCATGATTCAGCATTGTTTGTCAAATGTACAAGTGTTGGTCATATCCTCTTATCATTGTATGTTGATGATATAATTATTACTAGTGATGATTGTGATGGCATTGAGTCCTTAAAACGTGACTTGGCTCATTGGTTTGCTATGAAAGACTTAGGTTTGCTACGTTACTTTCTGGGAATTGAGGTTGCCCACTCTCCAAAGGTTATCTCTTATCTCAGTCAAAGTATATAGC
Source organism: Centella asiatica (assembly GCA_014636745.2). Lineage (NCBI taxonomy): Eukaryota > Viridiplantae > Streptophyta > Magnoliopsida > Apiales > Apiaceae > Centella > Centella asiatica. Next base: position 25,669,959 of record CM025787.1, read on the forward strand.
TAATTTGTTTGAGTGTGCACGACTCACTGACAACAGGATTGTGGATACTCCCCTTGAGACCAATGCTCAGTATTCTCCATCTGATGGTCTTCCTTTGGTCTATCCCAGTATATATCGTACAGTTGTAGGCAACTTGGTTATCTCACTGTTACTCGTCCAGATATTACGCATGTTGTTCATGTCGTTAGTTAGTTTGTCATTGTTCCTACTACTGTTCATTGGGTTGTTGTTCTTCATATTCTCAGATATCTTCAAGTTACTCAATTCCAGAGCCTCTTGTTTCCCTCTACATCATTTTTAGAGTTAAGTGCTTATTATGATGCTGATTGGGCTGGCGATCCCACAGATCACAAGTCCACCAATGGATTTTGTATTTTTCTTGGTAATTCTCTTATTTCGTGGAAGAGTAAGAAGCAAAATGTCGTTTCCAGGTCTTCTTCAGAAGTGGTATATCGTGTCATGGCCTTGACTACTTGAGAGATTGTTTGGTTGTGCTAGTTACTTGTTGATATGGGTATTAGACTTTGTTGTCCCACATTGTTATACTGTGATAATCAGAGTGCAATTCAAATTGTGCAAAATTCAGATTTTCACAAGCGAACTAAACATATTGAGATTGATTGACATGTCACTCGTCATCATCTACAGCAAGGCACCATTTCTTTGCCTTTCGTTCCTTCTTCTTTACGGATTACTGATATATTTACAAAGGCTCACTTAACTTCGCGCTTTTGATTCTTATTTGACAAACTCTCAATGCTTATTGTTGTAGCATTGTGATTTTGAGGGGTGGGGGTGGGGGTATTAGCATATATTTAGTTAATTTTGATAGAGTATATAAACATTGTATAATATGTATCTTAACCCTATTTTTTCTCTAATTCTATCAAGAGCTAGTCTTATTAGTTCTAAAAAAACAAAGTTACTCTATTTGATGAATAAAAGACTCTGAATTAAGTTGAAGCAAGAAAATCAATTCTTACAAACTGGAGGCCATAAAATATACATTAAACAGCAAAAGGGATCAAGCAATCTTGAGGGCAAGAGCACTCTGTTATGATCTTGAGGGCAAAGATTAAACCTCATACAATGAGAATTGGGTGAGAGGTAGTTTAGTTAGAAGTAGTTAGGATTTTTGCCGAAAAAATAAAATAAATAAAACAGCAAAAGGGCTATTGTGATGAAAACTACAAGAAGGCTATCAGTACCAATGACAAATACACAAAACAAACTAAAGAAATTTGCTCACCTTTGAAAGGAACCTCACCAAGTTCAATGAGTTTCGGAAGACAAAAATGAGTCCACAAAGCACAAGGGCTAATTGTTTCAATCCAAATCAGTGGAATCCCAAGCTCATTAGCCACAGCAAGAGGAAATCGAACTAACCCATCTGCAATTATACACGTTACACGATTTCGCGACTTTGAACTCAATCCACCAGAATCCAACATTTCCCTGAAAAATGCCTTTGTCACATCTTCCATTACTATCCACCACATCACCAATAAATTCATCACCGGAACGCGGATAGTCTTCTGGCAAACCATCTGAAAAATTTTGGAAACTGAACTTCGGATAGCGATTAAACCGGGATTGAACATCGGTGTGTTTGAGCAAAAGCTCGTGTGTGTGGTCAGTGTTGAGCAAGGTGACTTGGAGTCCGGCAATGCACAAGAGCTCGGCTAGTTTGAGGGTACAACTGACAGGTCCTTGTAGCGGTATAGAGAAGATGAGTACATGAGGAGTAATTGCTTCTTCATGTTCTTCCATTTGTTGATGTATATTTTTTGCTATTTTTATGTTTGTGTAGCTCGTATTTCTGCAAAGGTAAACTATATAGGCTGAAGAAATGATAGGGTTGTTCTTTTTCTTTTTCTTAAATTATATTTTGATTGTCAATTACCTAATCAAGATATGGTTTGGTCCGCTCATTGTCTTTTTGTGTTTTGTACTCATTGTCTATGCCTCTATGAAGTATCTCGAAAGACGCTACTTGTAACAATTAATGTCAATACTATTGTTTGTAAATGGTCATTCTCTCTCCTTCTCTCACACGCATAATTATATTTTGAGTGGAATTAGTAATAGCAACTTATACATAAATAAATATGTATAAATAAATATGTATAAATTGATGTGGCTAAATATTATAAAAAATTAGTGAATTTTGATGAACCCACAATTAATTTTAATGGTTAATAATTTTAAGATGTTTGCATGGTAATGGTGGTAACAAAAATTAGTTCAACTTGTATGACTTAACAAACGCTCATATTAGGTTAAAAATTTAAATTTTATTATTATTCGCTCTTATTAAATTAAGAGTTCGAATACCACCGTAAACTCTAAAAAATACTTACTCTACCTCTATAATAGGTGAGGGGAGATGTCTGCATGGTGATCCTTAAGGCATTCCATTGTAGACTAGGTGAGGGAATATGTCTATTACTTATTGATCGAAGGACTTGTAACAATCAACCTTTTAACAAAATATAATTTTATCAACCGAAACTACTTTGGTTAATTGACATGCTCTACACATTCTCAATTTATTTGTTATAATATCAAATTCTAAATTTAATCGATCTATTATCATGTTAATTAAAGCCTGAACCCCATCATTTGCAAATATTGGTTTTTCAAAATATGACCTAATTGAGATTTTTTATTTTATTTTTCATTAAGGACTTTATAATTAGATCTCAACAGTTGTTTCAAATTGATAATTTAAAATAAATGTTTTTGAAACTTAAACATTATTTGGATAACCAAAAAAATTATAATTTAGATTTATGCAGTAACATTATTTTGAATTTATTCATTACTCAATAATATTTACAATTTCAAATTTTTAATACAAACAAAGAACATGTAAATTAGCCAAAAAAAAGTAACTTATAGTTTTGCAACTGTATATGAAAACTATTTTGATTATTTTACATACATTATAGTACTATCATAGTATCAGAGATATTGATCTTCTTTTTTCTTTTTCAAATATCAGCAAGAAAACTAAGGTTTATTTAAACTCGCCCAACATTACACAACAGTTGAAATCGATCTGATTGCCATTCTTAACTTATAGTTAAAAAAAAAAAATTTCCGTTATAATCACATAAATTTTAGATTGAGAGGAAGCTAGTAGTTCAGGATAGATGATTGACAAGACTTAAGTTTTTCATTTAATATAAACATGATACACATTTTCTGAATCTTAAATAACTGAATTAAATATTTTTTATCATTCTGTTAAATAGAGTATTTTGAAGTTTGTAGCATATTTTAGATACCAACTTGGAAATAAAATAGCTATTGAAACTAATTTCTGACGTGTCATGAAATTTAAATGGCAGATATATTTAATGATTTTGAATAATTGTAATTAAATAACTTAAAAGTTTTAATTATATGAATTTTCTTTAAATCAAAAGAACGTGCAAGGTCCTTTTTCTTTTTTCTTTTTTTAACAATTTGGGAGCTTTAGAAAATCTGGGGATTGCTAAAATTCAAGTTTATGTACTTAAATTTGTAGTTTACGCCACAACTAACACATATCGAACTTTCTCTTTCTTTTTTGTTGTTGCTAAATTATAGGAACGAATTTGGTCAAGCCAAAAATTAAGCTTTAGCAATAGTAGAAACAATTCGGTTTGGGTGTTGAGCATTCTTTCATATTATGGAGTTCGTAGCCTGTCCCCAAATAATTCTTCTTGCTTGTACATACTCCTGTTAAAAATTAGGTACACATTTCGTTTTCGTTTTCGTTTTCATTCAAAATAGATTTGTAAATATATTGAGAATTGTTGTTCACAATTGGAGCAATAGTTCTTTTCTTATTTTAATTTTAATCACTTTGAAGTAAAATTACATAAAGATTACTTTTATATTTAAATTTTAATACTTTTATAAAAGAGAAAATATATTTTAAATTTTAGAATGAAGGGAATTATATATATATGATAATGAATTCTACCTAAGTTGTCCTCACCACCATTTTAACTCCTTAATTTCACAATGCAACTCAACCTCAAACTTGACATTTCAAATATATATTTGTGCACTTATAACTTTACAATATTAGTGCCATTTTTTAATTTAAAAAATATATATATATTCTTGATATGTTTTTTCTTGAAAGTTCAAATATACACCTTTAATTAGAAATCACTAACAATATATTCATATTATTAAAAAAATGTATATCATTCTATTAACAGAAACTATAGAATTTTATCATATATCATAAAACATTTAGTACTACAAAATAAATAACTGTTACCAGCGAAAAATATCTAATTATATGCTAAATTCTAAATCTACTTCAATTACATCTAGTGGTCATTTGGTTCACGTGATTTTATACAGAAAGTTAAATTTCCTGGAAAGTAGTGAGTTGAGATTTTGTTTTGTTGACAATGAATAATTAAAATGGAGGAAATGAGATTTCCTTGGGAAGTAGAACTTCCCACAAAACGTGGGAAGTTTCTCACCGATCCCCCGGTAAGTCACACTTTCCACATCAGTTGTATGATAAAAGTACCAAATTGCCCTTATTAATTATATATCAAACGCTTTTTTTTTCTTTCCGCCCATTTTTTCCCGCTTTTTTCTATTCCCTGTAAACTCTCTTTGCTACCTTAATTATATATATGACGACCCTCCACTTCCTCCATCCATATGCTCTCAAATAATCTCTTTCACCTCCTCTCCCAAAATAAAATCAAAGGTATCTCTAACAACTGAACAAGTATTTTTCATCGGTAAGTACATATCTTTGTCCTCTTTTACTTTTCTTTTCTTTTTTTTTTTGGTTTATTTGGTTGTACAATTTTTCTCTCTTTGTTTCTTCGAGTAATTTGTCTTTTGATCTTTCTTCCATGAATTTGTATACGTTCCTCAATTTCTATTTTTGCCTTCTCTAGGTTATGTAAATTTTTCTCATCTCTTCCTTTAGCCATGAAAAGTTCGTGATGTAGATCTTATGCATTTTTAAGTTTGTTTGTAACTGAAATTTAGGATCAATCATATTTAACAAATTATAAACTTTTATGGAGTTTGACAAGGAGGAAAATTATAGAACAAAAAGAAATTGAAATTCATGGAATAAAATTAAGGACACTAGAGTACCAATTATTAATGATTAAAATAGTTAAAAATTATAAAGGATATATTAGTCAAAACATATATAATGCGTGAAAAATAGATCTGCTGAACCAAACAAAATATAGGGAGTTAATTCATGTGAAGTCCAAATTCTCTAATGTCAACTAAACATGTTAATGTCATTTCCTGTGGAGTGTATATGCGAATTAAGTTTCTGGGAAGTGTAACTTCCCACATGAAGTTACTTCCCATGTGAACCAAACGACTACCTAATATGTTATTAAGAAAAAGGAAACATTTAGTGCGTCGTTTGTTTTAAAATTTCTACTACCGTTCCCATCCAACAACTTTTCAAATTCGACCAATTAACCAAATAATGAAGCACATTTCCATTCTCAGCATATTTCTCTCTCTTACCAAACTCAATCTTTTCAAATTTGACCAATTTACCAAGTAACGAGTTTGTTAGTTAACAGAATTAACACACATCTATTACTAGAAGAAAATTTGAATGAATATAATTATATTAAAACTCTATTTTGTACATTTTCAATTTATATAATATCATTTATACTGACAATTATATAGTGTAGTTAAAATATTATTCAGTCATATGCAATAAGTCTAATCAATTAATTTATTTATTGTCATTTAGTATAGTCCAATATCCCAACTAAAAAATAAACATAAATGATGCAAATAAATAAACGAACTGGTGTAGAGTACCATTGTGGTAGATAAAATTTGAGGGGAAAAAGTGTTACCAAATTCTACATAATAAACGAGTCATCTAATGAAGCAAAATCATGCGCAACACATTACTCTATATATATCCTCTTCTCAAAGAATTGATTGGCAAAACATGATAAATGCATTCTGATGTGTTTCATAAATCATTAAATTAGAAATAGAAATTCACATACAACATGCATGCAAAGCTAGCTAATTTCTTCAAAAATTATCTATAATAATTCTTGTTTGTGACAAATTATTATAATGTCAAGCTATTAGTCCAAGGGTTAAAAAGAAAAAAAGATAAGAAAATGAAAAGAAAAATAAAACCAGAAGTTAGTCTGAATCTTGTATTGTGCTTAAATTTATGGTAATAGAACCGTGATCACCCAACCGGCCAACCCTATTGTCCCATATGTAGATGTTTCGTTTTTTTTTTTTACCTCCATGTGTAGATGTTTGCTTTTTTTTTTTTTGTTTTTCCTCTTTTTTTATTACTTATAGATGTGGCTTTATATCAAAGCGCTTATAAACATAAACATAAATCAATTCCCTGTCTAGTGTTTCTATTTTTTCACCCCATAAAATTACTGATTTTTACGATAGAATTACGGAGACAGTGTGTATCTAGATTTGGATTCAAAAATTAAAGAGTGACATTAAACACATCAACTTGTACATAAATAAATATGTATAAACTTATGTAGCTAAACTCTATACGGGATTTGTAAATTCTGATAGACCCACAATTAAAATTTTAATGGTTGATAATTTGTCATTTATGTTTGTATACATTTATTTATGCAAGTTGTCGGTGTTCATAATATTTTCGAAAATAAAATACTCCCTCCCTTCCAAAAAGATGGATTAAGTACAAAAATATTTTAACCAAAAAAAGATGTCTCAAATACGTTACTTTAATCCTAAAAATGAACATACTTTATTCATGAGATTATTGACAACTATAGTATAATAGTATTTAAAAATTATCAAATGAATTCACTATAAAAAAATATATTAGTCATTTTAGTTCTATTAATTGAATTTCATAAAAATTAATAAATTATACTTAAGTCACTCTTCTCAATTTTTCTCATGACGAAGAGAATATTTAGGAAAGAAGTAAACTTTGTGATGGATAATTGTACAAAAAAATACAAGGAAATAAGAAAAAATGTAGTAGAGGAAAGTGATATCATCATTACCAACCATGCGATAAGAACAAGGAATGTCGCTCTTCTACAATATATGTAGGATGAAAATGTGTCAAATCTGAGTTAATTGAGTAAATATTTTATTCAGATTCGGTTGATTTAAAAATATTCAAATTCAAATTTTAGTTGAGGAAAGTGTTTGTGCAGTGAAATAACGCTTTATTCGGCTTGAGAGCAAGCATATCCATATCAATCGTTTCTGCTTGACCTGAAACTATTCAATTCATATTCAATGTTCCATGTTCAATGTTCCATCCCCATTTTTGAGTCAATATATGTTTCATGGTTTGAGCTTTATTTTTAGGCTATATTTTTTTTTTATTGGAGGTTGGAATACAAGGTAGTCAGCTCTTTTTTAAGTTTTGACCGTAGGCTTTCTCCTTTAATTCCCCAAAATTAAAATTAAAATGTTCGAGTAAAAATTGCTCTCTATACCTCCATATTCCATCTTTCCCCAGCACCTTTAATCAATTTATTTAAATATTTTATTTTTGCAATTTCTCTCGCATAAGATTCAGAATTTATTTGTATTGATGATCCCACTCAGAATTTATTTAACAATCCTCGACATAAGCGCTTAAAATATCAATATTGGACCGTGGGATTACTACATGAAAAGGATACTGATGAATGGACTGCATAATGAAATGTGAGTAAATTGCACAAATGGACTGGAGTTTTCTCAAAATTGGAATCAAGAAAAGGATCGTAATTAAGCAAACACTCCCAACAAATGGCACCACATGACATATTAACCCCCCCCCCCCAACTAATAGTGTCGCCCCAGAGTTTTCTCAAAATTGGAATCAAGAAAAGGATAGTAATTAAGCAAACACTCCCAACAAATGTCACCACATGACATATTCAATACCCCCCCCCCCCCCCCAACCCCCAAACCACCCCATTATCAACGAATATTAATTTAGTTGATAAAACTCAATAAGCGTTCTCATTCGATTGAGAGTTAGAGTCTTGTTAATCGTTCTTTTTTGTGGATAATTTGTAAGTATCACTATAAGCTCTCAAGGTTGAGAGTTCGAATCTTATTAGTCGTCCGTGGATAATCTGTAAATATCTTAAAAGTTCGAGTCTTGCTAATTGTCCTTCTTGGTGGATAATTTGTAAATATCACTATACGCCCTCAAAGAGGACATGACAGTCTTACTAATTATCCTTCTTGGTGGATAATCTGTAAATATCACCATAAACTTTCAAAAAGGTTGATGTCATGCCTTGACTTTGGAAATATCACTATAAGCCCTCAAAGAGTTCGGTGTCATGCTCTAATCTTAGACTGAGGAGGCCAATGTCATGCCCTGACCTTGAAAATATCATTATAAACTCTCAAAGAGACTAGTGTCATGCCCTGACCCTAGACTGGAGAGCCGCCCTTCACCTCACCTAAACTTTTGTTTATCCTAAAAGCGAGAGTTTGAATATTGCTAGTAGTTTTTCTTTGTGCATAATTTGTAAGTATAACTATAAGCTATCAAGGTTGAAAGTTCGAGTCTTGTTACTCATCCTTTTTGGTAAATAATCTGTAAGTATCAATATAAATTCCTAAAAAAGGCGGGAGAAAAAAAAAAGCACTGCCGCCCACTTATCTAAAAATTGCAGATATATGACTGTTATTATTATGTCAATTATACAACACTCCTCCGTATTAACTTTGTACAAACCACGACACCATTAAATAATCATCTTCTTATTAGTTATCCTATAAATACCTTTCCCATATTCTATATTTTTCGTATAATAATAATTGTAATCTCATTTCCAACTTTCTAAACTTTCTATTTACGAAAAAACATAGGATCACACAATAATATTAGATATAAAAACAAATATATTTATAATATAATCAAATATAAAGTCAAATATTTTACAATTTTGGAATGTTGGAAGCAAACAGTAACAAGTCATAGGGATATACTAGTTTGTCTATGTGGGTTGAGTTTTTTTTTCTCGTAATATTAATTGAATCATGTTTATTTAGATTTTTCTTATTTGTAAGTTATTTATAATGTAATTATATGTATAAATTAAAGTTTATCCAAAAGGGTTGGATAAAGAATAACAATATAAAAGCTGAAAAGCAAGAAGCACACACCAAAAAAGAACATAAAACTGAAAATCAATGGAGGGAGTCATCTTGAGAGAGTCTTCCGGTAGTATTTCAAAGGTTGGTTTTTTATTAAGTTTTGGTTCGAGAGTTTTTCAATCAATTCAATTGGCTTTTTAGGTTTTGCTCGAGCGATTAACAAGTTTTAGTGCATAGTGAGGGTGGTGGTTGGTGTGACGGCAAGTCTTAGCAGTGGTTCAAATCTCTCGTAGGTTTTTCAGGAGTTTGTTTTCAAGTTTGTGTATCTTTTAGCAAGTTTTTTTTTATAGTAGTTCAGGTTCTACTTAAACACTATCTAATCAATGCTAAAAGTAAAATTCATAATTTAGATTTATGCAATAACAATATTTTGAATCTATTCTGTTCAAAACGTTATTTTCAATTATAAATTTTAATCCAAACAAATATAATGTAACATTTATTTTTGCAACAATATGAGACTTGATTTCATTATCTTAAATGCTTTATTCTATCTTAGTATCGTCAGAATTGTTCTTCTTCTTCCCTTTTCTTTTCTTTTTTAAATGAGACAATAAATTAAGTTTTATTGAAACTTACCCAACATTACGCAACAGTGAAATTGATCTGATTGCCATTCTTAACTTATAGTTAAAAGTTATTGTTTTTTGCTTCCTGTTTTTTTATATAAACACTAGGTTGAAGGGGCTCTAGTTCATGATCATACTATTCACAATACTCCAATTCTCAAATTAATGTGAACCTAATATTAACGGTTCTCAATTTTTACCAATTGAACTACATTTTGTAACATTCAGTTCAATACATTATTTTGAAATTTGTATCGTACATATATATAAAGAAAATTGAGTTATAATTTATTCTTATAATCCTACCCACTTGTATTATGTTTCGGTTTTCAGAATATATAAAAAAAATTTAACCAGATTAAAAAAGCATGCAAAAATAAATTATATGTAATTTTTTAGGTTTTTTAAAAGATTTTTTACATAGTTTTCGTAATTATTTAAAAATCAATATATCTTAGTCATTGAAACGTACAAATTTTACATGATTTTAAAAATTATGCTATACACTATGAAATGATTTGAGAATTTATATACTAATCTATCTTTTAATACTCGTTCAATCCGTATAATTGGATTTTTAAGATAAATTATGAATTCATAGATATAAAATTAATGAGTATAATTTGAAATACGAGCTATAGCTCAATTACCTTAACCATATATATATGGTTACAATTTGTAGCATATTTTAAATACCAACCTAAAAATGAAATGGTTGTTGAAACTAATTTCAGATGAGTGTCATAATTACTGATTTTGAATAGTTTAATTAAATAACTTAAAAGATTTAATTGTATGAATTGTCTTCAAACTAAAAGAATGGGTAAGGTCTATTTTTTCTGATCTGGGAGTTATTGAAAATCTGCGAATTGCTAAAATTGTATTTCATGTACTTAAAAACATCAGCTTGCGCGACAACCAACAGATATCGAACTCTTTTTTTTTTTTTTTGTTGTTTGGGGCTAAACTGTAGGGAACGAATTCAGTCTGGCTTAAGCAATAAACAAATTGGTCTGGGTTTTAAGCATTCTTTCCTATTATATATATGGAGCTTAATTAAGCCTGTTCGGCTGTTCCCAAAGAAATTCTTGTGCTCGTACATACTTTCCAAATTTTGAGATATAATTTGCTTCAAAAGTTTTTTATGAACTCCTAATATTTAAAATTGAAGTGAAACTTCATACTTTTAATAACTTGTAAATGTAATATCATGAAATACATGAGCATTTCTCTAAAGTTCAAACTTTTATATTTTTATCAATTTTTATTTCATATGTATATATTCTCGATTACTGGTAAACTTATAAAATTACTTAGATATTTGAATTTTTAAAGAGAATCTATTCTAGATAGATTTTTTTTTCCAAATTCAAATATCACATCTAATCAAATTAAAATCACTTCTTAAGATAAAAATTTGAGAAATAAAAGAAATAATAGTATATCATACTATTGAAAGAAAATATAGAATTGCATAATGTATGACAAAATTATTACTACGATAAAATATACATGATGTGATTATCGATAATAAATATATAGCGGAAAAAATTCCTAAAAGCTAATCATACCCAAAGTTTTGAGTGGAATGACTAAAATATAATGGAGAACCAACTATACCCAAAATATTTATAGACTTGCTAAAATATAATATTCTAAAGACAAAGTTTAACTATGTGGTTATAGCATTTATATTTCCCTTCAATTTTATTTCAATTCATATATCAAATTCAAATCTGTTAGTTTAGTTCGATCTATTACTAATATATTCTTTTATTCCGTACTTGTTATATTCTAGTTTTTAGTCATCTAGTCAATCAAATCGATTAATTTTTTGTCAAATTAAAATGAATCGAGATTGATAAGGAATTTTTTAATGTTCCTGGAACATGTACTTGATATGATTAGAGCCCTTATGTGTCTTGAACTTATTTTAAATGCAGTTAATATCAATTTTGTAACATTTTCTGATTTTTTTGATAGTCGTCAATTAAAATGAGCCATTTTCTCAATTTTTGTTATAACTATTGCAGTCGCAAAAACAGTTGTTGGATTGGCTATTGTTTCATCAATTTATCGTAATAAAAAATCAACTCGTATCAATCAATCAAATTTGTTGAATAAGTAGTATTAATCATATAAATTCTAAATTCTATTCATAAATTAATAATTAATTCAAATCGACATATCTGCTATGTGAGGTTTAATCATGTTTGCATAAACATAAAAAATTAAAGTATTTTGGCCCTCTCTAATAAGAATAAGTCACCGCATAAGTAGATTAAAAAAATTTCTGGTAACTCATTGATCCGTTTAGTATCTAAATATCTTATTTATTTATAAGTTGACTATATCAAAAATTTATGACGTTAAAAAATGTATATATCCAATGTCACATTCAGTAAAAATTTATGATACATGTATAGGGTGTAGTCAATGCGTCCAGGCCTGCCCCACCGATGTATTAGAAATGATACCTTGGGACGGATGTAAGGCTAAACATATTGCATCTGCTCCAAGAACAGAAGACTGTGTCGGTTGTAAAAGATGTGAATTCGCCTGTCAGACCGATTTCTTGAGTGTTCGAGTTTCTTTATGGCATGAAACAACTCGCAACATGGGTCTAGCTTATTGATATGTTCCAAAAAACTCTACTTGAATTCATTTGATTTTTTTTACCGACAAAATCCGTGCTCAAAATAACATTTTTTTTTCGAGCACGGATTTTTCTGCTTCAAGTGTATTTTGTCTTTACCACAAAATTTTTTTCTTAGTTAACAATAATTATAATTTTACCAATATCCGCAGGTTCTGTAATTTTTTTTCTTCCCCATAAAAGAAATAGAGTAATTAGGTAGTCAGCACCGTACTTTCTACCTCTTGCCCAACCCTCTTCTTAGTGACCAAACTTTATTTTTACCACTAATTAACCCAATAATTAATTAATTAATTAACTGATTTGGCACACTGTTACTACTAACTATAGTTTCCAATATATATAATTTTATTAAAAATACTTCGTACCTACAATAATATAATGTAAATTTTCAATATGTAAATTTCTATTAAATATCTTTTGTACTTACAGTTATATAATTTTATCAAATGATATTCCATTACACGCGAGAAAACTGTTTAACTATAAGATTTATTATCATTTAGTACACCCCAATATACTAGTTAAAAATAAACATAATAATGAATTATAAAATTGTTAAACATAGCATCAAAAATTGACATAACGGTGGTAGCATTACTAAAATTATTAAAGATATCATCATAAACAAAATAATAAACATCTCATCATATATTTTGTTGTAGAGTATTAAATTTGATGTGGAAAGAAAAGTGTTACTTCATACATAAATAGCGAACCTTCTAATTTAGAAAAATCATGCGCATAACATTATTCTATATCCCCTTCCCAGAGAGTCGGCAAACATGATACATGCTTCTCATGTGTTTCCGAAAACATGTGGAGCTAATGTCTACCAATTATGATCTCGTTTGTTTCGATTATAAATTCTTATAATATAAATTATAAAATTAAAATTTAAAATTTTCAAAATTTAAGTTGAAGCAAACAAAACTTATCTATTATGCTATGTAGATTCTTTTTTTTTTTTGTTTTTTTAAAAACTCCAAATGACGGAGAACTATATAGATCAAATATTTAAATATCCAAGTGACAAATATGATAGAGTTGAATGATTCACCTCTCTTATCTAAAATTAAAATATAATCCAATAAAAGTAAAAGTCATTTTAGTTAAAGAACAACAGAGCTTATTAGTATCACGAAATACTTGAACATGTTAGACATCCAAGAGAGTGACAATAAAGAGACAATCAACTATGAAAGTTTTAAGTATGAAAGTTTTAAGTCTGAACCGATCAGTTTGTTTGTTCATTCATAATATCTGTTCAATATTTTATTTAAAATTAATTTAGTCTAAACCGATAGCCGATCAGTTTGTTTGTTCGTTCATAATGTCTGTTTAATATTTTATTTAAAACTAATTCAGTCTAGACTGATCAGTCCGCTTATTATATTACTCCCTAATACGAAGATCTACATGAATTGGACTAAGAGATACAAAGCTAACCGACAATTCGTGAAGTATAAAAACAACTTATAGAAAAACTAGCCAAATCAAAACCCCACCCAGCAAACAGAAAAAACTTAGAAACAAGGACTCACTATTAACAATCCTAGGTATAGAAAGCACAACGTACCCATCAATACCTGAGCATATATATACACACGCACACACATACCCCGACATGTAACTCATAGCATTCAAAAACACAGTAACAAAATCAACAGCAACGGCCTGAACCATATATATATAGTGCTAGCCTAACCCATTTAAAAACACTACGTGCTGATCGACCATCTAATATTTTTGTTTAATTTACATACATACATATGTACGTACATGTCCTATAAATATTATTAAAATGACAATATAATTTGGGTTTTTTTCTCTCATATTTTTCATTTTTCAAGAAAAAGGGACAAGTTTGCGTTTACAAAAATGGCGCATGGCATTTTTTAGGCAAAAAACGAGCAGGAGGAACATTATTGCAGGCTTATGAGAGATAGAGCACATAAGTTAGGGATCAACAAATGAATTGATCAATTCATATTGGACTATTCCTTGAAAAAATTGGCATTTCAGTTTTTGGCTTTACTTCAATAAAAGAGCACCTGTCGAGGACTTTAGACTAGGCCGGACTAGACCGGTCTTGATTACGGTTCTAGCTAGTTCTTCTTTTCTATTTTTTTAAATAGAAATTTAAATTATTTTGAAAATAAAATATTTAAATATAATTTTTATATTTTTTTTATCAAATTGCTACAATTATAATTACGACAAAGTAATATTCTATTACAAAAGTACATATTTTAAATAGAGAAATAAACAATTTAGAATAACTTTAAAGTTATTTTATTAATATAAGTTTTCCAATATTGTATGAAAACTTAAAATACATTTGAATTATTGAGAAAATAATAATAAATTGAGAAAAAAACAATAAATTATGGATGTAATATATGAAAATTTTAACAAGTCCAATGTCAGGCCCAATCCGGTCTTGGTCCGGTCATACTTTCAATTTGGATCAATCTTTTTGTTATTAAATATATGTCAGTCTTTTACCTTAATATTAGAAACCTTTAAAATTTTGCAAGTCAATCCTAAACCAGATTTGTTCCTTATCAAGATAATTTTTTACAGGTCGGTCTCTAGTCCGTCTCAATCCAAGCTACAGTCTCATTTTTTTGTTCATCCCTAGCAAAAGCGATCAAATTAAGGGAAGGACGACAAAAGTAAAATTTTGCATTTTATTTTGATGTAAGAATGTTGTATTTGGATTGATAAATCAAATAAGGGGAAATACATTTTGCGAACAATTATAGTACAAAAAAATAAGAGGAAAATAAGAAAAATATTGCAAAGTGATATTAATCATCCCCAACCTTGACTAATGTCATTCCATAAATAAGATCATGGGAATGCCTGTCTTCTATGTTATATACATTTATCGAGTCGAATCCAAGTGCACACTCTGTTCAAATTCGGTTCGTTAAAAAATATTTGAATTCAAAATCGAATCAAATAAAGGGTTCGAGTACTAAAATAGAGCTAGATTCAGCTTAAGAGCATATATATCGATACTGCTTTATTTGAAACTACTCGGCTCATTTTCAAACCGAACTGCCCGTCAGTGAAACCGTTAGATACTCAAATGTGGTACTATCTCATATTGAATATGAAGGTTTAATTCTCATTTTTTTCAGTGAATACTTGAACATGATAATCCACCTGCATTTAAGTTTTGATTGTAGGCCTGGTCCTTCAATTTTTCAAAACTTAAATTAAAATGTCGTAGTAATAATTACTCAAAATTGATGTATATCATTCCTCATAAGTCTAAGATTCATTCCATAAGAATTTTTGAATTAATATAGTAAAAAATTATATTAAAAAAAAAGTTACATATTCAAAGAATTCTTGGCATTATAATTATTGTAATGAAACGGATAGTGATACTGCAAAATGAAACGTGCCTTAATGGGATAAACGGACTGGAGTTTTCAGAGTTTTCTCAAAATTGGAATCAAGAAAAGGCTAGTAATTAAGCAAACACTCCCAACAAATGGCACCACATGACATATTCAATTCTCCTCCCCCCTAACAGTGTCACCCCATTGTCAACAAATTTTAGTTCTACCTCTAAAATTCAACGAGCGCTTTCATTACTATAAGTATTATTGTAAATTCTCAAAGAGATTGGTGTCATCACCTCACCCTGGACTGGGAGCCTCCCCTCACCTTATAAACCAAATAATTTTTTTTTAAAATTTTATATTTATACAAATTCATGTAACAAAACAAATAAAATTATGGATTTCAAAGTAACATTATGGAAGTAATACTTGTTAAATGGAGTTGGTATGGATTTATGGTTGAAAATTTAATGATTAATGTTGTTGTATCCATTTAGATAAACATTAATTTTATAATTTATTTTCCTAATCTATTTCTCGCCAATGTTTCTTGATAACGTCTGTTGATAAACTCAACAAGTGGTGTTTCTCGACGGATTTCAATCAAGAATAGCGACCGACTCACTGAAACGATAGCAGTTAAAAAGATACTTTTTTCCATCATAACCATATGCAGAGTTCTGCTTAAAAAGATACCTTTTTTCATCATAACCATATGCAGAGTTCTGCCTGAGATGGCAATGAAAAAGGAGAAATTGAGAGCTTATATCCTTTTAACATAAACACGAATATCACAAGAAATGTGAGGACCCAGAATTTGAAATAGGAATAAAATGTTAATAGAATTAATTTCTGACATGTTTCTCACAATCTGTCTTTAGACCAGTGGCCCGTTCTTATAATTTTGTTTGCTAAGATATCACCATTCCGCCAAATGCATTATGATACCACTACATTCCCTATCACAAAAAACATGACATCGTAATGATACGGCTGCCTTATAAAGTAGCATGTAAATAAACATAAAATATTTAAACATCTTAGCATGCATAAATTTTGGTGTGAAGTATTAATGTCATCTATGCTAGAATTTGAGAGGAAAAAGAAATATGTTACCTGTACATCAATAACGAGTCCCCTATTAATTGTAACTGAATTAAATGGCAAAATCATGCGTAGCACATTCTATATGCATAGCGCATGACTCTCCATAAATGTTTCTTCTGTGTTTCAGAAATCATTAAACTAGAAGAAGAAACTAACATATAACAAGCATGTCGAGCTAATTTAATGTCTTTCTTTTTTTCTTTTTTTTTTTTGGTTACTTATAGATGTTGCTTTGTATCAATGCTGCAATGCATGAGCAAATATAAGTCTCTTTCTATTTTTTCGCCCATTCCCCATTTGATAATGACCGCCATTTTTCATTAAATTTTTTCTATTTTTTATTTTATTCTCGTTATATATACACACACTACTAACTAGTTCCATTAAACTAATTCATGGTCGTTAAATATTGCACGACGCAGTGCGCGGGCATCAATATCAATTGGTTCACAATAACAATAATTTTAACTTTTTACACATAAATTTATGTGATATCTTTTATATGTTAAATATTTTATTTTAGTAAAATTATTTATTCATATTAATTCTTATATCAAATATTTTTTATTATTAATTTTTTAAAATTAAATAATATATTTAACATATAACAGACATTACCTAAACTTACGTACAATAAATTAAAACAACTGTTATTTTGAACTGGATAGAGTAATAATGTGGCGAGATTTAAATATTAGCAATTTATATTATATTCTAAGTATAAATAAATTTACTAAAAGATCTAATAATTTGCATGTTATACAAATGTACATAGTGAGAAATAGCAACATTTTCTACACGTATTTGGATTTTATAAAATTATTGACTATAAATTCCGTCAATAACTATTATATATGATATTATAAATTTCAAAAGTGTAACATGTAATTATTGACGGAATTGTTAAGTTTTGAATATGCAAATTCGTTATTCATAAAATCTATATATGTGATTTTAGTGTAGAAACAATTTCTAAATAATTTTGCAATACCGAAGTCAAACTATTGCACATGTCACAAGTGTTGTGTTTACGCAAATTTTTAATTTTAATACAAGATAAGATTATTATTGAATTTCTAAATATACTAGTGTCCATAGCATTTGTGATGATGACCAGGTATGATTATTTTATTTTCTTTTTAATTGTGGCTGAATCCTAATTCATCAAAATCTCTTATGGCTGTAATAATGCACACAAAAAAATTAATATCACTTGCATAAACTAGAATTATAAATATGATTTATTGAAATATGTTGATGCTTGAATTAATACCTAAAATAAAGCTAAAGAAAAATATTTTGCTTTAAATTGTAATTATTTTTACTAAGCGTTATTTTCAGTATTATAAATAGAGAATTTATATATGTATAAAAATTTATGTTTAATTCTGTAAAATTAAAAAATCTGTTAAACAGAAACGGATATCGCTTAAATAAACGGTTAGCTGGTTTGGGGATTGGGAATAGGGATATATAACTCAAGCATGCACCCCAGTAACATAGAGTTTTCCTTTTTAGAGTAAACAATTCTCATTCGTGTAGCAGGAAAAAAAACACTCATACATAAAAAATTATTAAAACAATAAATAATATATATATATATATATATGAGGATTAATTTATAGTTAACGTTACGATCGAAATTTTCGTAATTAACACATTTTATATCGTTAATCGGATCATTTAACGGTGAAAATCAAACAAGAAAAAAATATATGAACTTTTCGCCAGTGTCACTGATGGAAGTTGTGTATTGTTTTTTTCTTCCATGCTTCTTGCTATGTTGTCTTTGTTCGTTAGACATATATTATGATAAAAAAAACTTAGATCAAAAAAAGTATCTTATTTCACCTCATGTAAATTTTTTCTATTCACTCTCTCGTTTTATGAAGAATTTTTTTTAATTTTTTTTTAATCTAACTCATTAATTTGTTAAAAAAAATTCTCTGTTATAGATCAGATCAACATATCTCAAGTTGACAATTTCATCAGGTTCTCTACTCTTCACTTTTTTAATATTAAAATGAGTGATCACGATAGAATATATGATGTCAATTCATTTTTTTTTAATTCAGATTCTAATATAACTATGAATGTTGAGAACAAGGAATATTATTTTGACAAAGAAAATAATTTCGAACAAGAAAATAAATTTGGATGAAGAAAATAATTTGAATGATAAAGAAAAGTCAAATTTAGACAATAATGATATTTATCCTTCGTATATGGATCAAATATTTACAAATATATTTGAAACTCAAAAATTCTATAATGCATATGCTCATAATAATGGATTTAAAGTTAAAATTTTAACGAGCAGAAAACATCCAGGCTCAAATCAATTATCACATAGGTTATATACATGTAAAAAAAACAGGTAGACGTATTCATAAAAAGGTTTTGTTTAAAAATGAAAATGATGATGAAAGCTAATTTGGAGGAAGAAGGATATTATTGAACACACAATGTGCAAAACTAAAATGTTTGTTGTTCATAACATGCAGAATGATAATTGGTGTATTTCAAACTTATAATTGAATTACAATCATTGAATAGTAACACCTAATAAAATTGATTTCATGCAACACACAGAAATATAATTGTTGCCGATAGAGAATTAATCAATATATTCTACTGATCAAATATCAAGTCGAGTTCATGAATGTGTTAAGTACAATGAGTAACGAAGGGTCAAATGTTAAATTCAACATCGATTGAAATTCAAAATGTCATACGCAACTTATGACATAACATATTTGATTCAAATGATACACAAGAAGTTTTGGCATTTTTAAAGAGATTAAGTCAGAAAGTCTTGAAAATTTCTTTTACAATATAAAAGTTGACGAAGAGAATCGCATTGCATATATCATGTGGGTGGATTATCGAATAATTATTTGTTATAAAAATTTTGGATACATAGTTATCTTTGACACCACTTACGAAAAAAAAATGGGATGTCATTTGTTCCAATTACGAGAGTTAATCATCATTATCATTCTATTTTGTTTGGGTTTACTCTTATCAAGCATGAAACAAATTTTACATTTGTTTTGGTGTTAAAAAATCGGCTTGAAACGGTTGAGAATAAAATTTTGTTGACGATCATAACAGATCATGACAGAGCAATGAACAATGTCATTGCTATGATATTACCTTCCACCAAGCATTTGATATGTACGTGACATATCAGTAACAAGTTTCTTGAGAAAACTTTATCATTTATATTCTAGTTACAAAATGTTCAAGGAAAACTTTGATATGTACATATCTATATTCGTAAATAATCGACATTAAATTGCCAATATTTTGTTGTTGTTAATGTGATTTATAATATGATATTATTTTAGATATTTGTATTTGGTGACAATGGTCAAGTTCAAAAGACATATTAATAGAACATATTTGGTCAAGTTCAAAAGACATATTTGGTGAAAGGTGGACAAAATTAATAGAACAATATGATTTGCAACATTATGAGTGGCTTCAGTCTATATAATATAAAGGAGAAGTGGATCGAAGCATACTCAAAGACATATTTTATTGTAGGGATGATTACAATTGGAAGAAGTGAATTAATGAATATTTTTTTGATCAATACGTAAATAATTGTATCGGTTTGAAAGATTTTGTGATTAACTTAGAAATAATCATTGAAAAACAATACTTGAATGAGAGAAAGTAAAATCTTGAGACGGAGTACAAGACAAAAAATTTGTGTAATGAAACTTTATTGAAAAAGCATACAGCACTCGTATATACAAGAATATTTTTAAGGACATCTCGAAAGAGTTCTATGAGAGTCCAAAGTTAACGTGTCGTAAGATTCAGAATTTTATGATCGATAGTACAAAGGGATATATAGTGTTTAATAGGGTGGTACCACAAAACCGACGATATTATTATGTTATCGTTAAACACGGAGATTCCGACAATATGACATGCATATGTCAACACTTTGAGCACGCCATCATGATTTGCAGATATCTTTTGAGGTATATGACCTTCAAGAGTATAAATGAAATTCCAATGTTTTTGTTTTGTTTTAGGCGGACGAGAAATGCAAACAAAATTTATGATGATCCTGTTTACATAAATCAAATGAATGTTGAATCAAATTCTGATATCTGTGTAATTAGTACAATACGTTACAATCATTTGAATATAGTTTATTAAGAAATTGCCGTAATTGAATTGACCTCGTAATCATCTTTTATGCATGGTCTTGAATCTACTAAGAGCGAGAAAACATGGACACATAAGTCATAATTGATCGAAGAAAATGAGACAGTTAAAGGTATAAGTAAAGTAGATTCGAGGAGGAGAACATGGAAGGTGGTGATATTGACAAACAAGATGAGAAGTTTCCACCGTTTCATTTACAAACTAAGTGAAGTATGAAGGTTGCAAGATTGAGGAGACGAATTGAACAAAGTCAATCTACAAAAAAACTACGAAAATGTGTTATATATCAAAAATACATTGATCAAGAAATCATGATAATGCAATGGAGATGCGTGTGTAAATGTCTCAACATAACATATTAAATTTAAATGATGATAAAGAAGAATTGAGATTGAGTTTAAATTTTTAAATTATATTAATTGTCATTGTTCGACTATAAAAAAATTTGGTAATTTTTTTAATTTAAAATATTTAAAGTTCAAGTAGCAAGAAATAGGTCAACATAGCTTTCAGGCACATGATGTTCCATTTCGATTGGCTCCAAACACTCCTATAGATTCAAGCTCCCGTCTACACATTAATTTTCAAGTTTGGTTCATTAGTTGGTTTCTTCGGCCAAATCTGCATGTCAAATTTATGTGATCTCCATCTTTCACCATCATCCTCTTCCAATCAACAGGCAATGTATCTTGGTTAGTAAAATCCTTTCCATTTCAGGCAAACAAAATCTCTATATATTAAGCATTTGACACTTAAAACAATTATCTTGGCGTAATTGTGTTTGTGCCCAATATTACTAATTGCTTGTAATGCAGATTACCGATCCATTCAACTTCCAAACCTCCATCATAAAAACAAAATGTTAGAAAGAGCTTCGAAGTCGATTTCCATAACCCCAAAACAGAGGCCGATGGAGGAGCATGAGTTATAATTTCAGTTCTATATTAGCACAATTGCTCTCCCAACCCAAACATCCTTGGATTATACTAGTGATCTCATTACGAAGTTTTCTGTTTACTGGAACAAGAGAAGACTTTAAACTATAGGGACAAGGCAAGTAAAATTCTTTTTCTGTTTATTGGAACAAGAGAAGACTTTAAGCTATAGGGACAAGGCAAGTAAAATTTTAGAAACAGGGCAAGAAAAATTTATGGATTGTTTTATCGTTCTTCCACCAAAAAGAAAACTTATTGCAACATAAATTATTCACACGAAATCTAATAAAATGAAAATGACCCGCATAAATTTGAACACTCTACTGGAATATGCCAATCACAAAAGCAACCATCAATTAATATAGTTCAGTTTATCCGACACTTCTACTGGACAATAAATCAATAGACACAAGTGAGTCCTTAATGAAACATTCAAACACCACCCAAAATATTCAAACAAACTTTTTATTCAGTTTTCATTTGATCCTTGGTACCATTTACATTCCATCAAAACAAAGCAAAACTCAAAAACCCCACCCGAACCATACCAGCCAAATACCCGACCCACATCAAACAGACAAGACCGACAACCAAGACAGAGACAACTAGACTCAGATTTTGAACACCCAATTAATCAAAACTGAAATTAAACAACAGATATCAACCAGAGATTTCAATTGACTTGACATCAGGCTTCTTCACCTCCTCTTTCGGCACAGTCACAGTCAGCACTCCGTTCTCCATCGCCGCTTTCACCTCATCCACCTTCGCGTTTTCCGGCAGCTTGAACCGCCTTACGAACTTCCCGCTGCTCCGCTCAACGCGGTGCCACGTATCTCCCTTCTCCTCCTGCTGGCGGCTCCTCTCGCCGCTGATTTGCAGCACCCGATCATCCTCCAACTCCACCTTCACCTCCTCCTTCTTCAGCCCCGGCACATCCGCCTTGAAAACGTGAGCGTTAGGAGTCTCCTTCCAGTCGATCGTCGCGTTCGCGAACGACGTTCCCTCGCCGGAGCGGATTTGGTTGGAGAGTTGCCGTAAATCGTTATTGAACGGAAATCCCTCAAAAGGATCCCAAACGTCGAGAGAGAACGGATCGAAGACGTTTGATCGGCGACCAAAAAAGTTTGGAATGATCGACATTTTGCTATTCAATCCTTAAAATTGGAAGTAATTGTGAGAAATTACAACTACAAAAAGATCGTTGATAAAGATGATTTTGAAATTGCTGATAAAATTTTCCGATGAGCAAGTGATTCGTGGACGAGGGTTTATAGATACGATATGAGAGGTATCGCGATGGTTCTAGAGTGTTCTGATTTTTAAATGCTGCTTGGAAAATTCTGGATTTTTCACGGTTTTTGAACAGAGACCGTTATATATTTAATTTTGTTTAATTTGCTATAAAGGGCCTTAACTTCTTGTTTTTTTTGGAGGTTCCCAAACAAGCAAGCAACATCCTTTTTAAAGCTAAGAACTTGAGGGAAGTCTTCTAGCAAAAAGGAAAGAGTGCCATAGACACCAGACTGAGGCTATGCAGCCAAACTATGAGTTAGGCCCTGCTTGGCAACTACTTATAATTAACTTTTACAGGTATAATTTAAATGATTTTAAGTGTTTATTTATAAAAAAAGATGTTTGGCATAAATTTGTCTTATAAATTGAGAAATAAATTAAAATAATAACAGGAGTGTTTGTCTAATATTAACTTATAAGTAACCATTTAAATGTTAAATTGTCAAAAAAGACGTTAGTTATTAAAAGGTGCAAAAATTAGAGGATGTATTTGTAAAAACATTTGGTCAAACTTACTTATATTTATATTATTTATAAGTATTAAACATTTTTTTTGTCTTAGTTATAAAACTATTAATAAGTAGTTAACAAACACTGAAACTAACAAAAACTCTTTATAAGTAGTTTTGAGCTACTTATAAAGAGTTCTCAAACATATTCTCAATGGCAGGATTTTTGAACAATATGAATTTTATAAACGTAATCGTAAAAAAGAAACTTGTCTCAGTCTTTTCTTTAATTTTGATATAGAACAGGTGATATTATATAAGAATTATTATGAAAATCTCATGTATTCTCTCTTCTTCTTGCTCTAGACTCTCTTCTTCATAATTTATTTTTTTCATCATCGGACATGTTTTAATGTAGAAAACTCTCTTTTATAAAAGTAGAAGAAGAAAAGAGCGATTGCATTCAATTACATTAATTATATCATCTATTACATTGTATTCGTAGTATAATGTCTTATACTAATCAATAAATAGTACTATGCTTGTACTATAATTTGTAAGTAAAGTACCACTTCGGTACATACATGAGACACAGAAAATTTTGTTAAAATTGCTGATTGTCAAAGTATACAGTCGTGTAGTAATGCACACTCGTGCACCAGTGCACTTGTCCAACACCACATAAAAAGTTTCATTTCAAATTTTGAAAACTTCTAAAGCATCTTTTACTATTTAACAGGTTGATTTATCATTATGTAAGAAATAAACAAGAAGTTTTCAAAAATGAACGATAGACGAGCAAACTATACGGAGATAGCATAACTTTGTGAAACATTCAAACATTCACCATAAACTAGACAAGTTCACATCTTTTCTTCTTTTTCTACCACCATCAAACACTAACTATATAGTCGTCGGATTTTATATTTCGGTCGAAATCGTCGCTAAAATTTGTAGATACGTCACATCTCTGTCGCCACCTTCATATGGCGGCACCACCAACAGATATCTTCTTCATCCAGATTTTTTGTCGGGATATATGGTCGTCACCAGAGTACTTCACCATCACCACCTTCTTCTGTCTACGGCGCTCTTTCTTTTCTTTTTCGTTTTTTGATATTTGAAGTTAAAGTAATAGATTACAAAAAAATTGGGCAATTTTTACTTTTTAGTGTGACACGGTTTGACAAACTGCAACTGTTATTACATTTAAAAGTAAAAATTACATAAACTGTTACAATTAGTCAAGTTTTAAACGTTTCTGTCGCGACTTTCAGACATCTTGAGGAGAAGATAACTCCAAAATTTTTAAATTTTTGTACATAATAATTTAAGTCTATGCGTTAAAATTTTAAGTGTTAATTACTATTTAAAATCTAATGAACACACCAAAACCTACAAAAAAAATGTATCAATTGAGACGACCAAACAACGATTATATTAAGCTCTAAAAACGTTACAATAGGTTATGCCACGATTTTTGTCATGGTTTTTGACCGGGACATTTGCAATAATTGTATTTCCTTGGTATCAGTTCAATAACTATGACATTTGACCTGACATAATATTTTTAATATCAATTTAAAAGTGTTACGTCTAAATGTTAAATAAATTAATAAAGCATGTGTCGTAATTGTTACAAACTGTACCATTGACTGAATTACATAACTCATTTTTGGCTAGAAATATATGTTTCGGAGAATTGTTGAGAGCAACCACACACATGCTAAGAGCTACATTTTTATTGGTTTTGATATTTTTATTAGATTTTAAGTAGCAATTTGTACATTAAATTTGAACGCCTAGACTTAAATCATTATGTACAACGATTATTTAAAAATTTTGAGATTATTTTCTTCATCAAAATACCTGGAAGTCATGGTAGGAAAGTTTGAATCGTCATCAATTGTAACCGTTTATATAACTATTAAGTTTAGATGAAATAATTGTTACAGTTTGTCAAATCGTGTCTCACCAAATAATAACAATGTATATATATATAATATGTAATGAGAAAACGGCAAATAGGTTGCAGCCTATTTTTAAAAAATAGACCATAGCAGTTTTTTCTTGTATTTTGCAATGTTTTTACGAAATTCAACCATATGAATGGATAGAGCATTCGAAAACACAAAGATATACAAATTTTCATGATTTTTGGTGATACGTGGAGTGGTTCTTATCACTATATAAAATTATACAAAATTTTATTCATAAAAAGTTATTGAACTTATATCCTTAAAAAAATTATGATGCACATCATATAAACTTATAAAATTTTGTATACTCTATTATTTTTTAAAGTTATTTTAATTCGTATAGTCAAATTTTCCAAAAAGATAATACAATGAAAGAAAAATTACTATAATCCAAAATTAAAAAAATGGACTGTAACCTATATTTTCCGTAATCCCATCCGTAATATATAATCTGTAAAACCCCAGCAACTAGTGCCAAGTTCCAACGACATAAGTCTGTGTTCAAGCAAGTCCAATTAATATACTATAGTACATTCGAAGAAAGTTCTTGTCCTAAGCAAAATAGCCAATAGATTCTAGTAGGGATATATTTACAGCCGAGTAAGTCAAAATTTTTATGTGTATCACCATGTTTAAATTATTATCTATAAAATTAAAATTATTATATACTCAAAACACTAAATTTTTAGTTGAGTAATATCAAAATAATTTAATATTCATGTTAACAATAGTTACACTAATTTATATGTCCGTGCATAGTGTGAGTATTTTTATTTTTTTAGGTAATATTAAAATAATTATAATTTTTAGATTTTTTTATTTCTAATACTTCATATATTATATATAAGGTAATATTTTTGTAACTATTAACCAATTCAAAGTCACAACTAAATAATATCTCTTCTAAACATGAAAAATGAAACTCATTCAAACTCAAACTAAATAGAATTAAGATTTGAATCAATTAAAATTACATTTAATAACAATAGAAAAATAAAAGAATAATTATATCGATCGAGTAAATAATTGATTCTGCAAAGTCGACTATAATCCTCAAATATGTTTTGTGAATTAATATATAGTAATAAATAGATTGTAGTAGATTGTTTTAAATTTGTTATTAATTATTTTTTGAAAATTTTAGGTATGTAATAATTTTAATGATAACAACTTCAACTTTACGGACAATAATTTTAATTTTGAGTGTTAGTAATTGAAACTGGACGATATGACTAACCGGATGGTAAATATTTTCATCAACATGCAACACCAGTAAATGCCCCTTCATGTAATTCAAGTTCCAACTGAAGCCTCTCTTCAAGCTCGGCCCAGTTGTGTACTCTTTTACTCCATTTCATGTTAGACTTACATAAGGTTCTTGAAGGCAAGCCCACAATTTGAAGTAAAAATAATAAAGTTGATTGTCCATACTCTTTTCGTTAAAAAAAAAAAAAAAAACATTTGATAATAGAATTTGTTAATAAAAAAGAGCAAAATTTGCATAGTTCTCTTATTATAATGCTATATTTATTAAAAAAATGTCATTGCAATACTCTAATCTTATTATTAATTAAAAGTTCATGAGAATAGTTTTGTAACTAATTATTATGGTTGTAAAATAAAATGATGAAAGGGTTGGTCACTCTTTTGTTCTTTCTTTTTTCTTTCCTTCTTTTTTCGTTTTTCAATTCAATAGGGGCAAATATGAACGGAAATTGAATAAAACACGCAACCATCTAACAAGAGGACGATACATCTTACATTTTAGGTAGAAATATTCTTGCCATTGACTATACAAATATTTGATGTAAAAATAACGATAGCTTGAACGTATATAGAAATTACAATTATCTTACAATACTTGGGCAATCTGTTTTTAGAATTGACAATATTTTGTCTTCAAATGATGGTTAAATTCAAAATATATCTAAACCTTACCTTAAAAAATTATTTCAAAATCTCACATGTTTCTATTTCAATTTTGCATCTAAAATTTTTTTAAAGAATGTAAAATGTATCCTTACTCTTTGAACAGATAATATACATACACAGTACATATATCACTTCTCATATCTAAAATCTGAATAATACATATGTGGAGTGCTAATAGCACCTCCCTTTTCTAAATCATACGTACATATAGATATATATATATGTCATACACTAGTACTGCTATATTTACAAAATTAAGGAAACAAACCTATTATATAACTCTTAGTCTCCTCCCACATCTTGATCATCAATGGCCATAACCTTTGCCATACCAACCTTAGTAGAATTTGCTCTTATTTTAGATAGTAATGTTACATTACTTTTCATAACATTACTATTTACAACACCAC
Source organism: Centella asiatica (assembly GCA_014636745.2). Taxonomy (NCBI): domain Eukaryota; kingdom Viridiplantae; phylum Streptophyta; class Magnoliopsida; order Apiales; family Apiaceae; genus Centella; species Centella asiatica. The sequence goes on from CM025787.1 coordinate 25,697,986, forward strand.
ATGATCCCTCTTCTTCTTTTTGCAAATCACCAGGAGGCAAAAAACAATCCATGGACAATCCCTTAATGTTAAAATCCACTTCCTCAATCTTCCAAACTTCTTCCATTCGCGTATTCGAATGGCTTTCGGAGTTCTCACCAAACCTAAACAATGACACAGTTGTGATGCCCGAATGCGCGATATTAACTCCATCGATTGTCCTGTAATCTTGGACTAATGACTCCATTGTTGTTTCCCAGAGAATGTTGTCGTTTTCGGGGCCTTTGGAATTGATTCGGAGGAGATGAGAGTCTTCTAGTTTCACAAGGAGGCCTGTTCTTTGGCTAAAGTATCCCCAGACAGTGTGCTGGATGATGTTCACATTGCTGCTGCTTCTTGCTCTTAGTGTTGAAGACTCTGCTTGCAGCTTTAAGATAAAGCAATCTTCGTTGTGGATCGTCTTTTCGCCTACACATATTGAATTGGAGAACAAATTCGCTGTCGTTCTTGGATCAAGCCCCTGTGGATATACAAAATTTTAATTGATTCCTATCGTTCTGTTCAAAATTTCTAAAACTTTAATCATAACACAAATAATATGTTAGTGAAACATCGAAATCAGAAAAGAAAAAAAAAAGCGTTATAGTTCATTGTCGATAGTTGGTTTCGATTAACTTGAGATAAAGACGATGTTGATATTGACGCTACAAAACTTTGCCAACAAACAAGGATTTTTAGTTGATTCATTTTTAAGTGTTGAAATGACTTGTGAGCAGCTGGATTGTTATTTTTCCAAGCCAGCTATTTGTCACCCTTTCTGTTAAAGAACTTCAAGTGGGCTAAATTGATATGCTACCAATTTGTTTCCATCTCATGTGATAACTTATCCAAATTAGGATGACTTTTAGTAGCAATTACCAAAATTTCAAATTCAGACCAACAACGGTATTGACTTTTTATACTATATGGTAATATTATTTTAAAGCTTGGAAGCAAAGCAGATATATATAGCTCGATTGGTGGCTTGATGGTGGGCTGGGTCCCATATAAAGTGGCCCACAAAGAAACTGAACAAACGAATGTGTTGTTGTAGTTTGTACAGGGACAGCCAATACCAGTCTTAATTTCCAATCTTTGAAGTCAATTAAAAGATATACAAAAGAAAATTGGTGTATCACCACTAAGAAATTTTTCCAGGTAGTTTATATTAGGCCAACCCCACCTTTAAGCTTGACCAAATACTCAAGAATTTACACAACTCAATTAATTTACAATCTTAGTTTTGAGATGATTATATAAATATAAACAAAAACTAATAAGATAATTAGTTGAATAAAATGTATAAAAGTTCAATTCACACACAATATTACAATTGCCCAGCTTGTTTTGACTTAAATTTTAAAAATTTTAAATTTTGTTAATATAATTTATACTATAATAATTTAGAATCTCTAAAATTTAAATCGAAACAAATTAGATTAATATACAATTAAATACATGACTAGGAAAGAGGGAATTATAGATATACCTGTAAAGAACGACGAAGAGGCCTAGGTGGGCCCCGAGATGCATGGGAATGGTGCCATGGAGTTTGCCTCCAAGCCACCTTACCATCACTACCAGCACTGACCTTGTAGCCTGAAACCACCAGCTCCAAGCACCACAAATCTGGCCTTTTCTGCCACAACACAAATCCTCCCATTTCTCCACCACCATTTTTCAGACTTTTTGCCTTGATCATTTTACTATTGCCCTTAAAACCTAAACCATCTCCACTAGTAAACTCTGATGTTGCCATTTTCACCTTCCCCATTGCACACATGCTGTCAATGGAGTTCAAAGCTTTTTCTCCTCCGGCGGCCGCTATATATTGTTGCACAATGTATTTTGCCATTGCAGCCTCCTGTATATCAAAATTTATATACTAATATTAAAGATATGTTGAGTACATATTTAAATCAGAAGATAATTCATAACAACTGTTACTAGCAATATAATGACATTCGGTTCTTCTTTCAGCCTAATTTTCTAGAGGAGTCAAAACTTGATATATAGTATTAAACAGTTGTTGTAGATTATTTCCCACGTATCATATTCTCAAATATGATTACTTGGAAGATTATAAGGAAAAACAATATTTATAGGTCTTTTAATTTGTATTTTTCTTTACTTGTGTACAGGTGGTTCATCGCTACTTATCATCAATAGCTTAATTGTATTAATATAAATTAACTCGAATTTTTTAATCTCTTTTTTTTCTTTAGAATGTTATATACTTAAATACCTAGAGCAAGGAGAGAAGGGCTTACAATAGGGTGATCTTTAATATTCCGGCTAATGGAGTGATCGGTGTGGACCGGGAGAGGGATAAGAGGAGCTCCGACGACACTAAGCAAGAGCTGAATATCATTGTTCCGGCCACCAAAAACAATTGTCGGTGAAAATTTATCAATACTTGGTTTCATCCATGACTTCATGTTTTTCCATGACATGTTCTTATGGTTAGACATAAAAATCTCTTCCGGGATTGGCACTTCAAGGACAGTTTGTAGACCATCATCTCCATCCAAATTTGGACATAAAGTTCTCATAGTTTAGAGAGAGAGAGAGAGAGAGAGGTGGAAGGGTATGGGGTTTTGCTTTGGTTTATGATCAAAGTGATAATAATAAAAGGGAAGTAGTGGTAGTATATATGTGGAAAGTGTCTTTGATTCAAAGGGAGGGCGTTGATATATATGAGATTTGACCTAACGACCGTGGGCCGTAAAATAACGTGCAACTCTTTGTCTATGTCGTGACTGCACGCATCTTTTGTTTTACTTTTATTGCACCTACACCATGGACAATACATTTTGTCTATTTTTGTTTCATTAGACAATTATTGGGACCAACTAAAATAAATAATAAAATCACAATTATTGGAGAAATTAATGATATTTGCCAATTTTATGGAGGGTGTTCATAGGATCTTAACATATATATAATCGTAACAGGAGAAATATATCTATATGTATTAACAGTTTTGTCCCATACTCCCATGCATATAATCCATGTCATGAGAAATCTATATTGTAATATATCTCCTCCTCCTTTTATGTAAGATATTACTCCCATCTGTTCAACAAAAAAAAATTAGATTTCAATTTTTGACAAATTTTAATATTATATGTTTAACTGAAAATTATATGTACACACATATAAGTTTTTCGTATGAATATTTAATTAATTAAGATAAGATTAGAATATGGTAGTGACAAATTTTAAAAAAATGTAACAGTATAATGTAAAAATTAGGCAAATGTTACTCGTTTTTGGAAACAAATTTTATTCTCAAATATATATATATATATATATATATATATATTGAATGGAGGGAGTGTAATTAGTTATTTGCTATACAGAGCTGAGAACTATTTTTCACATAATTATCTTCTTAATTTCATTTCTAGAGGAATTGGGTTGTGTTTATAGCAGGTTATGTCTATGTTACCATAATTTGTAATATATTATTAAAAGCCTTAATTCTCTCAAATTTACTTAAAACTACGTTTCTGCTTAATTTTTCTAAAACATATACCGTTCTAAAATCTTTGAATACAATTTTACATGCATATATGGCTACTTCATATAAACTGTTCAGCAGTAATTCTCAATACATATTATACTCCCTAGCTAGCTCCACCTAAAATCGTAGATAATTTCCATTTTAAAAGTGAACTTGATGTGATTTATAACTTGACTGACAAAGATAAAAAAGTGCTAGTATTTTTTAATTTTTTTTTTGCAAAATAACTATTATAAAAAGAAATATATAGAGCTGAACTATTTAACATCTACTAATCTTATAATTTGAGATTTTGACCGCATATTTAGATCTATATTATAATATTAGCATGTACTTACACAATACGACGTATATAAAGACAGATTATCTTTGTATAGGATTCAAGTTACGTAAACTTGTTCCCTATCTTACCAAAAATTGAACTCATAGGAATAATTAACTCCCTCCATTTTGAAAAAAACAGAGTTATATTTTCTTCATACATTTAATATTGCAACCCCATACTCCTATATTAAGTAATATAGTTTGAAGTGCCAATTTTATTTTATTTTTTTGAAATTAAGTGTCAATTTCTTTTTAGTATATATTAATGAAGTGTCTTACTCCTTTTTTGTTACAACTCCATTGATCCCTTGCAAATACAACAATATATATAACTTGACATTCAATATGTTTGGATAATTTCAAACTTTTATCCCTTAATTTATACACTACTGTTCTTATTATCATTCTAATCCAAGCACGTATATCACTTAATCCATTCTATCAAGTGTATAATCCAAGTTTTCGTTTATTTAACTTCATTAAAACTTGGATTATTTAGGATGAAATATACAATCTCCCTCCATTCAAAAACAAAAAACAACACTTAAGAATAAAATTTATTCCAGAAAAAGTAGCAATAGAATGCCACAATTTTTTCACTATAATGCCACAATTTTTTAAAAATTCAGTATTATAATCTTCTAATCTTATTTTTAATTAAACATTCATAACAAATTTCATGAGAAAAAATTTATTATTTGTACATATATACTATTAATAATTGTCAAAAGTCTAAATTTAATTATTTTTACGGAACGAGAGTATAAATTTTGCATCGAAAATACAGGTACATGAATATTCCAACTACAACCCACTTTGCTGCACTCAATTGTAGTGTAAAAAACACACACCTTTAAAATAGGCAATGAGGTATATATAATTACTTTGATTAGCAATGAATATTGCCGGCTACACACCCCTCGGCGGAGCAACCGACCGACCAACACCACATTTAATTATTAATTTCAACAAAAATACTTAAGGTAGTTAAAGCGACACTCAATCTCTTAATTCTTGTCCAGATTGAAGGCATTGAGTTGGATATCTGGTTAATGATTTTCTAATCAAACTAGTAAAATCTAATCAACTAATTAACTAGAATAAAATATAGAAAATGATTTTTCTATTTTTAAAAAGTCTACAATCATGTCATGCACGTTCATATGAAGTTATGTTTGTGATTGAGTGATAAGGATTCAATCTTATATATAATAATATTATGACTAGGGGCGAAGATGAACAGAATGATTTAAATTTATTTTGATATGGTACAAAATTTTTAATTTATTTGGGATGTGAATTATTTAATTTTTTGTAGCATCCTATATGTCCTCACAAACGACGTTATGTACACATTGGATTCTGGTGAATGTGATCTGTTCATATATATCCGACCTATCATCATACACAAAAAAACAAAAAATTAAAAGAAAGAATCAATAAAAAGAAGAAATTCTTTCACTCATCAACGAAGTGACATTTTGAAAATCTTGTATTTATTTTGAGAAATTATTTCCTTCTGGTCTAATGTATGATGGATTAACATTTTGAAAATTGTAATTGTGCATGACTAGCTAAAATTGAATCTAACATTACTCAGATTAAATTCCTCTCATAATAATAATAATTTTAAAGTTCCCCCATTAACGAACCAAAAATAATATAGTAATATTCTTCCGTCATTATTTGTATTAAAACAAGTTCGGCGGACACGATTATCCATTTTAAAGTAGAGAATTTCGTTGTAGGTGAATTATTTGTAGTTTTGACATACATGATTCATTTTGGACATGACTGAAACATATATGCCAAAGTCTCTCGGGGGGGAAATCATTACAAATTATAATCGACAATATCTCTACAAAGAATGAAGAAAAACAATAATAATTAAGAAACTGAACTAATAATGAAGAAGAAACTATTGTCAATAAGATTCCAACCTAATTAATTTCATTTGTACTATCAAACTACAAATGGTTATCGCGTAAATGATAAAAAAAAAAAAATCAAATTCAAAAGGAAGAGGAAAGATTAATAAATAAATGACTTATCTACGTGTACAACCAAATTCACATTAATTCTAAAAAAAGAAGAGTAAAGATTATATCGTTGCGTATGAACAAATCTAAAACTCTAATTTGAGAAGAGTCAATCCTTAGTGTTAATGATAAAATTTATCATTTTTCGTGAGAATAAGTGTAAATTTAGCTGTGTGGGTAAATTTATTCAAAAATAAAACTTAAACACAGGGAGTAATATAAAAGATAATTTTGGAAAATTAATGAAATTTTGCAAGTGCAGCCACGCGGGCTGTCAGCCAATCGCAAATCACGGCATGGAGTGATGATCAGACCTAATTGTCTTTTTGCATGAAATCAAATTATTCACGCACTACCTTTTCTAAGACCAAATAATAAAAAACTTTTTCCCCCTTTTTTTAGACCAAATAATACAAATCTAATGAAACTACATTATTATATTGAAGAAAGAATCAAAAAAAAAAAAAACAGAGAGAAGACATCGGAACGTGGGGATCAAAAAGTTATGCATAATTTTTTGTCCAGTACCGATAATAAATTTATCATATGATTTTTAACCTAGCTAAATCTTAAAAGTCTGTCAAATCTAATTATTAAGGAGCGCGCCAGAGTTTCGTCCGTGTGAATTTTTCTTGTTGTGGATTGGCTTGCACCATGTAGATTTGATGCTCCAGACTTTACCATTTAATTTGAGAAAATCTTTGTCCCAAATCATATTTCAATTATTCATCAAGTGGCTACATATATTGCAGATGATACAGAACAAAACAAACTTGGACATATGATATCAAGTAGCTACATATATTGCTGTTTTTATGTATGATTCATTCCTGATTCAAGTATGGAGAAATTTACAAGTGTCTGTTTATTTAACTTTTTAATTTAATCTTTAAAAGACCTAAGTGTCTCGAATCAGAAGATGAATCTTGAAACTAACCTCTCTCCAACACATTGTATGTACCACAAAATCAGATAAATTGCTTGTCAAGTTGGTTCTTAAAATAAACTGCATTTAATGTAAACCGACAAAATTTTTATTTGTATTTAGAAATAAAAAAAATAACTAATATATGTTCATAAGTAATTAAGCTTCCACTTGATATATTCGAGCTACAATATCATATGAGTCTTTATTTGTAATCACGAATGTACCGCATTTTGTAATAGAATTTCAATGTATTTCTTTATAGAGTTTCAATTAGTAACTAAACAAATTAGTTAACTATAACTAGAATTAAGAGTACATAATTAATCTCATTTTGTAATAGAATTCGAACAGACTTGTAGTCGTACCAAATTGCACTGTACGTGCATTTAAATTCAACCTATATATAATTTATCTAAATGTGGACTATGAACAGGCAACCAATAAAATTATTTGTAGATGAAGAGATATTAATAAGAGCTTCTTACTTCCGATCCTCCCACATCTATATATATAAACCGCAAAACTAACAAAATAATTCTTGCACTGTAAATTTAATTTCATTTTAGTCCATGTACTTCTTATCATAATGGTTCCTCCACTTATTTTTAGGTTTCAATTCATCCATCTTTTTGGCCAACTCATACTTTGATGATGACATGGATTTAACAAATATATTTAATAATGCTAACATGGCAATATTTATTTAATTAAAGGGACCCACATTTTGTCTTTTTTAATTCTAATTAATTTACCAAAGGTCAAAATAATGTTATAAAAATGTATAATCATCATAGAACTCACTTATTCGCATATATTAAAAGTTTAAAAATTAATAGTAATATAGTGAACATTATTAATTTTTTCTAAAATAATTCTTTTAATGGAAATATTAAAAAGTACTCCACTCTAGTTCAAATTATTATTTAAGTTAAATCAAATTAAAAATTAAATTCATTTATTTTAATTTTAAATAAAATTCAACTTAAAAAATGAAGTGCTAGAAAATACATGAAAATTAAAAAAAAACTACAAAACTTGGCCAAAAAAATAAAATTATTACATAAATAGCCAATAGCCAATCAAAATATCAGGATATTCCCAATATTGTTCAAAATTATCAAGGTTCCAAAAAAAATATGTTGGTTGTCTTTTAAAGAGATACTCCAAAATGTGTACATAACATATATTTAATCTTAAAATCTAATTATTTTATATTTTTTAAAACATTATTTTATCGGACCTTTTAGAGAAAATTGAACATCTCAAAATTAATGTGGAACGCTCTAAAATATATGGACTAAAAATTCAAAATTAACAAACTCAACACTTTAATATGTGTTTTTATAAAACTAACTAGAATTTGGATAGTTGAAAGAAAAAGACTTTAAAATTCATAAATGCCAAATCATCATTATTAAATAGTTTTTTTTTTAAATCCATGTCATCATCAAATATGAGTTGGCTATATAGATGAATGAATTTGAAACTTAAAAATAAATGGAGGAACTATGTTGACAATTAAAAAAATACATGAACTAAAATAAAATCAAACCTATAATACAAGGACTATTTCATTAGTTTTTCCATATATAAACGCTAATTTATTTAGATCTAGTCTTCATCCAGTTTAATAATTCCTACTTAACCATAGATAATAAGTTTAATAATGATGCTTGCACTTTGCATTGAATGAATCGGACTTGGAGTCAACCAGATTTTTCGAGCCAATTAAAAAATTAAAATAAAAACGATAATATTTTGACAAATAAAATATGAATGGTGATGATATAAAATAGAAAGCAACTAGCCAAATATGCTGCTAAAAGTTGATTTTTTAAAGGGGAAATTTGGAATTGGTACGCAAGTCAAAGTGGTTTGATTTGGTGCACAGAGACACCAAGATTTCAGCAGTTTGGCATGGAATGTTGACTTGTGATTTATGAGGAATTTTAACAAGTTGTTAGTGATAGATACTCAATATGTACGGAAAATGATTCAATTTTGAATCAATGGAACTCCTACGATGTGGACATAGGATGTAATTACTTTTAACTCTTTGGCATTAGATTTGACAAATGAGTAGTTAAATATATTATAAATAATAAAATAGATAATGGATAACTATTTAATTAATAAAAATATTATCCATAAGCACAATGACTAACCCATTGTACTTCACAGAAATTATACAAGTTCTTTAACACCGAATATTATTCCCGGTGGAGCATGCTCCCAGTTATCACTTTAATTAACTGGAATAAAAATGTTAATTTTTTTTTTCTTGGTTATTATGTGTGATCACTTTAATTGATGTGCAAATTAAACCAAGTCCCTTTATTTTGGAGGAAAGAAAGATAGAGCTTGATCCAACAGAACAAGATGAGGGAAATACATAGAAAGCAAGGTCAAAGTTATAAAATGAAGAAAGCTCACTTTCATAAATACAATTCAATAAAAAGCAACTTGGGCAAGATCCATAACAAGATTAACAAACATAAAACACCTACATTTGCATGTAAGCTTATCTACATGTGTGCATGATTGAGCAGCAAAACATAAATTTCCACAGTTCCAAAATTAATGGACATTTAACTTTTTTGATCATTCACTGTTATATTAATTTTAAAAATGATGTGAATTTATTTAATTTTACATGATAAAACTATTATAATTCATAACAAAAACTATTTGATCACAACCAGTATTATATCTAAAAATTATATGAATCACAAATTTAGAGTATATAATGCTATCGGTTGACCTAAAAAGGACCATTACATCTATTTATTCTTTGTGATGAGCATTATCACAAGGAAGAAGAGGGCGCACTCCAAGTGAGAGACATTAAGAGTCATACAAGTATACTGTTTAACATGCTTAGCAAGAAATTTACAAGTATTATAGGATAAAGGACCATGACATCCCAAAAATTTTAAATAAGAAAAATAAAAATAAAAGATAACAGAAACATATCCACGAGGAACACGACATTGTATATTCATAAACCATATATTGTGCCTTGTAAGGGATTTTCTTTGTTCCTTTCTTTTTTGTCCCCACCAAATACGGCATCTAAACCACAAGGGTAAACATGATAAAAATTTTGCAGCGGGAGCAAAGCCACACAATGTTTAATAATTAGCCCAAAACAATGACAAACACTAACGCGAAATATGTTACAAGCTTGTTGAAGCTCCGAGTACTATAAACACCAAATAAAGAAATTCTCACAAAATACAAAATAAGGAGGTTTTGGTTGGAGGGTGAGAAGTACCTGAAGAATTGATGTCTCTAGAAGACAATGTCTGTTATGACCTCCTATAGCCTCTGGAAATGAATCTCATGACCGAATGTCAAAATGAAACAACCAGGATATCACAAAGGCAAATACCATACAAGCCAACAAGAAGTTAAGAAATCGATGGCCCTGCCAGAAGTATCGAGTCTCTGCAGAAGAAACTTGTGCAGCAGTAATCGCGACATCATTTGCTTCATTCCATTGCTCTAGTAACTCAGCTTCATTTGCACCAGCAACATTGCGAGCAGTTGATCCACAAATTTCACAAGTTCTGCAGTTCAAGAAATTTTAGTAAGATGAATATAATCCACAAACCAAGAAACATTTTGATGAGGAATGCCCATTATGAGTTATAGATAAAATCCGAGATAGTAACACTTGAAAATATAGTTCACTCCAAAAAAAAAAAAAAAAAAGGCCTGCTCTAACTTGAAAACTGCAACACATGCAAAAGAAAGCTATTCTGCAGTTTAAGCATTAATTGGTGATTATTTCATTCAAGAAACTAAGAAACAAAACTAGACAGAATTCAGGATATATTACAAACTTTATCCATAAACACAAGTTCTACCGACATTGAAACATTGAAATATCCTTTAAGCAAACAATGTAAAATGTGGAAGGTTATCAAAAAGATCAAAATTTCTGCAAAATTAAATGTTAAAGAGTTGCCAAGTTCAAAACCACTTTGACTATATTTATGGGCTTGATCATCTCCCTACACTGTAATTAAGAAAAATATATCTTCCTAGTGGAGAGGAAATGTATAACAAAATCACTATACAGTAGTGAAGATTTGATAAACTTTGCAGCCCCACTCCCTCTCTCGCAAAAGAACCAATTAAATACTTGACAAATCCACAAGGAGAAAAAGTCCAAACCATTTCAGTGTCAAAGAATGATAGCTAAAACTTATTTTCAACTTAAAATCATTTAACAACCATCATCAAATATTAGAAGTTTATTAAACCATGTTAGCATGTGTCTAAATGAATCTAAATTACCAAGCCCGACACTAGCACACATGCCCAATCCAACATTCACACCGATTCCATGTAATATAAGGCTTATGGTGCAAATATGCTGAGGTGCACCGCATGGTAATATGATAGACATGTCTATTCAGAGTTCAGTTTCTGAGAGGTCTTCTAGTTTGAAAACATAACTTTGAAATATAAGTCTTAATATAAGGTCACAAATTTACAGTTACTAATAGAATTACTCCAACCATTCAATGAACTTAACTTTTTCTCTATTCTATTTGCATTCAAGTTCTTCTTAATGTCCAAAACTAGACTTTAGGCCTTTACCTATTATTTGCTTGCAATAAAATTACTGATAAAGGGGCTCTTTTACCATGGAAAGCTTATTCATTGTAATTTAATGCACTAAAGGATGTGACTAGTATTAAGTAGGGGTGCAACCGGTCGAGTGCGGATACGAATATGTCTGTATCTGTATTCGTATCTGTTTATTACGGATAATATCCGCTTAATTAAATTGAATTCTAATACGGGTACGGATTATTTGTTACCGTTTAAATAAAATAATTTTCAATAATTTAATAACTTATGTGATACATATTAAATAAATTTCAGTTGAAAAACACAAATGAATTATCAAATTAGAAATAATATTCATTTTTTTATATATTTTTAATTAGTTTTTGCTATAAATAATTGAATGGATTAAAAAAAATTCTATTTTATACAGGTAAATAATACAAATATTGAGTAAAATATATTATAAATAACGGATATAATCAGTAACGGATATTTTGAATACATATACGCATATATCCGTATTCGTATTCGCTTTAAATCGAATATGGATATTATCCGTTTTTTTGAATATGAATGCAAATGGTATTGAATATTTTGGTTACTATTTACAGCCCTAGTATTAAGGATAAGACAACACCTGCTGAATTCATATAGATTAGTTCACTATGGCATCCACTAGAGCTATAAACGAACCGAGTTTTTCGACTATTTGGCTCAGCTCAGCTCGTTTAAAGTTCGTTTGACTCGGCTCACGAAAATAAACGAGATAAACTTGAACACGATTTTTCGTTCTTTAAGGAATTTAGGCTTCGTTTGGTTCAATTCGAATTCAAAAAGCTCGAGTAAGCTTAATTAATTTGTATTTTTCAGCTCGTGTTTGGCTCAACTCGACTTGTTCGAATAATTATACGATTTGATCTTGAATACAAGTGTTTGTTCGTTAAGTAAATAGTGTTCGACTTCACTTGACTCGATTAATTTCAGGATCAACTAAGCTCGGCTCAGCTTGGTTCGTTTACAGCCCTAGCTACTACAATTTTTTACTTACTATTGTTCAGAACAAAATACTCAAAGTTTATCGTACACTTTTCCATTTTATTCTTTTTCCCTTCATCCCTCTTTTCTTCTTTGGTTTTTTTTCTTTTTACATTCTTTTTTTTTATTATTTTTGGCAAATGAATTCAGCTTTTAGCTCTAATAACAGCAAAATATGACATTTTTCTAAATATTAGACTTTGTTATGAAATACCTTGCAAATATAAACTGGACAATAAAATCTAGGGATGAAATTTGAGGAGTAATATAGAACACAAACACATTCAATAAATTTACTAAGGTAAAAGGATCCAAAAACCTGCATTTGTTGAAATTGATAGGCTATTTCTATATGAAACAAGTCGGCTATTTATTTTAAAACGAAACTTGTAGGTTCCTTAAGGCATTAAATAAACCCTGTAAAGATGATAGTTTGACGTCAGACTATTTCAAAGAAGAATGTCTAAGTATAGATGCTAAAGAAGTAGCCTAGGCGTGAAATGACAAGAAGAGATTGGTAATTGGCAATAAGGTCACCCCAGGAGGATGGAGCCATGGAGGATTTGTGAACTAAAATGAAGGGAGAGATACACAAAAGAACAGGCAATATGTGTTGACACAGTGGTCAGACTCGAGAATGATTGCTTAGATGAACTTAAATGAGCTAACTAGTTAAAGGCTAATTGGCTAAAACACGACCAGATTAGTTCAAAGACAAGTGAAGCAGATCTATAGTCAATAATAAGAGCTTGGTTTGTATTGCAGAAATATGGTACTTCTCTATTTAATGAAAAAAGTCCGATTTTAAAAGCAAATATTAATATTAATAATTTTCTTTGATATGCATTGGTATAGCAAATGAGTGTTAAACAGTAGTCACATGAAAAAGTATTCCTGATGTTAAACATGAGCATATTGCTATTTCTTTAATATACTACCTCAGAAGTAGCATGTTGGTTGCAAGTTACCAACTAAACAAATAGTCTTTCTGTCATCAATAATAGATGAGGCATCCTTTTTGCAGAAACTCTCTTCTTTTCTTTCTTATTTTTTGGGCAAAAGATGGGAAATATTTAATCAAGTGAGCAAACTTGATTAATCAGGACTTAAATTTTGAAGCCTTTATAATTACGAAAAAGGGAAAACTGATTAGGGAAGTTGCATGGAAATTATATGTAATAAAATACAGTGCCTGAAAGTGACCTTAAAGCAAGAACTAAGCATTGTAATGTTACCTTGTGTTCAAAATTTCCTTCATAATAGCAATATACACTATAGACAGGAGAACTACATAAACATAACCATTCAAGAGTTCTAGATGAATAACAAGTCAATTAAAAAACAAAAACAGAACCACCAAAACTGGCCTTGTAATGTTTTCACAACGAGCAACATTGATGCAGCATAAAGGAGAGCAAGTAACATGCCATATATAATTTAAAGAACAAAAAGAGCAGGTTAGTATAAGAACAACCAGATAAACCTGAAATATATGAGGGGAAAAGGAATGTGCCAAGCATGCAATGGAAAGTCAAGTAAACCCTAAGAGACTATTCTGTAATTTCCAAAATTAATTCACCCAGGTTGAGAAAGCATCCAAGAATATGAGAACAAGAAAACCATATTGTAAGTTCAAATTAATATCCAAGAAGATATTTTACATCATTATTATTGTAGTGTTGCACATCACCAATTCTCTCTAGTTTTATCATTTTACGTAATAATATTGGTGTTATACATCACTAGAAACTATGAAATCTCTGACACCCTCATATTTTTTAATGCTTTATGTATTCATACAGTTGAATTTATTACAACAATGTAAAACGTGTCATCTAGATTCCTTAACATGGAAATGGTGCCGTTTAGATTCCCTAAGTCATGGTTAACTTATATTCTGAACTTTCTATGTAAAAGAAATAAATGTGGCAGCAAAGGATTGCAGAGTATTGGTTTGCTAATACGTAGTACTAGAAATTACTGCACCTAATTAAGCCTGTAAGAGAGGACAGAAGGAATCATAGTGACACTGTGACTGAGTCAATGCTACCTCGGAGGAATAACTGCAAATGGAAAAGGAACAAATACATCCACAGGAGTCAAAGCCAACTTGCTAATACGCAATACCAAAACTAGAAATGAGAACTTTTCAGCAGATTCCTAGAAACTAAGAATGGAGAATTTTTCAGCGACTCAGCATAGTTGGCTGTAGGACCAAGACTACCTTTAAGATTATCTTTAATTTGATTCTTTGAATTCCACCTGCTTTTTTCGCTTTATCCTCCTTTATGCTACCTCCCTTTGAAATTTAGTATATGTTAAGTATTAAAAAGAATTTTAACTTTATGATAATATTAATCTTCAAATATTATATTTTTATTTTATAATTTTTATTCAATTAAATAACACATCTAACATATACCAACTCACACTTAAAAGCACGTCCAAAAAGTGAGCTAAGTCATAAGTAATTAGATTCTCATCAACAGCTTTTTGCTTTGAGTGTCATACATGGTACCTATTTCTACTGATTGATTTCAACAAATAAAACAACCCTTCCAAGCTCAATACTTCCCAGTATACTCATATGACAACAGCACAATTAGAATATAACAAGGTAAAGACCCCCATAAACCAAGCCCAGACGAAACGAAAATACATCCACCCCTGTATCACATTCTGATGGTGCTTCTGATTACTACTTGTCATTCCTTTCCTTTTGAGGAATGGAATTGATGAATAAGAAGTAAAGATGGCGGTAGAATGGAAGGATCAAAGAAAATGTGGGAATGTGGAATGGAGAAGATGGTGAAGTGTATACACTGGCTTTGGATTGTTGGAATTGGTCAATCCAATGGAAAGTGACGAATCAATGGAGCAACAAATTAGTATTATGCAATTATGAATAGCCTAAATAGCTCTTTTCATACCTTTTGAGTAAGAGGATGCAACCAAGTGCAACATTAGTTTACAGAGAGAGAAGGAGAAGGATAAGAAACCACCACCACCAACAATAATAATAATTGGGAAAAACGGAAATGAGTCATAGCTCATTTTTGTAATCTTCCACACTAATGCTATGCTTCGGTCTAAAAAATATGAGAAATTTTATTTACCCCTCTAGTTTTTTACTCTTTCAATCAGTAAGGTTAGATTTTGCAAATAAGTTGTGGATTTAAAAATACAAAACTAGTGGGTACAAAATGAAAAATGAGTCAATTCCCTTAACCCCTAATAATAAATAAGAGTAAAACAGATAAAGAGGCCAAATGGTTATTTTTGGAATACAATGAATTGACATTGAATTAGCAAATTTATATCATAATCATCATGAAATAAAGAGCCTGAAAAGGAAATATACAAAAATCCTTCAATGGTGCATCCAAATTTAGCAAGCTGAGATAAATTAGCAAAGGAGTCCGTCCAGAATCAAATGGGTCGGTCCAAAATCATCATAAAGATCAAAACTGCAAATTTTCCTCGAAATGAATGTATCCAGAAGTACTCCGCAACAAGTTGATATAAATCAGCAAATCTATAGTTCTAGAACCATAAATTAACACAAAAACATTGAACATAAATAAAGATAAAAATTTTAAACATTTCTTGGAGACTTACTTGTTTCCCTTAATCTTGAACCAAGCCTCAGCACAATGTTTATGTGCAGCAGCCAAATCGTCTTTACAAGAACAACCCAGTTCAATAGGTACTCCAGTTTCTTGGTTTGATGAATCTAAGCTCATGTGACAAATCCTACAATCCCTTTCGTTTTTAGCTAAATGTGCCTTGGTTTCTGTGACCCCAGCCTCCAGATCTACCAACTCTACTGTACACTGCGAGACAGAGGATTCCCTCTTCTTATCTAAAACCCCCACTATTTCAGAAGCAGAAAGCCTTGAGGCTTTGTCCCCCTCGAACCCACTTGCGCTCGAAACTAACGATGACTTCCACGACCGCCCGACGGAGTCGGAGGAGGTTGAGCTGCCGTCACTTGCGGCGGCGGAGGAGTTGCGGGGACCAATAATGCTGTTTTCTTCAGAATTAACATGATGGGGTTTCTTCAAATTTTCCATCAGAGGGAATCTTCTTCATGTAAAATTAATCAATCAATTTCCGTGACAAGAGAAAGATTATGAATGTAGACTGTCAAGCAAATGAAGGAGTCAGTTATGTAGTTATGTAATAAAGGTGTTTGTTTTTACTCTTTGACGCTCCATTAACACTTTGAAGAGGGAAAACAAGAAAGTCCAAAAATATTCGTAGAAATCACAATCATCTCCTCCGTCCTTTGTCAAATTTTAAATTTTTTTTGGTCAAAATTGATCAAATTTAAATTTAATTTATAAACAAGTCATATTATAAATTTTAATTTCAAATAAACATTTCTGATAGTATATATGTTAGTTTTTATAATATTAGTTTTGTGATTATATTAGATAAGACTAAGAGTTATTTCTTAGTTAAAATTTGATTAATTTAACTAAAAAAAAAATTATCAAATAATACGGAATAAAATGAGTATATATTTATAGTACTTGAAAGTTGAAAGATCGGTGGAAACTGTATGGTAATAGGAAAATGAGAAATAATCAAACTAAACCCCTCCACTTGAAGGGCCTGTACAGAAACTTTTTTTTTTCTTTTTCTTTTTTTGCTTTCTGACTTTTAAGTCTATATATATGACTTTTAGACTCAAAATTGACCAAATAAAATTGAAAAATAAAGTATTATAATTTCTCTGTTAATTCTAACTCATCTTTTCAAAAAGTAAATTAAATAAGTATAAATAATCTTACTTAAAATTATAATTTAAACTACCTTAAGAATTAAAAATAACAAATGACTTTAACAATAAAGGTGGTTCACTGGCACTCTGATAGACCCCAAATCACCGCCGAAGGTTGTTGGAGTTAAGTGTGATTCTGTTTAATACGATTATATCCTTAGAAAGTCTTATATGCTACGGGCGATCATAAGTGTGAACGTGAGTTTATGGAAACTAGTAGGGAATTCTATTTATTAAATTTTATAATTTTAATATTGTAAAATAATTAATATTAAATAATATTCAATTGGTGCTTTTGTATTAGTTTTTTTAATTAGTATTTTTACCTATTTGTTTAGTTATGTACTTCGTATTTATTAAACTGATATTTTAGTTATTATGCATATAAAATTTGTGTAATCCATTATGTAAGAATATATGTTTGGAATTTAAGAAATAAAATGTGAATTCAATAAGAGAACAATGTGATTGCAATGATTTTATACAATAGTGATTTTCTAATTAGATACGTATTATAATTCTAATTCAATAAGATTTTTATATTTATAATTTAATGACGAGTTCTTTACGTTAATTTAATAGTGAGCTCAATATGTTCAAACTACTAATGTACTTATAAAAATTTAGAGTTATTTATCTTTTTATATTTGAATTAGGAAATACGGAGTACTATTTTCATAAGTTGAATTTATTAAAGTTAAGAAAGTAACAATCATCCGTGATAGAGAGACTTTTAAAAAAAAAAAGTTTGATTCTAATACAAGATGTTTTATAAGTATATCGTCACTAATTGGGATCCACTTATTATTTATATTACTAAAAACTTCTGTAAAATATTAGTTGAGGAAGTACCAAAAAACCTAACAACGAATCAACTTAACTGAGTTGATGCTTCCTCGGCCAGTTACACCAAAATATTCTGATTTGCACGTTTTCACATCCAATAAGTTCAAAATTGCTAATTCCCAAATGAGATAGTCAAAAAACCTCAACTGAAAAATAAACTCTTCATCTACATTGACAGAGCTTCTCTTTTTACAAGGGAAATTTTCCACTCAATGTTGGCCAATTATGTTTCAGCTCAAGCCTTCAGCTGCCACTAAAGCCAGAATTCAAAAATGGGTTGATAACATATCTGTCCTCATGCCCATCAACTTATCTCGGTCTAAAAGTGATGGTGATGAATCTTCAAATCTTCATGCTCTTTTCGGAAGAATCGTTTTGCACAAAAGCATCATTAGACACCCTTTGAGAAATGGTATTGTCCGACATTTTTGAACAATGAGTATTGTCGAGGCCACTTCTGATCCAGGCAATATTGTTCAGATCAGTAGCTAAGGCCGCTAACTCATTGCTTGAAATGGGAGGAAGGTCCTCATAATCAACAAACTCAGGCCCAAGCAATGAGCTCTGAGAGTTGGCACCACTATGCACTGCACCACAACAACCATAACCACATTTGTTGGGAACCACTGGATCACTGCAAGCGCCTTTAATAATTCCGAAGACTGAAAAGTCTAGTCCGGAAGTCCGGAACAGAGGCTCCTGCATTGGGGTTATCCTTGAATGTGAAGAATCAGTTCTTGGGCTGTTATGAGGGTTATAATTTCTGAATGCTCCAACATGTGCTTCTGGACGAGAAAGGTAAGGTTTGTTCTTCTCAGCACAATGATCCACGTCTTTTTGAACTCTATCATCTGACTTAGGTATGTTTTCCTTGGCAATGCTCATGTATTCTGTCTCTGAGGGGTTGACTGTAATGGGCTCCCCATATGAGAAGGTTAGTTCTGGGGATGCATTTGTTCTGTCAAGGCCAAGACTTCCAATATTGATGTTAGATGTCAGTCCTAAATTACGAAGTCCAAACCCCCTACGCCTCAGTGTGGAATTCCAGTGGTTCTTAATCGCATTGTCCGTCCTTCCTGGCATGAGCTTTGCAATTGAAGCCCACTTGTTTCCGTGGATTGCATGAGCAGCTATAATAATTTGATCCTCTTCCTCTGCCCAAAAAATAAAAAATAAAAAATTACCCAGTATGTATTTCTACTTTACATGCATACAAAGACAACTTATCACGGAAAGAAATATCTAAATATGTAGACAGACTAATTTCATTTGAATGTGCGTGTGTGCCTGATTGCGTGCAAATATGTAAGCATAGGCCATTAATGAAAGAATTCTAAACACTACGACCTGAATAAAGGCCAAATAAGCAAATAACAACTAACCTTGGGACTAGCATATAAGCCGATCTCTTGCGGAACATCTTGTTGAGGACTTAATTCATAAGCATCTAGTCAAAAATTCTTTGAGTTAGCCATTGTTTGTGAGAATTATCCTTGCACATTTTGTCCTTGAAAATGACTCAAGTGAGATGCTGGACCTTAGCCTTAGCCTTATAAACTCATATGGTTCTCAATTGTATCATCCTCTTGAGAATGGCACAGTGAGCAGAGCACATAGCTCCCATTCAAGTTGAAATTTCACAAAATTAAATGTCAATTTGTTAATACAATGTTTTAACTTCCGGAGAAAATCTGGATGCTAATTAGATATATAGTCTTCATGCATTGACCTCTGATTCTCTGAATATGCAACTAAGAAGAACAACACAGAAAACTGCTCAATTTTAGTTTTACCTAAAGAGTAAATCACCACCACCATTTTCAAGCCAAGTAACATGGGTCAGAGAATGATATATCCATCTTCAAAGTCTACAAAAAAAAATAAAGAAACACAATCTACCAAAACAATGCTCAAATTCCACAATCACACACCACCTCAAAGCTCGAAAAACCCTTAATTATGTGATTTCAAAATGCCAAAACAAACTAATCAATCAACATTCACATATATACTTCGATCAACAAGCCAAATAAAAAATCAAAAAAATAAAAACAAATGCATACGCCAAATATATACTACTAGCTTAGTAGGAATTACCAGTAAAGGGATTGCGCTTAACAGAAGGATCCAGCTGATTACACCACCGAAGACGGCACGATTTCCCAGACCTCCCCGGAATTCCTCGAGCGATCAGGCTCCAATTTCTAGCCCCAAATTTGTTCACGAGTTCACACAATAGAGCGTCTTCTTCTTTAGACCACGGCCCCCTCACTTGGCTATCACCTCCTCTATCTCCTCCGCCTTCAACCACCGTCGAATCTCCGCCCTCAACACCGCCGTCACCGTTGAGTATGACATCATTTTGCTCCATCTCTTCCTTCATCTGCGTCGTCATTTCAGTTCCTTCACTTTCTCACTCTAGAATTTCTGTTCTCTCTCTAAATTCTTCCCTTTGATATATACACTTACACTTCCTCTCTCTATAGAAGTATATATATACACAACTGGTACCGACTACCGACCTCTATAACTGCAATAAGCGCCGAGCGAGAATGGAAATTTAATATATTAGCAAATGTTGCATATCTTATATTCCGATTTTGTGAGGTGGTTTTTTCAAATGACCAATATATCCTTTCACAATTCGTTGCAACGACGTCGGATTAGAGGGTGAGGAGGAGATACGACGACGTTTACTATACGATCTAAAACAAGAATTGCCCTCGTCAGTCGCCAGTTTTTATACCTCAGGGTTTGTAACCCAATTTGAAATAGAGAGACCTTTGGTTGTACCAAATTAGGATGGTGGGGTACACTTTGTTTCTTCATTTTTTGACCACCTACTAAAAATTACTTTAACTCCCACTCATGTTAATTTCTAATTTTTAGAAGAAAAAAAGTAGAGTCGGGAGATTCCCATAATTTTGAAATTTATTCATAGAATTAATATCAAAAATTAATAATATTTTTTTATTTAAATTAAAATTTTGAAATTCTATAACTATTTTTTTCGTTTGACAAAAAGAGTCACATTTGTATTTTTTGTAAATATTAAAATTGCATCTTTAATTGAGATTTTTATTTATAGATTATAAGTTTTTTTCAAAAAATTTGTTATTAATATTTAAGTTATGATAAGATTTATAAGTTTGTAACTTAAAGTTTTTAATTTATAACAAAATTTCAAATGTAACTCTTTTTTAAAACAAAACTTTTTGTCAAATATAATTTTTTTTCTTGGAACCGAGCGAGTATTATTTTCATTATACTTATAATGATAAACAACTAATTTCATCATCACCTTAACATAAATACTCACAATTGTTTTAGTGGTCGTTTGGTTTGATACATGAAGTTAAACTTCGTGGGAAGTAGTAAGTTGGGTTTTTGTTTGGTTGACAATTAATAATTAAAATGGAGGAAATGAAATATCCTTGGGAAGTAGAACTTCCCACAAACGTGGGAAGTTGCTCACCGAACCCCCTTCCCCCCCGGTAAGTCACACTTCCAACATCAGTTGTATGATAAAAGTATCAAATTGTCCTTATTAATTACATATCAGGCGCCTTTTTTTTTTTCTTTCCCCTCCTTTTTTCCTACTTTTTTCTATTCCTTGTAAACCTTCTTTCCTACCCTAATTACATATATGACGACCCTCCACTTCCTCCATCCATATGCTCTCAAATAATCTTTTTCGCCTCCTCTCCCAAAATACAATCAAATGTATCTCTAACAACTGAACAAGTATTTTTCATCGATAAGTACATATCTTTGTCCTCTTTTACTTTTTTTTTTGGTTTATTTGGTTGTACAATTTTCCTCTCTTTGTTTCTTCGAGTAATTTGTTTTTTGATCTCTCTTCCATGAATCTGTATACGTTCCTCAATTTCTATTTTTGTTTTCTCTCGGTTATTCAAATTTTCCTCATCTCTTCCTCCAGCCATGAAAAGTTCGTGATGTGCATATGTACAAGGTTTACTGCTTCCAGATCAGTGATAATTTACTATCCCACTACCTATTTGCGTTTAGAAACTGAAAATTTATGTTTTTGGAGTTGCATTTATATATGTTCCATCCTTTTGGATTATTATCTACATTAGAGTCTAAATTATGTTAGTTATTTGGTTAAAGTATTGAACACTTTGCATTTTCTACTCCCATCTTATTTCAAACCTTGATTTTTGGCTTTGATTTTGATATATTAGATTATTGCAATCATCTAACATTTGCTTCTTTTTCTTCTTCTTATATATAATTTTTTGTTATAAATTAGTTGCTTCAAGTTTAGTTTCTATTTTTTTAGTCATGCCAAATTAATAGACATAAATTTATGGATATTTGAGTATGTTGAGTTCGTAGGTATGAAGTATACCTTGTCAAATAGGTATGACCTGTGAGACAAATATAAATTACTTAGGTACAAAAAGAAAAAAATATATGATAAAAGAAAAAGTAAACTATGTCAATACCAATTATTAATGATTAAAATAATTAAAAATTGTAAAAGGTAGATTAGTCAAAACATATATAATGCGTGAAAAATAGATCTGCTAAACCAAACAAAACATAGGAAGTTAATTCATATGAAATCCAAATTCTCTAATGTCAACCAAACATATTAATGTCATTTCCTGTGAAGTGTATATTGAAATTAAATTTCTGAAAAATGCAATTTCCCACAGAAAATTACTTTTTATATGAAACAAACGATCACTTAATATAAATTATTCAAAAAATGCTTCATTAGAGTCATTAAATTCTCCTTTTATTAATAAAAGTATATATAATGTAAAAATTATCTTTAGAGATTTTTATTTTTAAAATTTATCTCTATTTCAAATAAAAAGTGTATTAAGTCTTCCGGCCTCTTTACATATTGTCAAATGTCAACCGTACAAATTGTAAAGTTTTTGCAACGTGGCATCTAATTATTGTGGCAATCTATATGCTGGCGCATATAGGTTTAACTTAAAATCTAATTTAAGTTACTAGCTACAAAAATTAAAATTACAATATGTACAATCAGACTTACTATCTATGAATTTATTATACACAAAAAAAAATCATAACAAATCTAAAAAAATCTAATAACACATAAATATTATTAACGTGAATAATGACATTGATTTTGATATTAATTAACTAAAATGTTGATATTTTAAGTAAATAGTAATTTTTATTTTTATACATAGTAATTTTATTTAGTAATTTTTATTTAACGATGATAATTTAAATTGAACAGTGCACATAAAAACTTTGTCAAATTAGACAGTAGTTATTTTCCAAAATATGTGTCTGTCGATAATAAACCCTAACTATCTAAGAATCATTTATGTAATTTCTTTTTTGTTAAATTTTGTATTTCTTACGTCTTTTTCGTAAATGTCCAATTTTAATTTTTCACATTGATTAAAAAAATAACTTGAAAATAGCGTTATGTAGTTAATGATAGTGTCAAGCTCTCAAATTATCCTTCCTAAAATTAAATTTTAAGGGTATTACGAAATAATATATATATTGAGAGAGAGATTTAGGTAATTAAGTTATAATTCATATTTTAAATTTTACCCACTAATTTTATATCTTTTTTTTTTTTGCTAAACTTTTAGAAATAAAAAATAATAATTTTATATTTATGAATTCATAATCTATCTAAAAAAATCTAATCGTATAGATTGCAAGGGGATCAAAATATAAAGTAGTATACAAATTTTCAAATCATTTTATAATATATAGCATGATTTTTATAATTATATAAATTTTGTATATTTTCAATGACTAAGATATATTGATTTTTATATGATTATAAAAACTATGTAAAAAAAACTCAAAAAAATTTCAAAAAATTACATATAGTTTATTTTTGCATATTATTTTAATCAGTAAAATTATATTTTTCTCATACATTTTGAAAATCGAAACATATTATCAATGGGTAACAGTGGCGGATCCAGTATAGGACGAGGGAGACTATGCTCCCGCTGAACTTTTTTTTATTTTTTATTATAGATAAAGTACTTTTATTGTTCCAAAATTAAAAATACATTTAAAAAGAGTTTAATTTAAAATTAAGATATGTTACGCAAAAAGAGTTACATTTATGTAATATTTTTATTATATAATAATATTACTTATAAAAGTTATCATTACAATAATTTTATTTTATTATCAATTGAATATTACAAACAAATTTCTTTAAAAAAACTAATTTTTTGTAGAATAAATTTCAATCAAATGTGAAACCTTAATATTAGCAAAAATAAACTTAAATTGTAATTTTTTTGTACATCATAAGTAATATGTCAGCTTATTAAATAGGCCTCTAAAATATTATATTTTAAAATTAAATTTAACATTTTTAACATTTAATAGTTTCGAAGTGAATATTATGAATTGCGTAAAAATTACCGTTATATATAAATTTTTCTATATTCAGAATATAATAGATCTTTCTAATTTTAGAATAATATTATATTTTAGAAAAAAGAGTATTATAATTTGATAGATTTCAAACCAAATACTGAAGAAAAATAGAGTAATATTGTGAATAGTAAATCTTTTGAATTCAATAATTTTATTATTATAACCCATTATCACGTTAACAAATTCATTTTTTTTGCGCATTGAAATTCCCTCCCCTAACCCCCAATATAATAAAATCTTGGTGGATAAAATTATAAAAATAAGATATAACTCAATTTCTTTTTTCTCATATATATATATATATATATATATATATATATATATATATATATATAATAGGACAACTTAGAAAATCATATAAATTCTCATATGTACGACTGAGTATTTAGGCCCGTAAGTTTCTGCTAGATGTTTGCGGACCATTGGGCTTTAATAGCTATAGCCCATAGGACGTATTCATGCAATAATTTTATTTACAATAATGTAGTAGTATTTTTAAGTTCATTCTTCAAATTTTATGTTCATTGTTAATTAACAGAATAAAATCTTGGGGACACTACTAAAATTATAAAAATGAGATATAACTCAATTTTTTTTCCTTATATATATATATATATAATAGGACTACTTAGAAAATCATATAAATTCTCATATGTATGACTGAGGATATATATATAAGTATTTAGGCCCGTAAGTTTCTGCTATATGTTTGCGGACCATTGGGCTATAACTTGCTGGAGAGCGTATAGAAGCTATAGCCTATAGGACGTATTCATGTAATAATTTTATTTACGTTCTTCAAATTTTATGTTCATTGTTAATTAACAGAATATATGTATGTATGTATGTATGTATGTATGTATGTATGTATGTATGTATGTATGTATGCATTTTTCTTCTCACAAACTCCCTCGGTCAATGACTTACTGGTTTTACTACCCTTAATCCACCGAATTTACTACCAACGCTTTTAGAGGCCGGAATGTTATAAGCAAACTGGCCACAAAATTCACCTAATTCTCTTCTACTAGTAAACCCCTGTTTTTTCAATTGGGCTTTTAAATTCAAATCATTGCATAAAGCCAAACATTCAGCAGTGCATTTAGAAATTAATTCTCCATAAGTATAATTATCATAAGGAATATTATTACCTCCATGTCTATTTCTCAGTCTTGTTTTAATCTTTTCTAAGAATAATGGTGGTAATCCTGTAATAAATTTTTCCTTCCAAAAAGAAGCATTTGCATCATTCCTAAGGGTTACCTTAGTAAGGAAAACATCCTTATACCATCTAAAATGGGTTAATGTAGGACATCTTAAATTCATTAATAATTCTCTACTCCTATCTACTAATTGAGTAGGTTGTCCAATAAAATGTTTAATAATAGACTGTACTAATGTGTAAACCGCATCCTCTTGTTGGTAAGGTTTAACCTCACTAGTACTTGGATCCACTGATTGAATAATTTTTGTTGAGCTTAAAATCTCATTTTGTTGATTTTGATTTAATATATTATCCCACCAACCTTTTAGTTGACCTATAAATCCAGTAACAATTATTTGTGCGATCTGCGAATCAGAATTACCATTAATTCTACAAGCAGAAGCAAACATCATCATCCTATTAATATAATTAATAATTTGATATTCCGACATAGTATCTATATTCCATTCATAAATAGATTTCGGATTATAATAAGACTGTCCTACCATACTATCTTCTTCCAAAGTCAAGTCCACAGGGGTTGGCCTTGGATAATAGTATCTGCTGGTAGACTGAGGAATTTGGGATTTTTGAGTTCCAAAATTACCTCCAATCTTATTAATATTTAAATTTTCATTAGTGAATTGATCTTCAATCTCTTGAATATCACTCTCAATTTCACTATAATTTTCTTCTTGTTTTAAGACATTAAGATGATTGTCTTTTATATTTAAATCTTTTAATTTTTTAGTTAAAGAAATAATAAATTCATCTTCCGTTTTAGAAGTAAATTTAAAATCTTTAGGGGTCATTCTAATTGAGGGTTTAATTATAGGAGTTTGAATTCTAGTGATTAAATTTTCATTTTTTACTAATTCTTTTTCTTCTAACCTGTCTTCAACTCGAGTAAGCTGAGAACCTATGGTCTGAAGAATAAGATTAGTATAATTATTTTGACTAAATATTTTATTAGTCTCATTATTTTGACTATTTAATTTGTTAAAAGCATTAGCCTTTAAATCTTCATGGGTTATTTCTATAGGAGGAGGATGTACCGAAATAACTACTCCTTTAGAAGTATTCCATGATTTTTTATATTTTTTCAAAACTTGTATTTTTGGATCATAATTTTGAAAATACCAATCAATAAAAGGTATAACAATCTTATTTGTATCAATATAGTTATAAAAATCATTTTTTAACTCTTGTAATTTTTCTTTAGAATGGTTTTTAAAATACCAGTCTCTAAAGTCTTTATTTTCATTTTGCATAAAATCATTATTAATATCTTTTCTATTATAAGAGAATTCTGTTTCCAAGACCATGACATCAAAATTCATGTCAGAAGCCGTTTGAGACATTGGTCTCTTATCCTTATTATAAATACCATGAGGAATTTGCTGTTCAGATTCCTTTATTCCTTCAAATTTAACATCATTATCAATTCTTTCTGAACTAACAGAAGTCCTAAAACTTTTGTCAAATTCAGAAATTCTAAAACTAGATCTTCTGCCTGATCTAGCAAAATTAATACAAACATCTCCTTCAGTATTTTGAATAATTGACTCAACATTATTATTTTTTACAGGTTCAGAAGGGGAAGCAGAAGATAATAACCAATCAGATGGAAGATTAACATCCTTCCATGATATAGTCTTAGGAACCATCATGTTGGATTTATCTTCATTTATCTGTAATAAAGTTGTTGTACCTTTATTACTTTTAATTTTAGATCTTGGGGTTATTGTATTCATTACTTTATAATAAACTCTATAAGTGATTGCCATATGTTCACTTAAAATTTTCATATCATAACCTTGTGTTTTAATATTTAAAGTTAAAACATCCATTATATTTTTATCTGTTAGAGAAACAGTAAAATCAGGGAAACAATTAAAGAATATTGGGCCATTACAAAGACTAGTTTCAACCAATCCTAATAATGAAGCATCAAACTGATTGTGCCTACAGTCTCTTAAGGCAATCATTAGACATGCATTTAAACCTTCTCGTGTTAAAGGTTTAATACTAATTTGAACTAATCCAATATGCATAAAATTATAATTATCTTTATGCTTTAATATTCCTGGATCAAACATGTGAATGGTTTCCAGTTGATTGATAATAGGAACAGTTCTTTCTACTGTTTTAATAATTTTCTTTGATTTAAAATCAAAAGTATTTATCATGTATATTTCATTAGGAGATACAACAGGCATCTCCCAAGCCTTATATTTTTCAATAATTTCTTTATATTCTAATTCTGAAGAATTTTTTAATAATTCTTTATCTAATTTCATTTTGACTAATTTTTTACTAGAGCTTCGGCTTAGCATTATTACCAATTATTATTATTGTTTCTAATATAATTTTTCTTCTCACAAAGTCCCTCGGTCAACGACTTACTGGTTTTACTACCCTTAATCCACGGAATTTACTACCAACGCGACTAGAGAAGACCTTAATAAGATTCCAAATTATACTATTACAACAATAATTCTTGGCTCTGATACCAAATCCCACCCAGGTACAATACAAGATTAACAATACAAGATTAATATAATAAAGAGATAATTTAAAGAGAAAGAAATAATTTAAAGAGAAAACTTACATGAGCCTTCCATGATAATTGAAAGATAATTATGAAATATTGAAAACGGGATGATAGATGGAAACTTCCTTCTTTATTGAAATATTCTTATTGAAATATTTTACAGGATAAGAGAGTACTCTATCCGAAATGATAAAACTAAATTCTGAAACTAAAAACTAAGTTCTGAGTTCTCTTATCAACTGAGAACATCTATATATACACAATTCAAAGCTACGGATTTGAAATCCGGATCTAAAATTGAAAATAAAATTGCAGACACCAAGAATCTGCTTTAAGTCACATAATACCTTTAATAATAAAAGATAAGAAACATTATCTTCAAAGGAATCTGCTTTCCTTTAATAATTCAACTTTCATCATTATTTAGGTCTTATCTGGGCCCCATCTATCCCATCATGTTGTGATACCTTTTTCCAGCTGTAAATTCAATTATTTCGCTGGAGACTTTCCTAGCTGCTTCTCCTTTTTCAGAAGAGAAATAATCTGCAATTTGCTTTCTTCAGATGCATTGAACTCTTCATAAGGATCCTGAGCATCTTCTTGTTCTGCTTTAGAATCCTGAGTTCCCAAAATTTCCATAGCTTCTTTAGAGCTCTTGGATTTCATTGAGGAATCTTCTTGAGATTTAGAGGAATTAGTTGCTACTCCCTCCATAATCATGTCCAATGTCTTCTGGATTGTTAATTGTAATTGTTCCGAAGAGGATGATTCTTTCTTTTTCATAGAATCCTCTAAAAATTTTATAATTGCCAAAGGATTAATTTGTTTTTCAGAAATCTCCTTCAAGCGGGGAGAGTCCATAATGGCTTCATTCTGGTATAATGTGCAGATGCTGCATATCTCTTTAGATACAGACCCTGTTTGAAATTTGGGCCACCATTTGAAATAATAGCTCATCCCTAAATAAGGGAAATCTTCTTTATCATCCATAATTGCAGTATAATTCCAATGCCATATCCATGGAATTTTAAACTGAGCCACAAATAATAATAAAGCCTTTTTTCCTTTAACTAAGGCTGATAATTTTGCATTCCTTAATTGTGGATGCAATTGGGCATAAGCCACAAATAATGAAGATAATTCAGAAGTTAAAAACTCCCTGGTTGGATCAATTCTCTCCCAATAATTTAAAAACCAATTAGGAATTTCTTCCTATTGAAAATCATGATTAAACATAAAGAACCACGAATGTTTTCTCTGCGGGTTCTGGTATAGAAAAGCATATTGCCATGCTTCCATATAATTCCAATAATTATAATAAAATAATTTAGCAGAAGTTTCTGGATCCACATACCTCCTTAATTGTCCTGGACTGGAACCCCATTCTTGCCAGGAGATAATTTTCATGATTTTGGCTTTTGAAAAGTCAATAGAATTATAAGCATTCCTCTTATGTTGGAAGAATACTGAAGCTGTTTCGCTTAAAATAATTTCATATTGAACTCTTGTTTTCTGAGCTTGATTAGGAACATATATGCCTTGTTCAAAATATTTATTGGCAATTTTCCATGGCTCACTAGCCCATTTGCAATCATTGTCTTCTATAATCATAAGATAATCATAATGAGGATGTTGAATCAAATCCGTCATTTTTTCTTTTCCATCAATATGAGCCTCAAGTGCTACTTCCTTCATTGATTTATAATTTGAAGGTGTCATAGGATAATTTTGCTCATATGTCAAAGGAGCATGTCCATAATTGTCTTCTTTTGATAAAGAAATATCATTAAGGATAATTTTTCTTCCCCTACCCCTTCCTCTGGGGTTTCTTCCTCGGGAAGAGCCTCTTGATGATGATGATTGACCACCTCTTTTAGATGGCCCTACATAATTCTCTGTAAAAATTCTTGAGTCAAGAAGTCAGGAAGAGAATTTTGATCCCCTTTAATGTATTCAATTGTAAAATCAAACACAGATAATATAGCTTGCCATCTAGCAAATATTTGTTTAGAAACAAGATTTTTAACATCTTTTTCAATAATGTCTTTTGCAGCTTTGCAATCAATTCTCAAAATAAATTCTTGATTTAATAAATCATCCTGAAATTTAGAAATATTTTTTACTATTGAAAGCATCTCTTTCTTAATAGTAGCATAATTCATTTGAGCAGGATTCCATTTACCAGAATTAAAACTAATTAATTCCTCTTTATTAGTAATTGGATTTAATTGTTTTAAAATCCCTCTATAACCTATGTTACAGGCATCTGTCTCAACAATTTTCTTCCAATTATGATTAGCCAAAACTAAACATGGAATTTTCTTTACTTTTAATTTAATTATTCTAACAGCTTTGGTATGTTCATCATTCCAAGCCGGAGGATTCTTTTTCAATCTATCATATAAAGGAGCACTATCATTTGTTAAATCATTATAAAAATCTGCAATATAATTAAGACTACCAAGAAATCTTTGTAATTGAGTCTTATCCTTAATTTCATCAGGAAATTTTTCTGAAAAATCTATAGATCTGTTAATAGGAAGATAATTAGCCTTACTAATTTCATGACCAAGAAATCTTACCTTAGTCTGAAATAATTTCATTTTCTTTTCTGATAAAACTAAACCATTCTGTTGGATAATATTTATAAAAATATTCAAATGTTTAAAATAATTTTCTAAATTAACAGAGAAAACCAAAATATCATCAATATAAACAATTATAAAATCAGAATAGGGATAAAAAATATTATTCATAATATTCTGAAATTCAGATGGAGCATTTTTCAAGCCAAATGGCATCACATTCCATTCATAATGACCAAAAGGAACTGTAAAAGCAGTTTTATATTTATCTTTCTCATTAATTTGAATTTGCCAATATCCAGATTTTAAGTCAAATTTTGAAAAGATATAAGCCTCATTTAATCTTTTTAATAAATCTTTCTTGTTAGGTATGAGATACCTAATCCATTTTAAAGATTTATTTAGGGGTTTATAATTAATAACTAATCTTGGTACACCTCTTTCGATTTCTGCATTTTTATTAACATAAAAAGCAGCACAACTCCACGAAAATGTACTATCCCTTATTAAAGATTTTTCTTTTAATCCTTGAATTTCTTTTTTACAAAATTCTAATAATTCCTTATTCATTTGTATAGGTCTGGCCTTAGTGGGAATTAACCTATCAGTAAAATTATTTTCATAAGGTAAATCAACAACATGCTTTTTCCTGTTCCAAAAAGTTGTTGGTAATTCACTACATAAATTCTTCTTTATTTTTTCTTCTATCTGTCCAATCCTATATTTTATTTTATCATTTTCTAATTATTTTTCTATACTCTTTATTCTTAGATCATTTTGAATAAAATTTAATTTTTTTTCTTTATAAATTAAATTATCTTTTAATTCATTAATTTCTTTTGTTTGAGGATTTATAATAAATTTAAAAATAATTTCTTTACAACAGAGCAAACTATACTATTACAACAATAATGCTATAATTTGTATAGCATTATTATGTAGTATTGTTATAATTATGTATGTATGTATGTATGTATGTATGTATGTATGTATGTATGTATGTGTATATAAGTTGTCATTAATTTTTTTTTTGGGTTTTGTTTTTACATGCCTCTAAAAATGATTCAATAATTCATATAATTCCATTTAACTCAAGAATAAGTTCATCACATTAATAATTGTCCATGGTATACTTATGAAGTTTTATAATAATCATGTTAGAACATTAATATTTCAGATTATTATTAATTTGTCACAACATTTTATGATATAATAATATCAACTTGTCAATACAATATCGTTGCTCATATATATTTTTATTGTGCATGCGTCATATAAACATTAAAATTTAAACAGAAATAAAATCGCAGCTTATTAATTGAAAACACACTCAACTGAATGTGATTAACTACAATTACATTATTAAAATGTCATTAACCTCATTACGATTTAATTACAATTGCAACTCATAATCACACCAAATTGCATAATGCACACCTCCCTGGGTGAGAATAAATCTTTCTAATTAAAGAAGGTGGGATAAACTCGATGATCTTAATCTAAAATCAACGAGACAATCGTGTCATTCATTAGAATTTATGTGTCACCCAAAGAAATGGGAAGCAACCAATATTTTTCAAAAAAAAAACAAAACTTTTTATATATATAAGTA
Source organism: Centella asiatica (assembly GCA_014636745.2). NCBI lineage: Eukaryota > Viridiplantae > Streptophyta > Magnoliopsida > Apiales > Apiaceae > Centella > Centella asiatica. The sequence continues at coordinate 25,730,447 of CM025787.1, forward strand.
AAAAGATATAGGTTAAAAGATAGAATATTATGTATTGTAGTCAATATAATTAGGGTCTTTGCTCAGATAAAAACGATAATGTGCATAAATACAATTAAATTCCATGGAAATAAGTTGAAGAACATAAGAAACATGTGACAGATACAAAGGTTGTCAATTCATATTCAAATATATTTTCCATATAAGAGATGGTGTTATATAGGCATAATTAAATCATCTCCCTCCCTATTAGAATTAACTTAGTCCTTCACTTCAAGTTAATCATAACCTTTCATTTATTATTAATAATAGCATAATTATATTGTTACATGTACCCTCATGTTACTGGATCAATATAATTAAAGATTTTTGATCAATTTGTGTGATGTATTTTGCAAGAACATCTTTGAGTTAAAGAGAACATTTTAGTTTTTAAAACAAAATCAGAAGAAAATCTTCTTAATTACAAGTACGTACCAAATTTGGAACCACAGCAATTGTAATTATAATGTTGAAATCTGCTGTCGAAATGATCAAATTAAGCTTTTCAAATGCAATCACAGATCACATGACCAAAAATAGTGCCAAAAAATCCTTGACTGAACCCATTATTATCCGATTTAAGTTGTCAAACCATTCTTTTCAAATGCAAGCACAGATTACATTTGACCAAAAGTTTATTTTCTGCATTTTAAATTAGATAGCAGAACTTAAGAATCAGATTATTATGTTTGAGTAATTATTAGGAGGAAACCTTGACTTTGAAATAATATATTCTAGCAAGTGATATATATATATATATATATGAAAATAAGAAAATTGAGTTATATTTTATTTTTATAATCGTATCATTTGCTTTGGTTTCCATAATATATGAGAAAAATCTAACCGTACAGATTAAAAGAACATGCAAAAATAAACTATATGTAATTTTTTTGGACTTTTTTGAGTTTTTTTACATAATTTTTATAATCATATAAAAATTAATATATCTTACCCATTGAAAATACACAAATTTTACATAATTATAAAACCATACTGTACACTATGAAATAATTTGAAAATTTGTATACTACTCTATCTTTTGATATTCTTTCAATTCATATCTTTTGATATTCTTTCAATTCATATGGTTGGATTTTTGAGATAGGTTATGAATTCATAGATATAAAAGTAGTGAGTATGATTTAAAATGTGAGTTATAACTTAATTACCTTAACTTATATATATAACGTGAAATAGATTGAAACCTATTGTTTAAAAATAGGTTGTAATAGTTTTTTCTTGTATTTTGCAAAGTTTTTACGAATTCTAAACGTATGGATGGATATAGCATTCAAAAATATGAAGATGTACAAAATTTTATGATTTTTCGTGATGCGTAGATTATTTTTTATAACTATATAAAATTATGTAAACTTTTACTCACAAAAAAAATTTTGAACTTGCATAATTGAAAAAACTATGAAACACATCATATAAACTTATAATTTTATATACTCTATTATTTTTTAAATTTGTTTTAATCCGTACGGTTAAATTTTCAAAAAATATGAAAAAAATTACTACGGCCCAAAATTTAAAAATAAGTTGCAGTCTATTTCTTGTAATTGCGTGTGTGTGTCTATATATATATATATATATATATATATAATATGGTGGAGCAATGTTTTACAACTTTTCATGCGAAAGAGAGAGAGGCCAACTTAACAACCACGGAGTCCCCATTTCGACTACAAAGTGCGACACACAGACAGAGGATATGGGCCATGAGTTTGATTACTATATATTCCCAAATTTATTTGACGTAAATTTTCTTTATAAAATCTTTATTCTATCTTTACTTATTTTACGTATCTCAACCGTAAAATTTACTTATATATATGCACACGCAAATAAATAAAATTTTTTGTTGAAATATCAAAACACTTTGTTCATTTGGCAATCTAATTTTGAGCGAGCAATGTTCTTTATACATGAATAAAGTATATTTCTTTTTTTTTTGTTCGGTTGGCGTTGGGGGTTGGGGGGGGGGGGGTTACTGTTCTTTATGGGTTGTGGTGTCAATTCTTTTCTTTTCCTAGGTTTAATACACTATATAACCATAAAGAGAATACAAAATTGGAACAAAAACCATATTTTGTAAAAAGAGAGAAGACAAAAGGGCAAAGGGGCAAAGAATCAAAATCTAAAAAGACCAGCAAAGAAGAAGAAGCAAGCACACAACATTTAAAAGCATAATGTTTAATGCTTCTCCCACCAACCAAAGTGCTAAATGCTAATGTATGTATGTAACAAAGTGTGTGTGTGTGTTCTTCCAATTTGCATACACAAACAATTAAGGACCACCAAATCAAAGTAAGTGGGCAACAATATCACCTTTCTCAACATGACTTGGTGCGCATTTTCGACCAAGACATGGCCAAGGCCATGGTTTTTACATCTATCTATCTTCAAGAAAATGTTCCATTTTCCGAAAATGTCCCATTTTCTTTAATTTTTCACGTCAAAACAAAAGCGAAAAATGTTGGAAAAGATCAAGAATTTTAGCTAGTAATGGCATCTAAAAATACCAAGGGGTGAAAATTAAAGTGGTAATTGTAACATATAAGCATGAATTTCACGATGGCACAAAGAGTCAGCAGAGATGCCCTGTTCCTGAAACTGTTGGGCATGAACTTACAAAGGGAATGGATCCAATTTGACAGCTGGGGGTGCCTTAATTGTCCTAGCTCATAATGGATGCATGGAAAGTGACATTGAAAACCAAAAAAAAAGGAAATAAATGAAATCGCATAGTAAGTTTTTTTTTTTTAACGAGTATGGGTATTATTTATTACGTTTTTATGTTAGGAATCTACATGTACTCAGATTAGAAGTATTGATTCTCTCTAAGTTGGACTTAAGCAATCTTTGTATTAGTGATACAATTATAAATTAGGAATATTGTATTTAACGAAGGTTGGTTCAGCCGCAAGATTTAACAAACGTTTTCATTATGGTGAAAGTTCGAGTTTTAGTAGCCGAGATTGAGAGTTCCGGTCTTGTTAATTATTCTTCTTTATGTGTAATCTATAAATATCACTGTAAGTTTTCAAAGAGGTTTGGCCTGAAGAGCCTCTTTTCAATTAAATTTTATGTATCGAAAAGTTAATTTTAAGCTTATAATTATTATCTTACCCAACAAACTATAAGAATCCACAAAAATAATTTTAAGCTTATAAATATTATCTTACCCAACAAACTACAAGAATCTAAAAGTACTTGAGGGTTGTTTTTATTTTTCGGCAAAAGCAAAAGCATGTATTTCTGGGGAAAAAAGTAACTTACAAAAAAGAGGGTAGAAAACAAGTATTGAAATGCTTAAGCACATGACAATATTTTTATTTAGACAAACTTATCTTTTTTATTTAAATGAAATATGCTACCAACATCATTCTACAAAGTAAATTGTGAAGGGTGCAGTACATGTCCAAATAAAATCTATCAATTCCTCTTAGAGTTCCTGCATTGTCAATATCAAGTCCTCTCTTGGATATTGGTAAATTTGGTTGAGTCAAAAAGATAAAATGTGATTAAAAATTCCTAAGCATTTTTTTAAAAACAAGTTTGTGAATGATACATAAATTTTTTTTTGGTGTAATTCGTTCATTTAAAAAAAAAATCAATCATTTATTCTCTTTCTTTTATGGAAAAATTTCACACTCCCATCAAACAAAGTATGGCCCATTACTAGTTTCAAGCCAAACAAGGAGGCAGAGAGAGGAGAAAGGGTGGGTGGGTGGGGTTAAGGGTGCTGTTTAGTTGGTCTTGTCCACATGTGGGAGTCCCTCCTAATTGCATCCATGTGAACTTTCAAAATCCATTTAATATTAACAAAACAACAATTCCTTTTCCTCATGAGTCCCTTAGAGAGAAAACTATTCCTTGAAAGTTATGACTCTTCATTTCCTGTTTTCACTTCACATTTGTTGCTAATCAACTTACCAAGAACCTTAAAGTGTCTAAAACCTTATCAAACTTGCACAAACAACACATCCTTGAAGTGTCTAAAACCTTATCAAACTTGCACAAACAACACATCAGTTTCACATGCTCTCCCTCAAACTTGCACAAACAACACATCAGTTTCACATGCTCTCCACTTCTACGTTACTACTTGAAGAGAAGTACTTCAATTTTTTATCTTCCCATAATTTTAAAAAGTCCTCTCTCTCGCGTGCACGCATTTTATCTTATTTGTTCTAATACAATACCACCAGCCCCAACAAAAAAAAATAAAAAATAAAAAAATAGTGTGTTTGATTGTAACCACATCATACATCAATTTGCAAATGGTAACTGCATATGCTTCATCTTATATGTGCAAGTAGCCAATTTTTGGTTCAACTTCCTAGACAATCCTTCCCTTCTGCTCAAGTTGCTTAAGAATTGTGAAATAAAATAAAATAAAACAAATATTCATATGCACCGTTGTAAAAATTGTTATTTAGACCGATTAATACCTCTGACTAGGCACTAGGAGATCCTTTATCGCCTATTCCCTTTTTCCGTGTATCTTCAATTTAATTTTGACTAATCTCATTAAACCTTCATTTAGATACTCGGCGATCTCTTATTATCTAAGTCTGATTAGCGTTTTTCGTAACATGGTTCGTATGAGATTATTACTCAAGGTCCCAGCTCCTATTTTTGTATTTATTTTTAATTTTTCCTTTTTATGAAACTTAGCCAGATGACACATTATTGATTAATCTCCAAAATGCCAATAAAAAGTGTTTTCATCATAAAATTGGATTTTTGGAAAAAATAGCAGTGAATATTGATCCTGCTGTTATGCTCAAGTTGCTCAAGAAAATAAAAAATGAAAACAATATTATAACAAAGGTTTTTACATTGTATTCCCGACTTAAATGGAGGGACAAACCATTGAATTGTTTTCACCTCAAGAAAGTGTCACAAATGTTAATGAGTTGTGGTCCAACCCTTAAAATTTTCAAAAAGTAACAGTAGTGCAAGAGAATTTAGTTGCATTGGTCCACTTTGTAATAAAGTTTCATGAAATTCATTTAAATGAAGAAAAATAACATACTTTTAAATGTAAATACAAATTGCTAGGCGCCTGGGCCCTCATAGTTTTGATAACCATAGGGTCATCATGGAAATAGGTTTCCCTTAATAAAATAGAAACAGTTTACACATCACAAACCTTTTTCTTAATTAAGAAATTTACCTTTTCCTTTTCCAACCTTTTTAGATAATAATAGTAATAATTCTTAATACGGACAGTATTACATATTTCTTATCACATAAAAAGAGTATGACACTAGATAAATTAAAATTTATTGAATCTAACGTTACTTGAGTTAAAATTGATCGTTATTTTAGTATTTTCATCATGTTAAGAGTTCAAAATTTTCTAATCGTGTTTTTTGATAGTCATTATATAAATACCAGTACAAACCCTATATGTTCTAACTCCAGACAAAAAACCTCCCATTGCCTAAATTTTTATCAATCAAAATCAACTGTCCAAGCAAACAAAATTAATAATTACAATTCGAATTACAAAAATTTGGCACCACTGACTAGGGTAGCTGTATATATCAAACGCCAAGAAATATAAATATGTGTGTGTGTGTATATATATATAGATGAGTAGCTAGCTAGCAAACTTTTGAATTAAGGGTGAATTCTACAAAGCTGAATCCTTTTACAAGTGTATCAGGACAAGGAGAGAACTGTGAGTGGAAGTTAGCAAGCACACAGAGTGAATTAAAGTGTGGAAGATGACATGAAGAAAGCCGATTGGGCAAACAAATGGCAGGCTCTGTCAATATTACTAATGCTCCTCTAGTATATGTATATGGGCAACAAGGGCTTGGTTGAAATTATATTTATGTACAATAAAGATGAGACAATTGTACTGTACCTTAGAAATGCACCATTGTGATGGACAAAAACCAAATATATCAACCAACCCTACTCTTTCATTTCATCATCAGACATTGTCTCTTTTAACCCCACCCCACCCCACCCCACCCCACTGATCTCTGTTTTGTTTATTTTCATCCATTATATATATCATCCAGAAAATAGTGTATAAATCGAGTGGCCAAAAGAAAGTACTTTAGATAAGCATATGCTAGTTACAAATTGTTGTGCACGTTTATAACTGATAATTTTTTTAACTAAATTACTACCCCTCTGTAAAATATTGTAGGAAACTATGATTTAAGAGTTATTCATGTACTTCACAATTTGCAGCATATATACATCTAATGAGGTCGGCTATAGTTAATTGTAATGTACATTTCATGAGGTCTTTTATTACATACATGTTGAAAGATCAAATTATGGTGAATATATTGGGTGAGAGATGAGTTAGTATTAGCATAGAGATTTTGACGATAAAAAAAATTAGCATTCAATGAGGTCCCAAATTTAGCTTTTTATTTGCATTATAACATCTTGTACATCAACAATTAGAGAATGCACTAGTAGTGTTATTGATAAATCATTATCTAATACTCCCTCTTTTTTTTACATGACGTTTTAAGGTTTCTTCCCCTTATTTTTGGTGGTCATTTTTTACTTTAAAATTATTATTTTTTCAAAAATATCCTTTATATTTGTTTACTTCAATATTCAAAGTAAGCTACCTTTTATTAAATGAAATGTAAGGATAATAATGAAATAAATTTCTAAAATTAATGCTATAATAATGCATTAATCACAATTTTTAGTCCGTGTGAAGCGAAAGAAAATGTCAACTTTTTTCTAAAAAGGAGGGATTATATGTGCGTCTGTGGGGTGGGGTGGGGTGGGGTGGGGTTGGGTGGGGTGGGGTTGGGTGGGGGTGTCCCAGCGAATATTCATATAGTAGTATAGTTATATGGATCGGGCCTACCCAGCACCATGGAATGCCTGCACAGTTTAGGTGTTCCATTGATGTTTCACTAGTGTGGACAAAATCTAGCATTATGCATTATGATTATAAGGGGGGTCAAACCAATACATGCTCAACTATTGTATCATATGAATGGATGGAATAAAGTCTTTGTCCAAATTAAAGCTCCCAAACTAGCTTCTTTTTTCTAACACAATCGAAATGTTCAATAGGGTATCCAAAATATCTAAACTATCCAAATTATAACCAATATACTTAGCTTGATACAATATATTTTAATATTTTCTTATTTCTTGGATTTTTCAGTTCCAGCCTGATTATCTTTCACCTTCCAAACATTCTGGCTATGGTGGGTAGCGTCTGCAAGATCGATGATACATTACAGTGACATTATTGAATGTAGATGTAAATATGTAGAATAAATTATTAATATATTTTCGCCCACAAATTAACTCAAAAAGACCAGCTCACGATCTAATAAACATTTCGTATGTCGACAGATTTATAATATTTCTTTCTTTTTTTCCCAAATAAGGTATTAACATATCAAGTACTTATTGAATTGTAAATTGAGTTTTGCAAATTAATTTGTGCGCCAAAAATTTACTCATAGATTATTTGTAATGAGTGTGCCCTCCATTTATTTCCAAAACTAATTACCAGAAATAATTTTGATCAGCTCAAATGATTGATCAACTTGAGAATAATGATCCTTGTAGAAGTACGAAAAGACTAAACATATGAAAGGATATTATTGTATCAGCAGAAAAGCAACAAATATTTGTTGAAGGATCCAACTTAAAGTTAATCAGCATTATTCAGGATCTAACACGTAATGTGCTTAATGCTTGTTTTTTTTTTTTTTTTTTTAAAGTTGGGGAAGAGGGTTGGGGTGGGGGGTGGGGTAGGTACATAAAGGACAAAAATATGAAGAAAATAAACTATGAACAAGTCCAAACCGTTGATCTATCAACAAATTTAGCATTTAATTTTTCGTCCAAGTATGAATTGGACGCATCATAACTTTTAATTTGAAGTTAATTAGTTCAATAATGAATATTGAGTTTGAATTAAATTACATAATTTATAATTTATTTTAGAGATGAGTCAATTATCACTTTCATAATTAAAATACTTCTAATTTTATTAATGAACGTTAGTTGGACAAAAACATCCGTCTCTACAAAGAATATATAACTTTTTCAAAAAATGTCATCGTCCTCTTAATTATATATGCATGAATATATATGTATATATGTATATATATATATATATGTATATGTATATGTATATGTATATGTATATGTATATGTATATGTATATGTATATGTATATGTATATATATATGTATGTATGTATATGTATGTATGTATATGTATATGTATATAGAATGATTCATAACTTATATTAGTTATAAGTTTTTTGTAACTAACTCAACAAACACCGTTGTATCATTTTTCAACGGTAGTATAAATTTTTTTTTTCTTCTGTATTCGTTACTACTAGTGGCATAGAAGAAATATATATATGCATAATTGATGTGAAGCACATAAGTAGTAGTAGAATGCTAAAAATGATGATTAAAATTTAGTAAGTTAATTAGAAACATGTTTATGATAAATGATGATGAATAACACTGTATGGTCCCCCATAACACAATGACCATCAACATTTTATTTCAGGCCTTAAATACTCTCCTTGTCAACTAGGATGCTGGTCCAACCTTGAAATAAATTGCAGAAAAATAGAGGCAAATTGTGATAAACTTTACATCATTAGTTATGGATTACAGGCTTTCATTAGTGTTTTCTTTGAATTCTTCTTCATGATAGAGTTGAATTGAAAGGGAATGTATGAGTAGTACTAACAGTTGGCACATTAACTTTTTGGCTTTTCCTCCTAAGAATGTGAATATTTGGTCAAATTAATAAACAATTCTGCTAGTGATTGTATGTGGTAGAATAAGATTATCTTTTACATTTGAAATTTGTAACTAAATATGTTATTTACATTACAGAAAATAAAAACATAACTCATTAAAAGCTGATCAAATCCAAAAGAGAAGGATTTTAATAGATATAAGAAAATCCTGAAAAGACTGAGTCCCGAAAATTGTATAAAACTGCTAAACAACAAACTATGTCAAAATTATTGGAAATTACAAAACAAAATTAAGAAAAACTCCCGAAAGCGGCACAAAGCGAGCCAACTAATTTATTTATTGTTTATCAACCATTATGATATTATATATATATGACATATAACTTATAAATAATTGCAAACTACAGTATATATAGTTATACTTATTCATTTGCTTGTATATATAGCTCAGATGAACAGCCAAGTCATTTATTATACTTCCTCCATTCCAAAAATAAGGTTACATTTCAAAAAAAAAAAAAGTTACATTTGAATTTTTTTTTTTGTTATTTTGCTATAAATTAAAAAATATTCAATTACAAACTTATAGATCTCGTCATAAATTAAAGATTTATAACAAAATTTATTATTTGTAAATTTAATTGTTGGTCAAAGATGCCAAATTAATAGCCGTCAAAAATCTAAATACTGTTATTTTTGTGGAACGGAGAGAGTATATATATATATATATATATATATATATATATATATATATATATAT
>CM025787.1:25749457-25794267 GCA_014636745.2 Centella asiatica
AAGGTTACTTCAAATTGAATTTAAACTAACTCCTTAAAAACCGTTAGATTAAAATATGGATGGCTATAATTAAAGTACTCTCCCTCCTCATCCTCTTATTGTAGGGGTGGATGTTGAGAGAGAGTGATTATTCTCTTTGGTCATTTAAGGGGTGGATAGGCTGCAGTGAAATTACCACTTTACCCTTCGTCAAATTTCAAAGTATATACACATTAAAATAATAAAAAATATTATTATAAATTATAAATAAAATTATAAGTAAATTTTTTATTAAATGTCAATTTTTAATTATTAATATAACAATATATTAAATTTAATTAGTATATAAATAATATTTAATATATCCTAATTTAGTGGATTAAAATTAATATAATGCTAATTTATCACCATTTTAATACTGATAATATTATATATTAATTTTAATTAATATATAAATAATATTTAATATATCCAATTTTAATGGATTAAAATTAAGTGCTAATTATATCACCGTTTAATAGTATATAATAATATTATATATTAATTTTAATTAATATATCAATAATATTTAATATATGCTAATTTAGTGGATTAATATTAATATAATTCTAATTAATATTACCACTTAAGTAATAATAATATTATATATTAATTTTAATTAATAAATCAAAAATATTTAATATATCTTAATTTAGTGGATTAACATTAAACTTATGCTAATTAATATCACCATTTCAATAGTATTTAATAACAGTATATTTAATATATAATAATATTATTATATCCTAATTTTTTTACATAATACTATATAATAATAGTATTAATATTATTATTATAATAGATTTATTAGTAACAAATAATAGTATTATTATAATATAAACATATTAATTAAAAAATTCACAATATATATTTTCGAAGGGGCTCTTATGATAGTTAAGGTGCGGTGCTCGGTGATAACATTATCAATTATATTGCATGATTGTCCCTCAATCTTGAATTCGATTCCTGACAAAAAAAAAAAAAAATTATAGGGATCCACCCATTCGCCTATTAAAAGGGCGAATGCCTTTGAGTTATTAAGTTCGCTAGCAGCTCTCTCTTTCTCCTCTCTTTCTTTGTTCGCCACTTTCTTTCTCCTCTGTTTCTTTGCCTGTAGTTTTTGAGTCTTTGACACTTAGTTTATCAAGCTCTTTCCCTCCGTTCGTCTCTAAGCTTGTGTTTGTACTTCCGTTCGTCTCTAAGCTTGCATTTGTGCTTCTTGTTAACTTTTTCATCCATCAGTGGAATAAGAGAAATCACCGATAGAGGTAAAAAAAAATTTCTTTTTATTTTTTTTTTAAAATTTCATTTTCTTTAGATATTTGTAGTTTTAGACTAGAAAAATTACATGTTGTTAGGTATAAATGATGATGATATTTAGAGTTTTATTTGTGCATTCGTATATACTCAGGGTATTCTATAAACCTAAGTATATGCACATTTTTTGCATCCACTGATGATCAACTTAGTCATCAGGGAATGAAGTATTACACACTAGACAAGTCATCAGTTGAAACTTCTAAAGGACTTGATTATGAAGAGGAATGTCTGTTGTTACTCAAGAACACTTAAGTATTCCGAACATCAGACATTCCAAAACAAAATCAACAAAGTTTCAGTGATTAAAACCATCAGGGATAACAAAGGCAGACCAACCTATCAGGGGAACGTGTCAGGGTATGGCAGTGGCAAGCCACGCGTCAAGACATGACAGTAACATGGCAACCCGCCAGGGGAACTCATCAGGGTATGACAGTGGCAAACTAACCCGTCAGGGAAATGCTCAACACTGCATCAGTGGATGTTTTGAGTCTTAACGTCAGGGGATCAAGAAGTACTTGGATAATTCAAGTGAAAGTTGAAGCACTGATCGAGTCTTAAACAAGATTTGTCATCAGGGGATCCAGAAACACGATCAAGTCCACATCAGGGCTTGCTATCAGTGGACAGTTACGACGGCATACACTCGTCATCAGGTCTTACATGCAAATCAATAAAACTTGTTATAGAAGTAAAAGATATAAACTGGAAAGATATTTCTTGAAGTTTGGTGGTTCAATGACAATTTTTGATCATTAAATGTACGCAGATCAAGGGATGAAAAAAAACAACAAAAGTAACAGCAGTCTGACATATCATTCCTAAAGTACATTGATATGACATATATGCGGCTGTGAGGGTAATATTAAAAATCACTCTTCTAGATTCTTCATAAATAATAATGTAAGACAATTATATTTAGATAAATACAAATACTAAATATAACATATAAAATTAAACGAAGTGAGTATACTGTATGAGGAGCAAAATAATAACAGATAATTACCACAGTTTTGAGATCACGAGGGATATTATTCAAGTGCAAGAGGTTATTGAAGTGCAAGAGATGTGCAGCAAGAAAATTTTAGTATTTTTCATTAACACTTGTTGGTCTAACCAATTAGGAGTTGATTTCCTTAAGTAAAGTTGATTTCCTTAAGTAAAGTAACGAATATCGGAAGAATTCTCCTTTTTAATATAATCTGATTCGACAGGTAAGATCGGTTTAGGATCATGGGATTCTTTTCTATCAGATAGGAAGGGCTATAGCACAAAATGTACTTTTGCCCCATAGATTGATATAACTTAATTGAAGTCCAAAAAATTACCGAATTAATGATTAAACTTAAAATAATTAAGTTCTTTTCACTTATATAAAATATGAGAAATTTTTTTAAAATATAATTTAATGTTATTTAACGTTTAAACATATGAGCAATGTTACACAGCTAAAAAATATGTACATTTTCTATAGCAATCTATAAGTAGCTCTTGGAATTTGAAAAATGAAATCAAACATTCTTCTTAATTTCATTCTCCTGTTTTCAAATATTCCCAAATTATTTCAATTTTCTGATTAGTTTTTTGGGTGAGGTTCGCACATTCGGAATTTATAATTGTATATTCAACTAACAAAAATACTTTTATCAACTAAACTTTTTGTTTATCTAAATTCATCAACTTACTTATAATCTCTTTTTCTGATTTAATTAGATACGAGTTTACTACCTATTTTTCCATACCGTATCCTCATTCCTCCATTGTCACAAAACGTCGTCGTGCCTCGATATTGCTGCACCATTACGTGTCTCTATTATTTGCGCAATTGAGCATCAGAGCAAGTACGGCATAAACTTTACCTTTACCTCGTCTTCATTTGTGCTTGAAGCTCGATCCCAATTCCAAACCCTAATTCGATCAATCCCACTATTCCATTTTAATTTCAAAAATTATCACCAATTCACCACCATCAACAATGTCTACATTTTCGCTGTTTAGCTTTTATCTCGTCATTTTCGCTTTCCTAACCCTAACCCTAAACTCAATCCCCATTTTGTCTCTCCAGTCCCAATCCCTAACCGGAAACCCTAATTTCGACCCCGACACTGCAATCTCCGGCGACGCCGAGCTGGTCGGAGGTTTCGTTCGACTTAATCGCCCCGCAGTTCGCTCAAACGATGGCTCTATTTTGCATAAGAAGAATCCCTTCAAGTTCATCCAATCAAGCCCTGTTTCGTTTTCTACTGATTTCACATTTTCGATTTCTCCTCAAAATGTGCACGCCCGTGGTCTCGCTCTTGAAATTAAATCTGCTTCGAATTCGGGGAAATGCTTTGGAGTTAGGTTTAATGGTAATGATGTTTGGATTGAAGTTGGTGACAGGTTTCACAAGCTCTCATCTCCTGATTTGTTTCTTAGCAATGGTGAGAAAGTTCAGTCTTGGGTTGATTATGAAGCCAGTTCGAAACGGATTGAGATTAGGGTTGGTAAATTTGGTAGCCAGAGGCCTTATAATCCGGTGTTGGTGTATCCAATCGATTTATTGAAAATGTGGAATGAAGAGGAGGTTTTTGCTGGGTTGAGTTCATCAAGGGACGAAAACGCAAAGCCGGGTATTAATGTATATTCATGGAGATTCAGGGTTAGAGATGTTCCTAAAAGGTTACATTCTCAACCAATAAATCCACAACAATTGACTAATCAACATATTGAGCAGGAGACAGAGGGGAAGAAAAGGTTTTGCCACTTGCGGGTTCTAACATTTGGATGTGGAGCACTTTTGGTAGCTACTATAGTGCTGTCCCTTTGGGCATTGTTTGTGGCTAGGAATAATGACATGGCTAAAGCAGAAGAGAATGATAGGCACCCTGCGGATTTCAGGTATCGAAAGATTAATGTAGTGGTAGACAATGGCTTTGGAGATATTAAGAAGTAGGAATCACTATGTTTTTTATGTAAATTTTTGTACTAAGTACTATTGCATCATTAATGATGCTCTGTAGTTTCAGTGTTTGTTTCAGTTAATGGTTAATGCTCATCTTTATCAATTTTATGTGTTTGATTTGATATTCTTAGATTTAAATTTTTTACCTTTGAATTGTTACACCAGTACCCTTTCTGTTCTATTGCCCATAACAACAGTCCATATTCAATTTCCTCTCATACTTTGTTTTTCTTAATAGATAAAAGTTTACTTTCTAATCAATAGTGGATGGAAAAGGTTCAATAATCTTCAAAATTCTGATCAATTGCGAGGGAAAATTTTCTTTTGAGCAGTATAATGTACCGGATGCTAAGCTAGTGTCTCAGAGAGGGCCATCACCTTCTTCCCACTGCCTTTTTTCTATTTTAATTTCAGTTGTTTGATGGCTAGTTAGGTAATGTTTTTCCCCTGGAAGTATTCCCCTAGTTTTACTAGAGAGCTCGTGGTAACCCCTTAGGTGTATCATTCTTTCATTTCGATATTGATGTCACGTTAGTGTATATATTACTCCCTCCATCCCTTTGTATAAGTCTTTTAGAAACTTTCACACACATTAAGAAATCACCAATTATTATGTTGACTTTGTATAGAAGGTCAAAAATGACTTTATATTTTTTCAATGCACAAGAATAAGTATTTATTCTCACTCTTACATGACTAACTTTCATCATATTTAATTAAGGGTATTTTTTAAAATGAATCATTAAATTCACCTTAAAAAGTGTAAATGGCTTATATGATGGGACATAAAAAAGTGACCTAAAAGGCTTATTTGATGGGACGGCGGGAGTAATAGGAAATCAATCTGGTAGTGGTTAGTTCCGAAATATTCTAGGATCTGCTTATTTCTTTGTTGTATACATAGTTGTTGAATTGTAAGGCATAGGGTATCAGAAACTCCCATATAGTATTTCATGATTCGTATTCTATAATACAAATAGTAAATGGAAAATGCAATAATCTACATTCATGCATATCTATAGTAAGATTTGACAAACGCGATGGCTTGACTAAAATGTAAGATAGACTACGATAGTCTATTTTTAAGCAGATAAATAATTAAGCAATCAAGCATTTTAGATTGGTCTGATGTTGAAGTGTGCTACAAATTATTACATGACCTGCAATTGATTTTGATATAGGTAAATAGTATCTTAAATACTCTAAATAGCTTAACATTTCTGTCAGAAGATTTTTCAAATATATTGTGACCATATGAATAGTATTGTATTGCAGCGCATACTGCAAGTCTACAATACAATGCTTGCTATATGGTGATAATTCTCTATGATATGTATCCAATTACCTTTGCATCATGTCATCACGTATGGTATTAATTGCATATCTTACAATTTTATTTACTATGGTTGTATGAAGGCTAGACCAATTCAGTATGTTTGTTATTGATAGCCTTTTCATTTGAATTTCCTTCTTAGATCTGAACTTGTGAAGTTGGCATCACTTGATTGGTTCTGAACATGAGTGTGTGTTGTTAATCTCCTAGGACCTAGTTTTTTCTCTTCACTGCTACCTTGCTAAGCAATATTATGTCACAATTATCTTCATCATATCTGTAAGCTGTTAGACGTCCTATAATTATTTCCATAGTTCTTCTATGATTGTAAATATGCAGATTTTGTGTTCTTGATGTAGTTCTTTATTACCCTTTCCAGTAAATCATACGTAAGAGGATCTGTCAATAATTTATCCGTTCATATGACGCCTTTATATTTGTTGTCATGCAATGCTATTGTCTCACAGAGTTCCATACTTTTTTTGTTTCCATGAACTTGAACACCTCTAGCTTGATTGCACTTTAGTTCACAATTAGATTGAGTTCCCCCTTTGTATGTTTCACTATAGAAAGTGCTTCGAGTTTTATATGTCAACGTATGAGGTTGGTTTTTGTTAGTTTGATATATTGAGTACTGCTTAAACCCATTTAATGTCATGTGTTTATCTCCTCTAGAAATTCGACAACATACTAGTAAGTCCTTAGATAATCTGTAAATTAGTGGTATGTCATGATTCTGGACTGGGGAGCATTGGGGAGCATCTCTCGCCTACACGTTTTTGTTACACCCCCACCACCCACCCCCACCGCCCCACACCCACCCAAAAAAAAAAAAAGAAAGGAAAAAAAAGACAATATACTAGTGGAGTCGGTTTGACTTGTAGGTGTAGATGTAACTGAGCGAAGGTAATAAAAGGTTCCGCCTCCTTCCAACTTACAAATTTCTGAAAGAATGACGATGACCTTCAGATGATAAATCTGAGTGGTATAATTATGGTGGCAATTTTTGCGTCTTGTAGTTTCTATCTCTTTCTTCTTACATTTGTATTAAGTTCTATACAGGGATTTGGATTTCATGAGATAGAAACATGAGAGTAAGAGCTCATTGTTTGTACTTGAGGCATTTTTAAGAGGGTTTCCAGGACTGCCTATATGCGGTTATGATAGTAGATAATGAATATAATGCATTAGACCATTAAGTACTAGTGCGAGTTCTATATTGGTTCTCAAAGTGGATTTTTGGAGCCTATACACTTTGCTGGCTTTAGGGTTCGCCATTGCTAACAAGAAAAGAAGACTGATATTGAATGATATGTTTCTACATGTTAAGTGATTGGATTTTGTCAGCAACTTCTGTTGTAAAAATTTGGTATTGGGTTGGATCTCTTTGCAATCTTAAGCTCGTTGGATAGACTAGAAATCAAGAAACTCAACAAGTTGGATTAACATTTTTATGCGTGTGTGCTTGTTGATATATGAAGTCTTGTTGAGGGTTTTATATGGACGTGCAGAGCTAAAAGTTAGAAATTTCAGTTCCTGGAAACATTAATGTTACGTTTGGATTGAGAGAATGAAATGAGAGACATAATATATCAAAAATTAGAAGAAATTTAGTTAAAAATTGTGACAGAAGGAGTGATAAGCAGAAATTGATGTATTTGATCTGGAGAAGATCAAATAAGTTGTGGAAAAATAACTTTAACTTGATTCTGTAAAGAATTAAATCACCAAAAAACAAGATTAAAGGATCGATTTGATTAAATTGTATAAATAATTTAATCACTCACGAGTTAAAACAAATCTGGTTGTGAAAATATAAAGGAAGGAAATTTGTATACATCAAAAAATTGCCCCCAAAAACTATGATACAACGTATGCAGTTATTTATAAGTTGAGATAAATATAACCTAATTCAACTATGAAAAGAAATCTAATTTAACTGGAAAAAAAAAACAAACTTATTTCAATTAGGAAACAAATATAGAAAGAAAAAAAAGTAAACTGCAGGTCATCGAAGGATAATTATCCATTGATGGGTTAATTCGTCATTGAAGGATAATTATTCGCTGATGGATTAATTATCCACAGATGACTTAATTTATCCACTGATGGAGTTTTATCTGTTGATGTCAACTGCTCCCACTGCAACTTTGTATGCAAAACATCAATGGAAAACAAGTCTAGATTCACATCTTTAACTACGAGACTAATTACATTATCAGCTACAATTGGTGCATCCATTGTTGATGTTGATGTTGCTGCTATTAAAGTCACTGCAAGACCAATTAATTCCCATAGATCATACTCATCTTCTTCGAAAACAATTGTCTTCAATTGAGCAACACTGTCGTCATAAATATAAGGATCCAAATCCCCATCATTGAATGTTGCACTTATTGCTACAGAGACTTCAACCTTCCAATATTCCCTTGCAAACTAGCAGCTTCCATGAAACTCATTTAGTTTGAAATATATCCCAAAAAATTTCTTCCATCTATCAAATGAAATTTGAACTATAGATTGAAATGAATGCCAAATGAGCATTATATACTGTTGCTATGGGCAAAATAGAATTTGACATGCTGCAATTGCTTAATAACATAGGGATCCAAATCATCCACCAAAGTTTACTTGGGTGAAAATTCACATCTTGTTTGTAGTATTTTGAACTCAATTCAAAACCAAGCAAGGTATATCCCTGATACAATGTAACAATAACAACATCACCCTTATTTGGCTTAGGCTTTTCAGATAATCTGTTCAAAGTGTTCTTCAGACAGAACATCTTTGAATTCAGTATGCACCTGATCTAAGATTTTAGAAGGTTCATCATGAGTTAGGTCAACTTCTAAAGGAATTGATCTTGCTTGCAAAATTCTCCTAACAATTAGTTGTGAACCACGTGTTTCAGATTCTTCCTCGGAGTCAATCTCATACTCCTCATCATTTTCCTTGCACATACCTTGCTCTTCTTCTTCAGTTGTTCCTAACTCCCTGGAAGCATAGGCTGCTTCAATTTCCTCAATGTCATGCAAGGTCATGACTCTATTGCTGGGACATTCATGTTGCATATGTTCATATCCCTTACACTCGAAACAAATCTTTTTATCTCCTAAAGTTAAGGGTGCAAAATTCTTCTCTTTATCTTGTTTTAACTTGTTGAAGTATGAAGTAAACTTAGCAACAGGTTGTGCCTCGTTTCTTTCCTCAGGTCTACCCCATTCAAAAGCCTGGTTGTTGGGCTTTCCATAGCTAATTTTTTGAGCCTTGACATGCTTCTCTACGCGCATGACCACTTTACAAATCTCCTCAAACGACCAATAAGGTTGTAGCTCAACCTTCTCTGGAATATTGGGATTAAGACCAGTTAGAAAGCGAGCAATTGTGTGATTCACTCTCTCTTCTAAGTCACATAACATTATTGACCTTTCAAATTTCATAGTGTACTCCTCAACTGAGAATGCTCTTTGTTTAAAACTCTACAATCTTAGGAATATGTCATGCACAAAGTCAGTAGGAAGAAAACGTTATTTTGTTCTAGTCTTTAGTGCTTCCCAAGACTCAATTCGTGTCTTGCCTTATTTCTTTCTCTTTGCTTTTAAATTTTCATACTACAAGTTGGCATAACCTGTGAGTTTCAGAACAGTTACTTTGAACCTCTTATGATCATCGTATTCTTTATAATCAAAGACTCGTTTTATACGTTGTAGCCACTCAAAGAATTTCTCTGACTTCATACTTCCATCAAAGTCTGGTATATCCAAACGTAAGCCCTTGTTATCATCATCATATTCTCTAACTCAACAGTTTATAGGTCTAACAACTTCCTCCTCTTCTGAATTTGATGTTCAACTAGATCTAGAGCTCCTACTTGAACTAGGAGAGGAATTTCTTCGATCTAGCCCATTCAATCTATCACTCATCTCATTGATTTGCCTATTACATCGCAAATTTTGGGGTTGCTCCAAGGTCAACCCTCGTGGAACATTCTGCTCTTCTTCACCAGTCATCTCTCTTGTTCAATTCTTATTCTGATGTAGTTTTTCTAGAATTGTTGACCAAAGCTTTGATACCAAGATGATGTATTTGATCTAGGGAAGATCAAATAAGTTGCGGAAAAATAACTTTAGATTTATTATATAAAGAATTGAATCAACAAGAAATAAGACTAAATAATCGATTTGATTAGTTTGCTTAAAGAATTTAATCACTCACAATCTAAAACAAATCCGATTGTGAAAGTATAAAGGAACTAACCACCAACTTTCAAGATAAGTGTAAGTTAAAAACTCACAAATTATGTATATATCAAAAAATTGCACCCAAAAACTATGATACAACGTATGCAACTATTTATAAGTTGAGATAAAACTAACCTAATTTAACTATAGAAAGAAATCTAATCTAACTAGGAAAGAAAATAAACCTATTTCAACTAGAAAACAAATACAGGAAAAAAAAACTAAACTGCAAGTTATCGAAGGATAATTATCCGCTGATGGGTTAATTAGTCATCGGAGGATAGTTATTTGTTGATGGGTTAATTATCCACCGATGGGATTTTATCCACCGATGTCAACTGCTCCTACTGCAACTTTGTTCTGCAGTGCTCTATTTCATATCATCGGTGTCTCGTTAGTGATTAGACTTGCTGCTATCCTTGTACTATTCACCAACCAATTTTCATGCAAAGCATCAATAGAAAACAAGTCTAGATTCACATTTTTCACTATGAGACTAATCACATTATCAGTTGCAATTGGTGCATTCACTGTTGTTGATGATGCTGCTATTAAAGTTACTGCAGGACCACTTAACTCTTATGGATCAGGAATGGGGGGAAGAATTACAATAAAAAAAATGAATGACTCATTTCTCTCCTTATTAATAGAATAAAATTACATATAAGAGGAATTGTTCATTCAGACACCATCTCTCATAAGGGCCATAAAATTTTGTGATCTACTTTAATAATTACTCATGAATCAAAGTCATTTTCTCTCTCATTTTATGATGTCAATCTAAACATAACCTTAGTGATCGGAAACTCAATTTCTTTACAGGATTTGAAGTTTATAATGAAGCAGAAGTTTCTTTTATTTTTCCTCTCTATTGATGAGATTTTTGTGAAAAAAATGTGTTTAAGTTTATGTTTCTGTATATATGTTAAATCAGCCCAAGATTAAGGCCTCGCAACAAGCTGTAAAATAATCATGAATAGAAAATTTGAACAAAATTGGAGTAGACGCCTTATTGTGGTGGTGGATATTATTGGAGCGAAAGTTACTTCAAAAATAATTCTTTTATATATATGGTGATATGTTTATAATATATAGTGAAGATTAATATGTTTACTAATGGTCCTTCATTCCATAAAAAGAGTTTTATTTAAGTTTTTTATAAATATTAATATTATATGTTTGATTAATAATTTTATGTTCAAATAATTATATGCATATATTTTTTTTTGTGAAATAAATTTTATTTTCAAATAGAATTTTTTTTTGTAAGCCGGAGTAAATAGTTTTACTTTATCAATTATATATTTGGACAACATCGGCACTTATTAATGTTTGAATGTTCCTTCACTTTTTATATATCTATTAATTAAGCGGTTGTCCATCTTAATAATCATTTGGTTATTTTGAGTCAGTAATTAAAAAAAATCTCATCTGACGGAGAAAATGAGGTAAAGTGAGAGATTTTCATGGAAAATTTTACGGTTTATAATGAATAGTTTCATCATTCAAATTGAATTCTAATTTTTTTACATCGACCCATCTTTCGCATTAATGATAATTGTCTTATCCTTTCAAACTTTCTCTCTCAAACATTTATTTTCCCTTTAATTTTTTTATTTTTATAAATCTTTCAATAATTATCTACAAAATAATTATGTTGTTATAATAATTATAACTTCAATCAAATGAATTGTACACATGTAAATGTATGTCCAGTAGACTAGTTTATATAAAAGTGAGCAAACATAAAACAGTATTCCGCATAAAGATAGTGGTTGCCGAGGAATAAAGGCATAATAATATTGATGAAATATACGTAAGCTTAACGCTTCATAGAATTGGATCCTGCTTCTCTTTTTAAAGTAGTACGAACTTGACATCATCCTTAATTTTAATGATTATCGATTATCTCCTCTAAAAAATTGATAAAATTTAAAATTTAAATTTTATAAACTAATAAAAAATCATGTAAAATAATTAATAAATAAAAATATGAATATGTGTGTGAGTTTTAAACAGTAATTTCTTATATAACCAGAAAAAAAAAAAAAAGTACTACGAACCTTTACATAAACCAATGGACGATTGGTGCTTGTGACTTCATATGTGGACTGCTTTTTCCTTGTGGTGATCATTATAGTCATGACTTATTATTATTATGTACAAATAGCAAAAGGACAATTACTATCTAACCCCAATCAATCAATAAGTGAGATTTTGATATTTAGATTCTCTATTTCTTTTTCAAAAGTTCATGATAGTGCTTACTTTTTTATAGTGGTTACTAATTTTACAAATTTTCTAGTTTAATGGTTTCTCTCATTTTTTATATGAATAAATTAATTTTGAATTCAATATGACTCATTTCTTTTAAATGTTTTGAAAGTAAAATCTAAGATTGGTAGTGAATTATTCATACTTAAAATTTCATGTTTATAGTATATTGATATTGATTTAAAGATGAAAAAGTGGACCTTCGAAAGTCAATAATATTAAATTTTTTCATGCTTTTACTTGTTTGGTATCCTAAAAGAATAAATTGCATTCTTTGACGAGTTTATTGAAGTTCACTTTCAAAATGCATAAAGTATTGGTGGTGTCTTGAGTGCTTTGGTCTAACATACTAACATAAATGAATTAGCATTCTACAAATATCTAAGAGAAAATATATTCAAAACTAGAACTTTTGAATTGTTTTACGTGTCATCACAATGACAATCTACCCGCACCCAAAAGTTTTATTCTCTCCATTTTCTTATTAAGTAGTACTCCATCTCCTTTATAATATAATTTTAGTTTTAATTTTCTTAAAGTCAAATTAACTCAATTTTAAATATAAATGTGTGTAGATTATTTAGTTTTAATCAATGTAGTAGTAGATTTTATAAATGTTCATAGAGTAATATTAATTGCAAATATTACTACCTCCGATTTAAATGAATTAAAATTGCACGTTGTTGAGATAAAGTGTAGTACATGTTAAAAAATTTAATTTTTTTAAAATTATATATATATATATATATATATATATATATATATTATATTTTTCGAATTCGCTTCACCTTATAGCTTTCCTTCCCATTGTAATTGTCATTGTAGCACGTGTGCGACGAAAGTTGTAAACTGTGTTCGGAGGAGTTATTGTCTATCGTTGGCCCCTATGATAGAATCAATCGAAAGCCTGAGAGGCGGTGGTTTACCTTACAGCAAATGTCAGCGGTTCGAGTATACTTATTTCCAACTTGTGAAATTAGCCGATACAAAACTATATGATAGCACTTAAAATAAATCAATACAATTTAGGAGTAATCAATGGAAGGACATCAATTCAAATTCTGACAGGACTAGAGGAAGAAGCCTCGGCTAACTCCGTGCCAGCAGTCACAGTAAAATGCAGTACTAGCCGATACTTGAAAGAAGTAAGAATCGTCATTATGAGTCGAGTAGATTTTTAATGATTCACTAAACCCAATATATTTATTAAAGAGAGGACAACTATTCACTAAGGTATTGATTCAGCTTGACTTGGTCACCTCAATTGTCAGCTTCACTCCAAAGAAAAAACGAAACCCTCAATCCGTTTGTTGCCAATCGCCCACCTTCTGAGTTCGAAAACCGGATGAACAATGGGTTGTTCTTAGGCATAGTTATGAACAAAGAACTATCGAGGGTTCGACAGCAAGCTACCTTAGTGTTTTTTTGGAAAACTTTTCACCAGAATTACTACAAATATATAATGAGTAAGGGGTTCAAGTATAACAATTCTTATAGACTCATGTTTGGGCACTTCACATGATGAGTAGAGCAATTGGTCTTCCTCTTGCAATCGAGAAAGACAAAACAAATAGGCATAAATAGGTATAAAGAATTTTGCGGAAAGCTATATTCGATGAAAGTCATTGAAAAGTACTATTCAAGAAAAGGAAAATGTTACTTCCGCATCAGGGATAATAAATAAGATTGAAACAAGATAAAATCGTATATCAAAACGACTTCTCAAATCACCAGTTTAAAAGATTATTTTTTATTTTTATCAAATAAAATTAAAAATATAACATGTACTAAAATTAACCTAAACGTAACTTAAATTAATTTAATCTAGAGAGAGTATAGTTTTGAGATTTTACATAAATCTCATGAAATTTAATTTTTTTAATGAGTCAAGTCTACTTTTAAAAGTCAAATTGAATCTTATACGAAACATTTTAAAATGAAAAGAGTAGTAGTTTTAGTTTCTTGCATACAATGTAGAGAAAAAATAATGCTTAATCCCTTAATTAAATATACCATTATTATCTATTTATAAATAACAAAAACAAAGATTGATGAATTAGACAATTTACGTTAATAGACAAGATATTCCAAAGAGAGAAGAGAAATCAATGGTAATATTGAAAAATAGACTTTTTTTTTTCTTTTTACAAAAAAGTTTAGGTTAAAAAGGAGTCCAGTCTAACGTCAAGATTGAATACCACCGCTGTATTGATGATGTGGTATCTCTTATTTACATGCGTAAGATGTGGGTTTTACTTCTTTGTTTTTTTCTCTCTCTCTCCCTCTCCCTCTTCACATCCTCTTCCCGTCCATGTATACTGTACAGCCGTAGAATCACAATTTTCTCTCACTTTCAAACAATTGCATTGAATATTAACTTCAATAGGTTTATAATTTACGTGAGACATATGAAAGTTTCTAATTGTTTGAGCAATTACTCTTTCCGTTCTACAAAAATAAAAATATTATAAATTTTTGAAAAATATTAATTTTACATGTTTGACTGAGAATTAGATATACAAATAATAATAAAAATTCATGAAATTCATTATAAATCTTCGATTAAAGATAAAATTAAAAGATTGTAATGACAAATTTTAAAAAATATAGTATTATAATGAAAAAATTGTGCAATGTTACTTTTTTTTTAAACAAATATTATTCTTAATTTTATTTTATTTTTTTGTACTTCTCATCTGGTATTCGGGTTATCTCGACTAATCCAGAAGTACTTCGATTAAACCTTTTTGAGAACAGTGCTCCCAACCGTATATTTTACATTTTCATAACTCAAAAGAAAGACAAATTTTTCCATTTGAATTAACACATGTTTAAACGTCAACCAGCTACCTTCTCCCTTAGGCGCCAAGTATACTTGAAGTTATATTTGATTCAAGTGATCTGTTTTGTAATAATATTTCCTGAAGAGAAAAATGGATCAGTTTTAATCCCGTAAGGTGCAAATCTGTTCGTGCAATAATTTGGACAATTTTGGGACACATTATATATCATTTGCATCAGAATATGGAAAAATAAATCAATCCCATAAACAATTATTAAGTTTATCCAAAAAGAAATTACAATCTATTTAAAGAAAAATAAAAAATAATTTAAAGAAACTCTCATTTAAAGGGAGCGAAAAATTACGCTATGCTCTCTATAGTGATTTGCAAGTTGGTACACTTGAAAGCATTGATTTGCCTACCAAATTGTTCTGTTGGAGGATACCTTTAATTACCTCCATTTTTTTGGCTTAATAAAATCTTTATTTTTTTTATTTGCTCACTCCTGAATGTTTGAATTCATTATATCATGAAATACGAAAATATTATGCTACAGAAAAGCTTCTCTCTTTGTTGATTATTAGATGTAAAATTTCGTTCAGTTTAGCTATAGGTAGAAGTGGGGTGGATCTAGCAAGTGACAAGCGAAGGTAATTAGTGTTATAGTGGATGATATGCGAATTTAGGCTAACGTCTATACGAATTTTAAAGTAAAGAATTAGTCGATTTAATTATCAAGATCAAATTAGGACATCTAATTTAGCATGGAGGGAGTACATGTATACTAACTATTGAATTAAAGTACACATTGCCTATACTGCATTACTGCTATAAAACCTGGATCCGCCCGTAGAAGTGAATATGGTTATGGGTCGATCGTAATTCATAAGCAATTTGAACCTTTCAAACAAATACTCTTTTTAGCAAAGGCAAAAAATAAATAAATAAATAAAATAAAATACTACGCGATATAAATGGTAATTCAAAAAATATTTAAGTCATTAATAGACCCCCTCGCGGTATAAATCTTTTCTTGAATCGTTTACATTGTTGCCTTTGTTTCAAGGCTTTGATTCGCTACACATTGTAAAATTTAATTGATTATATCTATTTTATTATTCTTAAGTATTTGTAATTTTTTTGTTTTTCAAATTTATTATTGTTTTGATTAATTGGGTAGAGTGTGCAACTATTTAATTGTCAAAATAATATATCGCTTTTTAGAATATCAAATCCGTAATTGTTTGAATATTTTAATATTTGAAGCAATTAACAATGTTGGTTATGGTCAACTTTCTGATTGTTGTTAAGAGATTTTGTAATATAATTTAAATGAATTGAATGTTTCTAATTTGTTGATTAGAATTGGATCTCTCTAATTTGTAAGGTTATTGGTGAATTAAATCATATGATCGTATGTATGGTTGTTTATTGGTAAAAGAAATAATCGTTAGTTCGTATATTGGTTATCGACAAATTAATGAAAGAATGATTGTTAATAAATGTTCGAAAACTATAATAAGTTTATTCTAAAACAATTGAATAATTCTTGTATCAATGATCAATTCAAATAATCAAAGTTGAGAATAATCATTTGACTAGTTTCTTTCATATATTTGTTCCTCATTTTTATTGTTTATGTAGTTACATTGATTTCTCAATCTTATTTCTTTTAATTTAAAAATTTCCCTTTATTTTAATTGTTCTTGACAAATTAAATCTTAATCAATTTCCGCGAATATGAATTTATTATCACTTGTTACAAGCTAAATATTTTTTAGTATAAACTTATTTTTGTTGGATTCGATACTCATCACAGATATAATTGTCATGCACAATATTCAAAGAAAATCTAAAAGGGTTTTTATTTTATTTTATATTATCCTTATATTTCATGCAAAAATTTACTTTTCAATGTTTATAGTATTTACTATAGAAAATGATAAATATGTAATTCTGCACCAATATTTATTGTAAAATGATAACATTGATATTATTTTCTTAATAAGTGTGTAGATTTTTAAGACATAAATAGATAATACTATATTCTATCCAAAATGCACGACGTTGACTTTTTTTGACATAATTTTAGGTGAAATTTAATAAATGTTAAATATTTTATCTAATTTAAATTTTCATATCATATTAATCTTCATTTAAATTCTTTTTAAATTTTTTATATTTTTTTAAAATTAAATATTTAAAATATATTAAATTTCATCTAAAAATACGTGTCAGCCGAAAACCTACACGCGAGCTGTCTTCTTTAATTTCATCATAGGGTAGTGCGATTTTCTTTTCATTGCCCAGTGTTTTTAGTTAAAAAGGCAATAATACTGTAGAACATAAGAATACAGTTAGAAGAATCTTATTTGGGATCAACAATAAATTTCAACGGTATACGTGCCCCTTGAAAAATGAAAACAAGAAATGTTGTCCCAAAAATACAGACATACAACAAATGATACGTTTAGTATTAACTACCATCATGGGACCAACTATACACTAACGTTCGAACACACGAAATCATGCTTGGATAATTAATTTTTACGTATAAATAAATAACTACATCACAAATTAATATCAATAAAAAAAGTACAACAGTATTACATTGACAAAAATCAACAATTATAGTTATGCCTATTTTTATTTAAATTGTAAAGTTATTTGTCTGCATAATAGACTCATTCCAGAAATATTTGCAATAAACAATTATTTTATCTGTTTTAAAATTAAAAATATATTTTAACTTTTTAAGTTGATATGATATGTTGAGTTTTATTTATTTAAAATAAATGTACTCTATGAAATTTTTATATCTAAATTATATTATATTAAAATATTTATATTATAAATGTAATTTTATAATGATTATATCAATTAGTGTAATACTGATTTAAAATTTAATATACTATTAAGAGATTAAAATATATATCTAATTGTGAGGGTAAGAATAATATTTATATACCAAAACAAGTAACAAAACCAATGTAATATCTTCGTCGTGGGGTCCACGTACCAATCAGAGAGCTTCAGAGCCTTGGCCTACCGCCTTTTATGGGTGAGAGCACCCACTGCACACGAATCTCTCTCGCTCTCTCTCTCTCTCCTTTTTTCATTCGGGCGTGTCGTATAGTTTATTTGAGAACAGAAAAGAAAAAAAAATAGGAATTGAGTTTTTTTAGAGAAAAAAATGCGAAGATTTTGAGTTTTTTTTAGAGGGAAAAGAAAGGAAAATAAAAAAAATAAGTTAAGATTTTTTCTCTAAATCTTTTTAATTTTTGGGAAGAAAAGAATTGAAAAGAAAATTTTATAAAATTAAGTTCACATCTTAATTTTAAAAGGATAAAATTATAAAACTAATATTTTTTTTCTCAAATCACAAATAAAATAATTAAAAATTTTAAACTAATTTTTTTCTCCTTGTAAACTTCCAGACAAAAAAAGAAAGATAATATTTCTCATTTTTCTTACGTTCTGTTCTTTTCTTTCTCGTTAAAAACTCCTGGACAGGCAGTCAATGTTCTCCCATATCTTCTGCGATGGAGTATCTATCTATTTTTCTTTTTCTTTATATATATCTCTAGAGAAAAGATACTTATTCTACGTGTAAAGTGTACTTCCAATTATTCATTTTAATCTGGAAATATTGATTTCTATTTGTTAATTAATTCATTCATTTCTTAATTGAGAAAGGAGGCTATAAATTTGGGGCGCTGGCTTTCACTAATTTGATACGTGAGGAGGAGGAGGGAGAGGAAGAGGAAGAGGAGGCGTCGTCGTTCTTGGACCGTGCACAGTTCCCAATGGAAGGTAACAAAGACACCGCTGCCGCCTGGAAAGTTCACTCCGACGATGACCACTTATCCGTCGAAATTCCTGATACCGCCCACCAGATTAGCCAAGGTCTTTCTTTCTTCAATTTCAATTCCAACCTTTGACTCGTTCTAATTTTGATATAAATTAGGCAAATGCTACTGAATTTTGGATAGATACAATATTTAATTTTAAAAACGAAATGGGGTTTTGTAGTTACCTATTTACAATTGTTTTGAGCTTTTCCTGATATGGGCATTTTGTGTATACCTTATCGTTTTGAAGTTCTGGGAATAAATTTAAGTTGATGGCAAAGGTTTCAGTTAGTTTGTACTAATGTAAAGTACATATACAAGTGTTTGAAAATTGCCCCGAGAAACTCCAATAACTAAATGTCAAACATGGGCTATGAGAAATTTAGCTATGTAAACATGTGATGTTAGAACTAATCATTTTTAATCCATACGCTTAGAAAACTTTGGATTGAAATCATTGTGTGAAATTTTACAAAAACGAACAGATGATATAATTGATGCGATTTCTCTCTCTAATTTCCTTTTATATTAGTACTAAAAAGAATCTAAATGCCCTATTATTATTAATATTTTGACTTTTTTGAGTAAGTTGATTTCTGTTGCTTAGTAGAATTGTTTTCCGTGTGCTACTTTACATAGAGGCAGTCAATTTATGGGAAGTTAATGGAAATGAGTTGCACGAAATTTTTATTTTTTATTTACGTATATTTTAATTTTTGTCTTCGTTGGTAAGTTTATTGCTGTTGCTTAGTAGAATTGCTTTACCTGTATAGGCAGTCATTAAATGAAAAGCTGATGAAATTGTGTTAATGAGTTCCACTAAATCAAGTGTTTTTCATCTGTGTTGTGTTTTGTAGATTCGTGGTTACAGGTGGGTTTTGTTCTCACCACCGGTATCAATAGTGTTTATGTGCTAGGATATTCTGGTGCAGTCATGGTTCCTCTTGGTTGGATAGGAGGCGTTGTTGGTTTGATTGCAGCCACCGCTATATCATTGTACGCCAATGCTCTTATTGCCAAACTTCACGAATATGGAGGGAAGAGGCATATCCGATACAGAGACCTTGCAGGATTTGTATATGGTACGTTTCAATCTTGTGAAATGAGTTACTTGACAATTTATTATCAGTTCAGACTTTATGTTCAGCACTTCAGCTGAGTGGGTATTATATCTTTGCAGGTAGAAAAGCTTATTCACTTACATGGGCATTGCAATATGTGAATCTTTTTATGATAAATGTTGGTTATATTATTTTGGCTGGTCAGGCTCTAAAGGCAAGTCTCTTAGAAATTCCAAGTTCTTTTATATACCAATAGGCAAAAGAACTATCATGTTTGAAATGGTTTAGACATGTTTATGGGGTTTAATATCTCTGTCTTGTAAAGATAGTATGAATGGGAAGTTATGATGAAAGAAATTTTATTCTTAATTTATCTTCCTTGATATTTTCAGGCTGTGTATGTTCTTTATAGGGATGACCATGTCATGAAGCTCCCATACTTTATTGTAATAGCTGGATTTGCATGTGGCCTTTTTGCAATTTCAATTCCCCACTTGTCGGCTCTGAGGATTTGGCTGGGATTTTCAACAATCTTCAGCCTTGTATATATCGTTATAGCAATTGTACTGTCAGTTCGAGATGGTAAGATCTCCAACTCATTCTTGATACTCCATATCGTTTATCCAAGCTGTATGGCATAATTTAAGATGCCATGAACTATGTTTTTAACTTCAAGGACAATAGTCAATGGGTCATTTATTAGTTTACTGTTCTGGGATATTGTATGACACTCAGATATTTTCTACTCTTTCTGCAGTTTTGCAGTGGTGTTATATAAGATGGTATATCTGATCATGTTCTCACATTCAAGATTGTGAGCTTGATTACATATCAACCATATGTATCATGTTCTCACAGCTTGATTGTGAGCTTGAGCTTGTTACATAAAGTTTAGGCTCAGTCCCCAAAAAACAATAGGCTGCCTTGAAAAACTTAAAAGAAACACAATTATATCAGCAACGATGACCTTTTCTTTTTCACCCAGTGATGTGTTTTGATAATATCTTGGAAACTAAAGCTATTTATTGGTCCAACAATGACAATCTCTGTAAGTGACCTTTACAAAACTGATGCAGGACTATCACCATTGTGGTTTTCTTTTCTCAGAATAGCCCTTTATTGATTACTTAAGAAAAATTTACTTTCATGCTATGATATCCATTAACTGTAATATTCAGCACATCAGCTTTTAACATTTTGATCATTTTGCATTTGTCTCTTTGTCTTATGTTAAAGAAATTGAATAGTCTGACTTCTAGACGTTACCTTCTCCCATATATAAACATTTTATGATGGTTATCCAGGGAATGCACTTACATTTGGTAGAAAGTATCTTTACATCAAGCTGATAAACAAACAGAATAAGGTGTTTTACTCCTCATCTGACGTAATACCATTAGAGAGCTTTATCAACATTTGAACTCATCAGAATTATTCTCATAAATATGAGTTAGAAATGGCTGTTGGAGTGTCACTTATAACCTGCATTTTACCAATGACCATATCTTGAAATGGTCCTTTAGAAGTTGTAATTTGAAAGTCAAAAGGGAATCACTGATCCTTAAGAAGGTAATTTTACAATTATGAATGAAAAACTTGATTCCTTAAGGACCACATTTAGGGCCACATTAAGAAGCATTCTTCATTACTGAAACATGTAGCAGATGATTTTACATATAATTACCACAGTATTACAAAATTTCATCAGATGCTCTTAGTGAATTGCAGTTTTGGGATTTCAGTTTATGTTGATTTGGTAAAGCTGGTGTTTTTCTGTATAAAACTGTTATTTAATTCATTGTGGTTCAGTTTGATAAAATACATGGCTGGGACAGCTGCTCACACAATTTTTTTAGTAAATCATCTCTGGAATAGTTTCCTATGACTATGATTGTATTGTTGATATGTTATCAAGTTCATAACAATATATCCAACAGAAGGAAATGCTGTGTAGTGTTATAACAGTAGTATCTGCATTCTTGCAGGAATTCAAGCTCCACCTAGGGACTACAGCATTCCAGGGACGAAAATTAGCAAGATATTTACAACTGTTGGTGCAATGGCAAGCCTCGTTTTTGCTTTCAATACAGGAATGCTCCCAGAAATACAGGTAGGCCATTAGCCCATTGGCAATGAGCATATTCCTTTGATTTATTCCAGTGAGACGTTTATGCGCGTGAGTATAATTCAACGTGTGTCGTGCTCAAGTTTACCAACTTCCTATCATGGACTTTCTTTAGAATCTCTAATGATTCCCAGGAAACCATGATATTGGTATGCTTGTCTTTATACTAATTCATAGAACACACTCCACATTTAAACTCCACCCCAAATGTATAGGACCTCTACTGAATTGCATAGAAAGTACTATGCATTTCTTCAATTTCAATTGTGATATCTGTGTCCATTCAAAATCTCCTTGATCACTTCAAGGTATCGCCCAGATGAGCAGTATTTCAGTTTTTATTCTCGCCATTTCTCAGGACCTTCTATGTCATAGTGTCTTTTCGGAGAGAGATAGATGTCTTGTAAAATAGCTGCAAACCATGTTTTTCATTAACTGGCATCTGCTATATTATGTGTCAGATTATCATATTTGACTATTGTTTTAAATGCCGAATTACCTTTATTTTCAATTCATCTGAAAGTTTTGTTCATTTATTGATCAGAAAACAAAGGATAGATCTTATTAGTCACCATAGATTTTTCAAAAGTATGATATCTGCATTTAGTAAGGCAGAATTCTAGTGTCTGTTGTTCTCAGTCTCAACTTTTTCCGTTCATTTATATATTTATCTTCATGTGATATTTACAATTTATTTACCTCTTTCCAATTGTCTTTCAAACAGGCTACTGTGAGACAGCCTGTTGTCAAGAACATGATGAAAGGTCTTTACTTTCAATTCACAGTTGGTGTTTTGCCACTATATGCTGTTGCTTTCACAGGTTACTGGGCCTACGGATCCAGCTCATCAGCCTATTTGCTCAACAGCGTCGGTGGTCCAGTTTGGGTGAAGATGGTCGCTAACCTTGCTGCCTTCCTGCAAACTGTCATTGCTTTGCATGCAAGACTCTTTTCCCCTCCCTTTCTTTCAAATAATCGTTTTTTTTGTGATCTCCAGTCTCTTTTCAAAACTAACATCAGAGATCCCATTCTCTTTCCAGATATTTGCTAGTCCAATGTATGAGTACTTGGATACAAAGTATGGCATCAAAGGAAGCGCATTGGCTGCTCGAAACTTGTCATTCCGTATTGCAGTGCGAGGGGGTTATCTAGCCGTAACCACATTCATGTCAGCGATACTGCCATTCATCGGAGACTTCATGAGCCTCACGGGGGCGATTAGCACATTTCCCCTCACGTTTATTCTTGCAAATCACATGTACTTAGTTGCCAAGAAGAATAAGTTGAGTTCTTTATCAAAGCTCTGGCACTGGATTAATGTTGTCTTTTTTGGCTGCATGTCGGTTGCAGCCGCAATTTCTGCGTTGAGGCTTATTGCTGTAGACTCCAGAACTTATCACTTGTTTGCTGATTTGTAATCGACTATTCAATATCAATTCATAATCTAGTTCTATTATTCATATGTGAAATTAATTTGAAGCTTTTCAATTTAATATAAGCTTCAAGGTTATTAATTGCATAGGTTTCAAGTTTGATTCACAGTTATGCCTTTTGAGGTCATATTTGCTCTGATTATTTCCTTGTATGTACATTTTCCAAAATAATTATGTGGAATTTTTTTTTCCTACAGCACGTTACCGAGTTTGAGCCTGTGTAATAAAGTGTCCTGGTTGACCCGATCACCCTTGGCTTTTATGTATAGGAATTGATGTTAAGGTATTCGATTAAAATGTATAAAATATATAATTTTTATATAGTTCTTGTTTGTTTTAATTTACATTTTAAAATTTTTAGTTTCAAATATAAATTGCATTATTAGAATTTAAAATTTCAAAAATTTTAAGCTGACATAAACAGGAAGTACAATCTCTGAAAGCATATATGAACCTAGTCTATTTATTTATTTATATTATTAAGCATTTGACTGTCCTTTCTTGATTAAAGTTAAGTAGTTATTTCTTTTTTTAATAGATTAAAACATAAATCTTCAAATCTCTAATACAATTAAGCAATTTGTATAATAAGAATGTCCCTAAAATTTATAAAAAAATAGATATTCTAGTATATGAAAAAATGTAATTAAAATACAGAATTTATTAAAGAATTCTTGCGTGATTAACCTTATAAATTAGTTGAATAGAAGTGATGTTTGACATTGACTCATTTATTTGCTTGTACGCAAGAAACTAAGTGAAAAGAGATAACAAGCTATGTTGAATTGTTGATGACTTATTTCTTTACTTTTGAGTCTGACCTTTTTTTTTTTTTTTTTGGTATCTATATCTAGGAAATACTTCGTATATTATAGAGTTATCCAGCTTGTTGACAAAGTAAATAAATAAGAAATAATACACTTTTGAGTCTTTTCTTGTAAATAATCTTAAACTAAGTTATTTCTTTATATAAAATTTAAATTTTAAAAATTTGTTATGAATAGCATGGATGTCTCTTACATTTCCAAGTTCCAAAAGTTTCTATTATATTCTTCCATTAATGTATAAAATTTTTAGTTTTTCAAATATCTATCACATTAATTATATATCATATATCTCCTAACCTATAAATAGACATGTATATTAGTTGAAAACATATATTAAAAAAGAGATAACAATTCTCTACTGTACTTTTCTCTCTTCTCATCTTAAGATTATATTATATTATATTATTTATGATTTTACAATACGTTATCGGCACGAGCTCTTCTTATTTGAGCTATAAAGTACCCTTTTTAAACAAAGGTACGTAATACTTAGTTTTTGTTATTCTTATACATCAAGTTAATATGATTGTTTTGTATTTTTATAATCATTTTATGACTCAATTGTTTATGTCTCGCGTATACTGTTGTCTTGACAAATTAATCATGATTGTATTATTTTTCTTTTTATTATCTTAAGTTTTCTAAGGTGTCTATATATATGTGTGTATTTGTTCTTGATGTAAAAAAAGAAAAAAAAAAATCTTTGTTAATTAGTCACTGAATCTTACAATATTTATAGAAATAATAATAAATAAAAGGTACACTAAAATAAGTCCGATTACAAACAGGTTATGTATTTACTTATGGATATACAATCATTTCATAGCGCTCTGTAAAACAAACTTTAGTTGTTACTTTTTCTAACCATGCAGAAATACTTGCAATTCATGAGATTAGTCAGGAATGTATTTAGTTAAGATTTGTCTGCAAGCATATACGAGAAACATGTGGTATGTCTTATGAAAAGACACTCCTATAACATTATTTGAAGATAATACAACATGCATAGTATAGTTGAAAAAAAGTTTCATCAAAGGAGGCAGAACGAAACATAGATCACCAAAATTCTTTTTTCACACACGAGTTTCAAAAGAAAGGTGAAATTGATGTTCAACAATTTCATTCAAGCGATAATCTTGCGAACTTGTTTACGAAAGCACTACCATTATAATTTTTGAAAAATTGGTACATAAGATTGGGGTGCGTCAACTAAAGATTTGATATGATACTAGATAGATTTCCTTTCAGATGTTGTGTACTTTTTTTTCTTTATTAGGATTTTTTTTCACCGAGTTTTTTTCCTACAAAGGTTTTAACGACACATAACTTCTTAAAAATAGACATTCAAGGGGAGTGATATGAATAATGTGGATGTCCTTACATTTTCAAGTTCTAAAAGTTTTTAGCATATTCTTTCATTAATGTATAAAACTTTTGACTTCTCAAATACATATAACATTTATTGTATATCATATATCTTCTAACCTATAAATAAGCATGTATATAAGTTAAAAGAATATATAAAAAAAAAAATTCTTTACTCTACTTTTCTTTCTTCTCATCTTAAGATTATATTATATTATTCGTGATTTTACAACAAAATTCAATTTATTACTTAAAAGATGTAGATAAGTGATTCTTGAATTAAACTCAATATATATTCCATCTTCTCCAATTTACTCCCCTCTATATTTTAGTTAATATTTATAATTTCCTATGAAAATGACAACCAAAAGCTATAATCTCTAAAGTTAAAATATATTAAAATCTTATGCTAGAAAAAATTTAACCGTGTTTACTACTTAAGATAAAAATAAAGCCAAAATTAACACTTTGTTGGTGAATTTTAAATCTATGAGAAAAGAAACGAATGGATAGGAAAATTTAAGTTTTTAATTCAATTTTCATACTTTTGTATTTTATCATTAAAAGGAAAGTAAAGATTTGAGAGAAATTTTTTAGCACTTTTCCGTCCAAAGACGATTGGATTTAAGATTAAAAAAAACACTAAACTAAATAAAACAAATTTTAAAAAATACCTAAAGCGTTTATAATCACAAATGTAACAAAATTAAATAAAGATAAAATAATAAAATACTTTTAAAATTAAAGTTTTTCTTTTAAACTCTCACAAGTAATTTTAAAAAAAAACTTATTTAGAATTTCGCTCTTTTTTTTAAAAAAATAAACTTTTTTATTTGTTTTTTCATTCAAAATTTACTTGTACAGAGTAAAAGAAATAATACTCCATAAATAACTAAATACTCATTAGGCCATTCACACCGATTCCTTTAACAAATTTTCTATTCTACAAAATTAAACACAATTTTTTATACATTTACAGATTCTCTGTTTTATCTTATCCACACTAGATTCTCTAATATATAGTATACTATAATAAAATAACAATATTTTAAACTTTTATTATTTACATTTTGTGAATTTTTGAATTAATAGATAATATGTTATGATACAATAATATATAATATATTATATGTATATATATATATATATCACAATTATATATTAAATAATTATAATATAATATTAAAATATCAATACATATAGATAATATAAATATAAATCATATTTTAATATATTATAACATATAATATTAATATATTTAAATTATTAATTTAATATGAATATACAATATATTAGTTTTTATATTATAATATATTAATATATTATATATGATATACAATATAATATATATCACATTTATATATAATAATTATAATATAATATATTACAAATTATAATAATACATATATTAATATTTTATATTAATGTATTAATTAGTAACTATAATATATGGTATTAATGATTTTAAATATTAAATTAATATACAACAATTTTTATTCTAATACAAAGGATCGGATCCACACAAACTAACACAAACTAACAATAGTATCTTAGAATTAAAATTTTTATCAACGGCATATGGAACATTTTACAAAATTAAAATCCTTAATGATTATATCAGAAATTGGTCATGGTAAAGAATGCCCTAAGAGTGCCTAACCAACGGCTAAAACGGGCGAAAGCCAGACTAAGTTTCTTACCTCAATCATAAAGATTTTAATTATCGACCATTTCAGTAGATAAAATTCTAACTCTTTCGATACCTTTTTTTTTTACCATGTCAGTAGTCTTAAAATCATGATATTATTCAACACAAGAAATTTAGCCGACCATATGAGGCGGCAACATAAGAGAATAAAATAAATAAAATAAAATAAAAAATCACGAAAACTTACTTGAGCCGATCAAAACAGGAGTGTCACAAGAGTAACCTTTATTCCTTGATGATATTACAAACTATACTATTATACAGATATGTAGACAAGAGGATGAGAGAGAGAAGGAGAGAACTAAGCTGGCCAGAAGCCCTCCCTCTAAGGAAAAATTAACTCCCTTATATAGACGGGAGAGACCGTCCGAAGGAATCCAAAATAGTACCAAAGAAATTAATACAAACTGCTTTATAAAATCTAGAACTTTATAAAAGCTACTTTAAAAAAGTTGCTTTTAAAAAGAGATTCCTTTCCTGTCCCTTCATTATTAAAAAAAAACAAGATACTATTTCGTCTTTGTCTCTTTTCCTTTATTTGATGAAGACGTTTCTTGGATTTGACCTTTGAGCATTTGTTCTATAGCATAGAATTTATTATTGATATCTTCATAGTGATCATCATCTGCTATCTCATCATTTGGGTCTTGAGATTCTTCGAACCCGAAATCATCTTTGTCTTGAACTGAATTATGATGTGAGGAGGTTGCCAGGGAGGCCATATCTACATCAGAGGAGGAACTTAATTTATCTAGATTTTTCATTAAATCTTTCTTTGCTTCTTCTAAATATGAAGCAATTAAATCTTCTCTGGTCATCTGACCCTTCTGAATCTGAAGTTTCCGAGTAATATGTTGGAATGGGCTAGGAGATTCCCCCTGCTGTTTGATAGTAATTTGTTCTTGATACTCCAGAATTTTCCCTTTGATTTGATCAATGGTTTCTTGACCTTCCACAACATTTTGTGCATTCTTTTTTAACATTTTTTTCCAAAATTTTGTATAAAAAATTCTTTTCAAACAGGGTATTAAATTGGAAGTATACCCTACTTCAGGTTCCCATCTTAATATCCATGGAATCCCAAATTCGGAGAAGAAATAGAGTGATGGTATTCCATCAATAAACTTATTGTTATATTCAGCGTCTATTAACTGGGGTGAAACTTTGACCCATTCTGAAAATAATCCCTTATAGGGTTCTGGTAAAATTTTTAAATTAGCTGGGCCATAATAAAGCCACCATTGGTATAACCAATTTGGAATTTCCCTTTTAAAGACTTCAGGACAAATTTTAAAGAACCAAGTGTGCTTATGAAGCGGGTTCTGATATAAAAAAGCTTTATTAAAAGATTCCACATAATCCCAATAATTAAATTTAACTTAAATTTTTAATTCATTATGGAGATATTCTCGTTCCTTTAATGTATTCATTCCCCAATCTTCAGCAGATATAATCTGCTTTATAATGACTTTACTAAAGTTATAAACTTTAGTTTGTTTCCCTGCATAAAAATGGGAAAATTCACAAGATCCTGTGGTCTTCAAAATGTATTCATAATGAAACCTTTGCTTATAAGACCCTGCATTAAATGAAGCAGTATCAAAATATCTGTGCAGGATATGCCATGCTTCTTCTTTCCATTTAAGGTCTTTATCATCCAATAAAATTATAACTTCTTTGAGAGCATTAATCTCAAAAACGTCATCCATCTCATCTTCTTCTACAATATTTGCATAAGAAGGAGTAGCAGATTGGCTAGAATTAACCTGTTTATTTTTAAATTCCAAGAATTCTCCGTATAACTGCTCATCTTCTTTGGAATTAATATTTTGGGCTATAAGCCTTTGATTTGCATTTTGAACAATAGTTCTTCCTCTGCCACGAGAAGAAGATTCTCCTCTTCCTCTATAAGAGGAATTTCCTCTACCACTATTAAAATGGCTCATCCTGTAAAATGCGAAGAAGAGCTATTAGCAATATTCAGAAATATGTTCTGTAAAAATTCTCTAGTTAAAAAATCGGGAAGATTATTATCAGTCCCTTTTTTATAAACAATGTCAAAATCAAAAGGGGCCAATTGAGCTTGCCACCTGGCAAACATTTGTTTAGAAACATCATGTTTAAAATCTTTATTAAATATATATTTTGCTGCTTGACAATCAGTTTTTATTGTAAATTTTTGATTATATAAATCGTCTTGAAATTTTAATAGACATTTCAAGATAGCCAAAATTTCTTTGGCAATAGTCGCATAATTCTTTTGACTATTATTCCATTTTTCAGAATGGTATCTAACAAGATATTCTTGTCTATCATGAGGGGAAACTTGTATTAAAATTCCACCATAGCCTATATCCGAAGCATCTGTCTCGACAATCTTTTCCCATTTTGGGTTTGCAAGCATAAGACAAGGAAGGTTATTAACCTTACTTTTGATTCTTTTAACAGCCTGAGTATGAATTTCACTCCAGGGTTGAGGATTCTTTTTTAATCTATCATATAAAATAGATGTATCATAAGCCAAATCCTTAATATAAGGAGAAATATAATTTAGGCTTCCCAAAAATCTTTGGAGTTGAGTTTTATCAGTAATAGCATCTGGAAATTTAGAAGCAAATTCAATACTTCTATTAATTGGAATTATTTTTCCCTTTTCAATATTATGACCCAAAAATCTAATATTAGTTTGGAATAATAACATCTTTGGTTTAGATATAACCAAACCATTTTTAATAATTATTTCTCTGAATATATTCAAATGTTTAAAATGTATTTCAATATTTTTAGAAAATACTAGTACATCATCAATATAAACAATTATAAAATCACTATAAGGATTAAAGATATCATTCATAATGTTTTGAAATTCTGAAGGGGCATTCTTCAGACCAAAAGGTAAAACTTTCCATTCGTATTGTCCAAATGGAACATTAAAAGCAGTTTTGTATCTATCACTTTCCTGGATCTGGATTTGCCAATATCCTGATTTCATATCAAATTTAGAAAATATCAAAACTTCATTAAGCCTATCTAATAAGTCTTTTTTATTAGGAATTGGATATCTTATCCATTTTAACACTTTATTAAGAGGTTTATAGTTTATTACAAGTCTAGGAACACCTCTTTCCTGTTCCGAATGTTTATTAACATAAAAAGCTGTACAAGACCAAGGAGATTTAGAGGGTTTTATTAAACGTCTAGCTAAAAGAGCTTCAATCTCATTTTTACATAAAAGCAAATAATCTTTATTCATTTGGCACGGTCTTTCCTTTGTAGGAATTTTCCTCTCATCAAAATTCTCTTCATAAGGAAGAGAAACAATATGTTTCTTTCTATCCCAAAAAGCATTTGGATGATCATTACAAATATGTAAAGAGAAATTATTATATAATAATTTAATTTTATCCTGTAATTTAGGATTTTTCAAATATTCTTCAATATTATTAATATTAATCTCTTGTTTTAAAAAAGTAATTTGTTTTTGTTTATTTGTAATCATAGAATCTTTTATTTGATTCAATACTCTCGTGAGAGGTTCCGTTATAAACTTAAATTCTATTTCCTTCTGATTAAAAGTTCCAATAAATCCTTTCTCAGTAATATGTTTAATAGGAAATATTTTTCTTAAGAAAGGAGTACCTAAAATAACTTGATTAGTAATATTTTTAACTAGCAAAAAACTTGTAGGGATGCAAGTTTTGTTTTTACATATAAAAGCATTGGGAATTTTAAAATTTATATCTAGTTTCTGACCATTAGCAGAACTTAAGGTATGAGTAGTTTTATGAAAATACCTGGTAGGAATTAATCCTTCTTGAATATAATTTAAATCTGCTCCACTATCAACAAGAGCAGTAAATTCCTTATAGTAATTATCCTGTATAAGAAGAGAAACCTTTATATACCATTTTTGGGAAACTATTAATTCTAAAGTAGACAAGAAATTTTCATTATCCAAATCAGAGTTATAATCTTCTGGAAAATTTATTAAAGGTTGTTTTCCTTTATATTTTTCTAATTTATATATTCTTCCTTCTTTAAGATTTTGAATCTCGTATTTTAAGTCTTCATTATTAGTGGATTTTTTTGATTCTTGCCTTTGCTTCAATAGTTTTTTAACTTCAGTCATAGTATAAGGTTGAAAATTTTTGTTAGTATTATTAGTATTATTACTATTAGTAGAATTTTCTTTTCTTTTAATTTGATTTAAAATAGTAGATCTTATATCTGGATCAGTAATATTTTGCAAAATTTCAATGATATCATCATTAGAAAGCACATTTATTTGTTGAAATTGAGAATAAATATTATAAAGATTTTCTTCTCCTGAGTCTGAACTAAAGTCATCATCTCTCTTACTATTACAGGTTAATCCTTCTTTACAAGGAGTACATTCTGAGTATGAAGAAATATAATCTTCTTCTTTAAGAACTCTCAAATCATCAGAAGTAATATCTTCTGTTTCTGAATCAGATTCAATAAATAATTTATTTAGAGTTTCTTTTAAATTTTCATCTATATTTAAATTATTTATTTTCTTTTTAATCCTAGCCCAACATTTGTTAGCATAATGACCAATCTTGCCACATTTATGACATTTAATTTTATCAAGAAGTATTTGCTTTTCCTTCTTATTTTTCCGCAAATCTTTTTTCTCTTGTCTTTTCTTATATCTTTTATAATTTTTAGGAGAAATATATTTTTCTTTTCCCTTTTTATCTTTTGTAAAAGAAATAGAATTATTTTCTACTCCAAATTGGCTACAGAATTGTCCTAATTGCTTTTTCTCATTTAAATTATGTTTTTTAATTTGTTGATTAAGCTTTATTTCATTACATAAGGCTAAACCTTCTTGAATACAAATTCCCATTAATTTACCATAAGAATAATTATTATAATCAATATTCAAATCGTCATTTCTAAGAATATTTCTTATTCTTTCAGCAAAAAGAGTTGGTAAACCATCAATAAATTTAGATTTCCAATGAGTACTATTAGCCTCCGGGAGTTGCATAACTCTACTGAGAAAAGTATCTCGATACCATCTAAAAGAAGTAAGAGTAGGACATCTAAGATTTTGTAAAAGAGTCCTGATATTATCAGAGTTATCTGAATATCTGCCTGTAAAATGTTCTATTATAGTAACTGTTAAATTATAAACAGAATTTTCAACTTGAACATTATTCTCTATTTTTAAAGTATTTATTATAGTATGTCTATCTTGTTCAGTAAGATAATTATCCCACCAGCCTTTTAATTGTCCAGAAAATTCTGCTATAATCATATTAGCTATAACCTTTTCATTATTATTATTAGCTTTGTATATAGTACTATACATAAGCATTCTATGAATAACATTATTTATTTGTCTTTCAGTACAACCATCTATATTCCACTCATATATTTGATTTCCACTATAAGAATTGTTATCAACAAATTCACGCTCTTCTATTAAAACGTCCTGAGGGGTAGGTCTACGATAATAATACATTCTCTGAGTCGGCCTATCAGCAAACTTAGTGAGTTTATTTATCTCTTCATGAATGACTCCTTTATAATTATTATTATGAGTTAGATTATCCTCGAACTCTTCACTCAAAGTATTAATTCTAAGATTTTTGAATTTCTCATCTAAAAGTTTTTCAAGTTCACTTATAGAAGTTAGTTTGAAATTTTTAATTTCTGGAGGAGGTTGCATATTAGGAGTTATCTTTTTGCTAGTTGAAGCTAAAGCTATGTCTTCTTTACTAATTCCATCTTTTAACTAATGAATCTGAGAAATAATTTTTTCTACACGCTCTTGTAAATAACTTATTTGTTCACCTAAAACAATCAAATAGATATTAGTAAAATTTTGTTGTTTTATTATATTATTAATATGTTCAGTAGTAACTGTCAAAGTATTATTTTCCAAAATCTTTTGAAAAGCATTATAATACCTTATTTCCTTATCTTTTTTTATTTGAAAAGGATGAATAGGGGGAAAAACAGTTTTTATAATCGATCCATTATGAGGGAGTTTATAATCTCTTTCAATAACAGAAATATATTTTTCTAGATATTTAGATATAAACCAAGGGACAAAAGATATTTTCTTGTTCTTTTTTGAAAGATCTTTATAAAATTCTTCTTGAAAATGTTTTTTATCTTCTTTATTAAAATTATCAAAAAACCATTTTCTAAATAATTCCCATCTAGGAAGATTAAACTCTTTTTGAATTAATTTTCTACCCGGTGAACCCGGACTAAAATCTAATTTTGGTTGTAAATCCATTAAATAGAAAAATTCATTTCTGAAGCCGTCATTTCGGCCGGAACCCTATAAATTCCTTGAACTATATCATCTTCATTAATTTTTAATTCTTCAATAATATTATTTTGAGAAACTTCCGGAATTTTCTCATTTATTTTTTGAGACGTAGAAGCCTCCCCTATATGGGATATAGAATGTCTATTTAAAGATTTATCATCATAATCCATTGGAGATATATGAAAATAAGAAGAATTAGATCTAGTTAAATTAGATCTAGTTTTTTGTCCTAAATAATTCTTAGTTTATTCAAAATTTATTAAAACACTTCCTTCTGGAGTCTGAACAATACTAGTAGGAATATGTTGACTATTAGGAATAACTGGAGCAGTCTTATCGATGACCCAATTTTCTGGGAATTCTATCTCATCTCATTTAATAGACCTTCTAGTTGATATTTCCGATCTACTAAAATTCGATTCTATTAAAATATTATAATATTATAATATTTATATAATATTGTAAATAAAATAAAATAATATTATAATATTGATAAATGTGAATAGTAATATCGTATGTTCAAGAAAAACTGCCTCCGGGTGCTCTAAGACCACCGTTGTTGCCAGATCGGAGCACCCGCCATTTTAAGCCTACCCAACCTCTTCCTCTTCCTTCGCCACTCCCCTTGCCTCCTACGCCCGCCATCATCCGCCGCCCCCACCATCCAAATCCCCAACTACGGTGCCTAACTGCCGCAATCCTGTTCCATTTGAACCTAAACCAAGTTGCTATCAAATCGATCTGGCCGGAAATTGAGGAAGAGAAAAAATTGGGGGAAATTAGGGAGAAGAAGGAAAATAAAATACATATCTGGCTAATTAATTTCAGTTGGCGTGTTCTAAGTAATATAGATTTGGAGATAAACTTTGAGCTTTAATTTTTAGGTTCTAATTGCAGTTGTGCGATAAGATTCATCAGCGATTCTTTACTCCGCCGAATTTCACGACGTAGCTTTGTTATCTCGCAGTGTTTAGGTAAGCATCTTTCAATTCCTGTATTGTTCATAAGTATTTATTGTTCCATCTATTGCTGTGTCTTGAATTGTTTCAATCAGCCCATTGGCTTTGGACATGTATTATAGTCGCGCGTTGATGATGTACTTTATACATTTAGAAATGTGTTTAATAGTACACAATTCAAAGCTACAGTTTCAGTTTTTCTGTGCCCGTCGTAGTTCAGGTAGCGAGGTTGTCATGTTAGGTTGTCATGTTAATTTAAGTCTGGGTTCCTCTTTGTCGTTGTTCACAAAATATGAACTATTTAGGTCTACATATGTACTCTTTAACTACTCTTACCTACAAAACATCAGTCCTTTTGATATCAAAGGATCGCCTTGAACGTTATAATCCCAAAAGATACCAAATGCGACAGCATGATTAAATATTAGACTCATATAGGTACCTTTTTTTGTCTTACTGACAATTTGTGCAGAACATTTTGTTTCCTTGATTTTTGTTACTGATTTTCTTACAAGGGCACCTAAGTGTTGGTATCATTGTCGTATGAGAGGCAAGTGAAACAGCAGTCTTATAAATCATGTTTCCACTGTTGATTTGAATAA
The DNA here is from genome assembly GCA_014636745.2 of Centella asiatica. Classification (NCBI taxonomy): domain Eukaryota; kingdom Viridiplantae; phylum Streptophyta; class Magnoliopsida; order Apiales; family Apiaceae; genus Centella; species Centella asiatica. Next base: position 25,784,612 of record CM025787.1, read on the forward strand.
ACATGTGATACATACTTAATCGACTCTAGATATACTTGTTAGTTGTTACTTGTGGATTATTGTTTCATATGTATTAATTTTCAACCTTTTTCTTAATAAGGAAACAATGGAAGTGGTTACCATGAGCCTGTGACTCCCAAAAATTATAAATTTGTATCAAATTAGAACTAATAACCAATCCTAACAAACAAGTACTGAAAAAACACTTATAAACAAAAAATCTCAAATATCCTTGATCATGAGACATATAATTATCATTATAAGCAAGAACTATAATTCCACTGTAGTGATTAATACTGACATAATAGAAGTAAGTGGATTGATCAAGTAACTGAATTCTAAAGAAAGATCATAATTAATAATCCAATACCATATTCTAGGCTCAATGCCAGGCGTAAATGGGGTTCAGGATAACTTTATAATGATGCTAAAAGGTTAAAAAACTGAGAGGGGAAAACCTGTAACTATAATCCCATCCCATTAAACAAGCCAACATATGAAATTCCCATGTCATGGTAGGTGAGTCAAAGTAGCTTCATCCCTATTAAAGACATGGAATTTGCATCCCTTTAGACGTTGAGATGTTTATGATTCCTTATTATTCGCTATTTGTTTTTCCATAACATCATTTGTCATATTTCATATGGGTTCATTAAGTGCGGACCCCAGCTAGTTTGGGATGAAGGCGATGTTTATGTTGATGTATGTTTTTCTTGTATTCTTCAGAAATCTGGGGCAATAGTGCTAAGATTAATTTATAAGTGAAAGCAGAAAGAATGGCTAAAATCAGAGATAGAACTGAAGATTTTAAAGATGCCGTCCACAGGGTAGCTCTCTCTTTGGAGTACGATGAGGTTTGTTCAATTTCTGCTTTATTTTTTCTCTGACCTTCTTTATAGAACAATTGCTCTTAGTCCGAGAATTTTGTAACATGCCAAGTTTACATGGACTTGGGTAAAGTATCTGGTTGGATATGTGGCTACTTTGAAGCATTTGAGATGGGTTTTACAAACTTATCACACCCTTGTCCTTGCAATAAGTAACAGACACGGGTATTTTGGGGGAAAATGAAGAGTCTATCGAAAATGGTAATATGTTAATTGAAACTTAATTTAGACATGTGAGTAATTTTCATGCAATTTGTTCAGTTTAAGCAAGAAACTTGGTATGCTGTTTGTGGATTAGAATTTACAGTTAATTCCCTTCCCCATTTTTGCCATCAGTTCAAGATACCCTTCTTGTTGAGGTCTAGAATTTACATTTTTGAAGTATATTCTTACTAGTTTTAAGATTTATACGCTAAATGTATTTAAATCCTAATTCTTATATTTGCTTTTCCATGTGATTATCTCAGTCCAAAATGGCTTCTATAATGGCATCTTTCATTATGCACAAATCTCAACAAAGATCACCTTTCACCAAGGCTGCACGAAAGACGGTACTCTTTGCTTTTAGTTTTTTCCACTGCATTGCCTTGTGAATAAGAATTGTGTGTGATTTATTATTTTCTATGGTTTAATTGTGAATACCATTTCCTGAGAGTATGCTCTGTTCGTTCTAAAGGAAACACATTTGGAGCTTTTCCTGTTCTAAGCTTAACTAATAATTTTTATTTTTGTGTTTGTTTAACAGCTCGAAAGCATCGGGGAACTACAGCTGTTCTTGATGAAGCATAAGAAGGACTACATTGATATGCACCGTACCGCCGAGCAAGAGAGAGATAGTATTGAACATGAAGTAAGATTTTAAATTTAGTATTTACCTGAAATTGGAACCTTTGATACAATTGGAGTCACTAGTTGCTTATGTGACACACACACACACACACACACACAAATATATCTGGTTATTGCGGCAGGGCCTAAATTGTTTACTTCAACACTTGGTCTTGAAAAAGCAGCAAAATACTTACTTGACGTGGAAAAGCCTTTACAGCTTTGCTTCATCTACCTTTTTTTATTTTTCTGGTTATTGCTTCGTCTAGCTTTATATGTTAGAAGAATTGTCATTTGGTGTAATGCCAAAGCTAAATATATTCCGAATTGCGCTGCTTAATTGAGGGACAACCCTCTCTCTCTCTCTCATTCTCGATTTGGTGATTTTATATGATTGTGTTTCTGTATCATGTGTTCAGCACTGAAGAAGTTTCTGTTGGCTCCTTAGGATCATATGAAATTGTAACATAAAATGTCCAATCAAGACTTTTTGGACACCACCTGTCCAAATGTATTATTGCCTTCTGAGTATGTTTAGGTGTTTAGTTGAAAATTTAGAATATGTAGTTAAGAGTATTCTGATTTGATGTATATGCTATAGCAATAGAAACAAATTTTGACTCTTTCTGTTTAGTTAATAGACAGCCAAGTCTCTATGGTTGATGAGTTGACTGTTGACATATGATTATCTAATATCTATATATTGAGGATTCAAGAAGTTTTATAGCTTCTTGGAATTGTATATGGGGTGTAAGCCAAAAGGTTTAAGCAAGGCTTTTTGTGCACCTTCTGTCCATGTATGTCTTCTGAAATACAAACACCTGCCCACCCCACGTACACACACATATATATGTTTCTGTAATTTTACATGTAGAAAAAATTTAGGATGAGAAATAGAAGAAGCACAGGCAGAAATAGGGATGAGAAAGAGACGGTTAGTCATAGAGAGACAAAGAAAGAAAAGGCCAAGAGGTTCACTAATGTGATACCTTAATTAATTCATTCTAAGGTACATGGCCTCGGATTGAGTGCCCAGTTACTGTGAAGAATTCGTCACAAGCACGTCTGGAATTTATCACATTTTATACACTAAATTTAAGCGTCTCACATCCAAACCTTGTCCGATTGTCAAGTGTTAGACACATATACATCGAGGCAAAGGAAAGAGTCCATATAACATTGTTTTCATCATGTGACTCACAGCTTACCTCTCATATCTGCACTGCTGATATTGGGATAGAAGGTACTGTTGACATTACTATGCTACTATTGTTAACACCATAGGTTACTGTTCTCTCCTAGAATAATAGCTAACAACAATGCTTATTTTAGTGAACTTGGTATCTCTTCCCGAAAATAAATGTGAGCCTTTTCGACTGATACCTCTTCCAAGTGTCTAGTGAACAATGTGTATGTAGTTCATGCTAGATTGGTGGGCTAAGGCAGTAAGACCCAAGTCTCGCGGCACCCCCCATTGCTGGAGGGAGCACATGCAATATTTGTTAAATGTTTCTATCATGCAGTGACTTCTAAAAGTCTTAGGCCAATAGTGTAGGCAAATTTGAAGTTTTATGGATTTTAGTTCTTAAAAAATGACATCTACGTGCATCAAAATGTATCGAGTATCCACAGAGAAAACTTTTGCGTTTCATTTTTTCTGTTTGATATGGAAATCATGAGCTAGTTAAATCGCAATACATCGTTTCAAATTCAGTAACAGTGTACTTACAGAAGTTAATGTAATCAGTTTTTATTTTATTGTTTTAATTGATAGTAAGGGGTTTTACATCTGGCAAGCAAAAGATAAGGTGTAAAACTTTCAAGAGTTCTGCACTTACTTTTCAGTTTGTTTCACCATGTTCAGGTTACAGTATTCATAAAAGCGTGCAAAGAGCAGATAGATGTACTCAGAACTGGCATAAATGATGATGAAGCAAATTCAAAGGGCTGGCTTGGTATTAAGGGTGATAAGTCTAATGCTGATAATGTAGCCCACAAACATGGTGTGGTATGTTTGAAGTGCTCTAGTTTAATTGCTTCAAATAAGTTTGCTTTTATGTGTTCATTCATATTCCACAAGACTATTTCTTCTTTTGAACTAATTAGATAATAATTTTCTTTGACTCTGTCCATTATAAAGATGAATAAAATAATAAGAATATATTAAGGGAAATGTGTATTAGCTCATTCCTTGACCAATGTGTATTATGAAGGCCTAAGAATAGTAATATGGGATTGAGAGAAATGTATTTTAGCTCACTAATTCTATTTTTGTATATCCAAAACAAATTAAATAAATCACAATCATATGGATTGAAAGAGTATTAAAAGATAGATGGAGTTTAAAATTAATGAATTTTTCCATGCATGTTGACATTGGTTTTTATAACCACACGCATGTATATGTTTATGTATATGTATATGTATCAACGTCAACAACGCTTTAAACCTAAAATAGTTGGGGTTGGCGGTATAAAAAAAAGAGAGAAGAAAAGAGAAAGAGGTATGAGAAGAAGAGGAGCATAATTAATCCAATAATTACTATTAGAGCAAACACATTAAGTAAGTTGTTATTTATGTGGTAAAATATAAATAAATTGCTATTCTGCTATCGGTGGAGAATGAAAAGAATCCCAAAGAATCGCAAACCCCCTAGAATCCCTAATTCAGCTGTTCGATAGGTAGCAGAAGAATACCTGCTTCCTTGATATTTCTGGGTAGGCATATTAGTGTGTATGTGTTCAATTCAATCCATGTAATGGTTTTTTCCTTTGCTTCTTTCATTGCATTCAGGTTTTGATCTTAAGCGAACGGCTCCATGCTGTGACGTCACAGTTTGATCAATTGAGAGCTGTTCGTTTCCAAGATGCTATTAACAGAGCTATGCCCAGAAGAAAACTAAAGAATGCTTCCGCAAAAGATGTCATTGACAATTCAAAGCATAACAATTTGGAGCTAAGGGAGCATATGAATTCAGAGGTCAGGGAGTATAATGATGTTAATGCGGAGCCTATGGGAGTGCAGCAACAGCTTTTGGATGATGAAACCCGTGCACTTCAGGTACTCAACGAATTGGAAGTTTGAGAACCATTCATATATATCTTACATGTGTTCTTAAGTTTTTGCTTGTAATTCATCGGTTCGGTGTAAAATTCTATTTCTCATGTTGATGCAGGTCGAATTGACTGGTCTTCTAGATGCTGTTCAAGAAACTGAGACTAAAATGGTAGAAATGTCTGCATTGAATCATCTCATGTCAACTCACGTGTTGCAGCAGGCTCAACAAATAGAGCTTCTGTATGAGCAGGTCAGTAACTGGTACTCATTTTTTCATCTGGTGGTTCATTCAATGATGTTCCTACTGGAGGCACCTTTGTTAATTCAAATTTTTACAAAATGAAATAAAAATCGGCTTTTAACTTTCTCGTTTTTTGTCCCACTTTAAGATTGGTTAAATGAATTAATAAACCTTTAATTGAAATATTTGATGTAGGGATGTAAATCGAACCAAACGGCACGTGATTCGCTCAGGCTCGATTTGAAAATTAATCGAGTTGATTCGGATTCGATATAAAAACGAATCAAACTTGATACTTAATTTAAAGTTCGACAAGTAAAACGAGTAGAATCTGAGCACATCAGTACTCACGAGTTTCGATTCCTCTCTTTATACTAAAATATCGTAACATTTTTTAGAAATATATAATCAATTATGTCTTAATAATACATTTAAATATTATACAGATTGAATAAGTTATTCTAAAATTAATGTTCATAAATAAAATGAATTATTATATATAATTTTTATCCTAAAAAAATAAAAAATTGTATTTATTATGAAAATTTTCACCAAATTTATGTGCTCGTGAGTAATTCGTAATCGACTCAAATTCAAATTCAGGTATCAAAAAAATTATTAGACTAGAATTTGAACACACTGTTGTTCGCTCGATGCTTGGTAGCGTGTTTGTTTTGGGTACAAAATGTCACGGGTTCAAATCCTGTTATCCCTACCTATTACTGCTCAACCATTACTTCTCCCTTGAGCAGTAACAAGGGATTAATTGAGATCGATTCAAATTGAACATAGAACATTTATAATTGTTAATTGGGATTAAAAAAAACTTGGGACTTATTTACACCCCTAATTTTATTATATGAGATTCCTGTACAAAGCCCATAGTCATGTTCAGCTGCCAAGTTAATTGCTAGCTCCTTTTCCTTGGGATACCAAAAGTTCCAATATTGTTTTCCCCATCAGAAGCTGTTGTACTGAGTATTGAAATGAACTCATAGTTGAATTGTTACGACTGGAACATCATTTATTATTACCGGTTTTTAATTTTATAGTAAATGTTAATTGTTTTTAAAAATAACACATTACTTGTTTAAACTACAATTTTAAGTTAATGTTTCAACAGTTTATAATACATAAAAAAAATAATTTGTTGAAATACTTAAATGTAGTAGTTCTATTGATTCTTTAACTGTTTGGTAATTGATTAATAAGTTGGCAGTTATTTTTTTTGAAAATTCCAAAATTGTGTCTTTTCAGTAACAACAGAGCTCGTTGTAGAATCTGTTTAGTTCTAATCCAACACTTTCAAGGAAAGGAAACTTGTGTTCCTATTGTGAACTGCCTGTTACTTCGAGGTCATGTATCAAATTTGCAAGTAATTACGACAATGCTATGTGCATGTCAGCATAATTCACAAGATTATTGTACTAGGCATTACTTGTTCTTAACGTATTTTGAGTAAATTTTTAGAGCACACATAAAGAACATGTTTTGCGGTGCTTTGTTAGCGCATCAGCTATATTCGTGATGCTTGTTTGTCTTAATTTATTTGTCTTTGTTGTTTATAGGCAGTTGAAGCGACAAAGAATGTGGAGCTAGGTAACAAAGAGCTGTCTCAAGCCATCCAACGAAATACAAGTAGCAGAACGTTTCTTTTGTTATTTCTATTTGTACTTACATTTTCGGTTCTTTTTCTAGATTGGTATAGTTAAATGAATGGCTTAATTGGGATAGGTTCGATCAAATGGAGATGTTTTGATTTTTTATTTCTTTCAACGTTTTGATTACTTGTAAAAAAAATCTCAGTTCTCCGTCTTCTGGGCTAAAGATCAAGCGCAATATATGTCTCATCAGTTTTTATCTGGTTCATCTTCCAGAAATCTCATGAACTATCAAATAACATGAATTGTGACCTTATAGATGTAAGGGGAGAATTACATGTAACCCAAAGAGGGGGAGAAAAATTTATAATACCCCATCTAAAAACATTAAATTTTGGTAAAAGTATTTAAATTACATATATTTCTATGATTAAATCATATAAGTTGTCCTAGTAGTGAGTTGTTTAGATGCAACTCAAATAACATGTTGAGATTAAAATTGTTATGTAGGGTTATCACTCTATTGTTTTCCTACTTTTATTTAGCCTGCAAAATTTACAATTTCCTACAGCTTCATGTGAAAATGTGGTTGTTTAACTATCTAATCAATTACGATTTTGAAACTGGTCCAAAAAATTGAACTTTTCTAGTAAATATAGTCTAAATATCTTAGTAATTACAAGTTACGTAATCAATCGGAGTTTAGGATTACTCACAATTCATACTATACATCTCGAGTTGAGCAGCAACCAAATTTTCATTTGAACTAGTTATCAATTGATTTCAAATCACTTAGTTCAATTTATAACCCTATTTACTTAGTTCAATCTCGTGTCACACAGTCAAAAATTGTAGTATATAAATTGACAATGAAAAAGCAACTTTTGAATCAAAAAAAAAATTTCTTTCACATTTCAAGCATTAAAATTAACAACTCAAAATTCATTGATGGTGGCTAAATAGATTATAACTCTTAAGTTATTACTCATAGTAAAATTGACTATTGAATCAATAAATACCAAATTTCTGCTGAGAACTTGGCTCTTTTTCATCATCAATTTTTTTCAACACACTTTATATTTTTGTAATCGAATTTATTTTGTGTAATTTTAACAATAGTGATGTATATAACATGCAAAAAAAATGAGGGTGTACCAAGTTTTATACAATTTAACAATATAAAATACATTAATTGTTAAAATTTTAATGTCATATAAATAGCTGCGATTTGATGATTTTTTAATTATTAAAATAATATGTTTTACATTATTAAATTATGTAAAAATTGATACATTCTCAATTTTATTTTATTTTCTTTGTATATATATGGGTCTTCCTTCAAAAAGGTAGTAAAATGGTTGTATTACAAACGAGAATTCAGAATTGGTGTTCAATTGCGACTATGGTAACCCTGAAAGTTGTAAATTATAATAACTAGTCTGTTTTGCTGCTAAAGCTGTGAAGCCTTTCCATTTGTTTGGTAAAAGTTGATGATATATCTTCAAAATCAATATTGACTAAATAGTACCATGTGGTCTCCTTTTCTTTTGGAGTTGATAAAGTGCGGGAGCTTCTCCATTGGACAAATTTTATAAAAATAAAATGAATTTTTACGCTACTAATCGGATTATTTATATATAAAATTCATTCTTAGATCGGTTCATCTTCACAAAATTATTTTCATAAAATTATTCATCAGTTTAATCTTGATCTCCTAATCTCCTAAGAATTGTTCTTTTTATGACAACTAAAATATTTTTTCATTCTTATCTTCTATTGAAGTAAATGTAACCTAAAATGTTCATTTTTTTACTGGACGTTTGTTGAGTTGTTTTATTTCTTATTTTATTATCCATTTTATTTCTTCTTAAACTGACAAGTAATATATTATTTAATTTTTTTAATTAAAAAATTAATAACTAAGAAATCACGTAACATGAAGAAATGAAACATAAAGATAAGCATGAGCGTGGAGGACCAGAGGGCATTCAGTTGAGTGAACTTTGGGGAAAGGGAGATCTTAGTGTATATTCATAATAGATACATAGGATCCGGTTCCACTTGATTCCCCCGTTTTCTTTAATTTTTTCAACGCGTTCTTTTAATTTGAAACAATTTTTTTTATATATAAAATTAATTATACATACTGACAGAGCATTAAAAAAAAAAAGAAAAAAAAAGAAGAAGAAGAGATTACTCATTTTTAAACATTTTAATGATGAAACTCTTTAATTTTAACAATTGAAATATCATCAAATTTAGATTAAATTATACCAGATTTAAGCTATTAAGATGAATAGGTTTTTTACACAATCAAATCATATAAAAGTTTATAAACCATTTTTTTTCAAGTCCGTACTATTAAACTGTATACATAAAAAGTTTTGTTTCGAATTATAAAATTTTCATTGAGATAAATTCTTGCAATGAGATAACACAGACAAAATACTTTAGAGCTTTTTTTCTTCTTATTCTTCTATTTTCATAAATAAAAAAATTTATTTGGATATATCTATTATTGGTTTGTAGACAACCTGTGAAATGGATAACAAAATAAATTATATTTAAATAATAAATAATTATTTAATGAGTAAAAATGTTATCATGAATTCATTAAATAACAACTCATTTGCTAGTTATAAATTTTTTTAGTCTAACTACTCTTTTTTCTCCTAAATTAATCCGCCATAAAGTTGAGCTTTATGTTCCGATACATAACATCTTTCTTATGAGTAGTATTAAAATGTACGCGTTGCTTGAATCCCAAATACTGAAAGTCAATGAATCATGTTCAGTCGCGGCTTCAATTATATAAAGGAGTTGAATTCAAATTTATTTTTAATAACGATTATAAAATTTGAGAAGTCAATTTATAATGCAACTTAATTAAAACTTTAATGAATAGATTTCTACAAATATAATAACACAACATCAACTAATTTTTTAAGCGCTGAAAGTTGCAACTTTTTTTTTTGTTTTGATTTTTCATTTTTATCCTCTCTTTTTTTTTTACAATGGGGGGGGGGGGGGGGGGGGGGGGGG
>CM025787.1:25794367-25843208 GCA_014636745.2 Centella asiatica
GGAGGTGTTTCATTTCTAATTTTAATCTCATTTGGGGACTATTTGGGGTTGATTGGTGGCTCTAGTATTTTTGTTTTAAGAGAAGTTCTTTGTTTCCTACTTATTTTTCTCCCTTTTCTTCTCAAAATCAAGAAGAAAACCAAAATTTTATCTTCAAATCCTCTATTTTCTTCATAGAAAAATTTAAAGACAACTTGATTTTCTTTCCCTTTCTCTTCTTTAAAAAAAAACTCAAAGACACTCTCTTAAATTTTTTCTCTCCCTTTTTTTTCCATCTCCAAATCTAAACTCCAAAAAAAGGTCTAAAAGTCATAATTAAAAGTTTGAATAAGTGTCTTTTCAAGACCTACTTATTTCTTAACGTATAGTTAAATTTTAAATTTTGAGACGTCAATAGTTAAATTTTAAATCTTGAGACGTCAAGTAAACTTCAAGGGAAAAAAGCTAGAAAGTAAAAACAAACTCTTAAATACCAAAAAATATTAAAAATTTATGTTTTAAGGATGCGAAAATGTTTAAAATTAAAAGTTACTTCTAAATTACAATCTCTATATAAAAAGAATCTTTGTTTTTAGTTTTAAATGGTAAATTCCTACATGAAATGATTTCCTGATCAAAGTTTCCACTTGACAAATAAACTCTATAATATAATACTAGTAAATTTATATAAAGATAAGAATTTTAAAAGTTACAAAAGAAAAAAAAATTAACTCGTAAATATAAAATCTATTAAAGTACACTTGGCGGACTGCTCTGAGTCTCTGATCCATTTTCCATTTATAAGTATAAGTAGTATTGTAATAGAATTTAAATAGTTTAAAATTCGTTTGAGCTCGATTTAAAATTAATTATGAAAGTAAGACATACATAAATTTTGGCTATTTTTTGATAAATTAAACGAATATAATTTGAATACAATGATATTCAATCGATTATATTTGAGAATAATTTGATTATATTTTTTATATTAAAATATCATAGCATATTTAGAAGTTTTATCGTTAAATTTGTCTTAATAATTCATTTAAATATAATATACAGTATAAAATTACTCTTTATAAGTAAAATTACTATAATATATAAAAAATATTGTAAAAAATAGAAATTAATATTAACTTGATTTATCTTTTGTTAAAAGGATCAAATAAATGCTCACAAATTAATTCGATTAAAGTATATTTTGAGCATCAAAATTTTATTTGATTATATATTTAAATTCAAATTCGATTATCAAAAAAATAATTAAAATAAAATCTAAGCATATCAATATTCAACTCATTTACATTTTTATTTATAAGTAAATCAAAAAATTGAGTTTTTTTATGAATAATTCAATAAATTGAGTTAAACTTTTGTTAAATTGTATTCGACTAAACGCCCTTATTAAATAAGTTAATCAAAAAATTGAGTTTTTTTGAATAAAGAATTCAATAAATTGAGTTAAACCATTAAAATAGTTCATTTGCCTCTCTTTCAAGTGACCGCAGCTCCTCTCTCTCCTGTTGCGGGAAAATAAGAAATTTACTCAAAAAGCTCCGAGATCTCTCTTTCTCTCTCTAGATTCAACAATGCCCCTTTTCCCTCAGCTTCAATCCTTTTTTCTAAACCCTAATTACAAATCAATATTTACCCTCTAATAATCACTCTCCTCCGATTCACGTTTCAGTTTGAAAACCCTAGGATAGATACAGAAACGGTGAATTGAATTCAATTTTATAAAAATGTCAACAATGAAAGGTTCGAGCAAATTTTTCACATTTGGGCTCGTAGCGTCGTGGTACTCATCTAACATTGGAGTTCTGTTGCTGAATAAGTACTTGCTAAGCAACTATGGATTCAAATACCCAATATTCTTGACTATGTGTCACATGACTGCGTGTTCTTTGCTAAGCTACATTGCCATTGCTTGGATGAAGATGGTCCCCATGCAGATGATTCGATCCAGGGTTCAATTTTTGAAGATCACGGCTCTCAGTTTCGTGTTCTGTGGGTCTGTTGTTAGTGGGAATATTTCGCTTAGGTATTTGCCAGTCTCGTTTAATCAGGCAATTGGGGCTACCACGCCTTTCTTCACGGCTGTGTTTGCTTATTTGATGACATTGAAGAGGGAGGATTGGCTTGTTTATGCTGCTCTCATTCCTGTTGTTACTGGTGTTATAATTGCAAGTGGGGTATGAATATTTTTTTCTTTCTGGGTATTGCATATTGGTTGGTCTACCAGATATTTGAATGATTATAATTGAATTGGGTGCTTTGGTCTACCAGAAATTTGAATCCTTGATTATCTTACAATATATGCATAAAAGAAAAGGTGTTTTTTTAGCCTTTTTTATAGCACTGTCATTTTGCATATATATGAATTTCGAGGAGTATAATTGACTCTAACTAGTAACATTTTCTTTGTTAAGTTGGCTATAAAATTTAATCATCTCCCCATTCACGTAGTTTAAGAAGTGAATTCTGATGGATTTGGATTACGAGGTGCATAATCTGCTTATTTTTTAACTAGCGTGTTTAGCATTTATTTCTGTTAGAATTATAATGACCAGGATATAATTTCTGCTGGTTCTGATTCTATTTAGCTTTTCCTTTTGTGGATGTGTAACATGAGGTTAGGGTGAACCAAGTTTCCATTTATTTGGATTTATAATGTGTGTTGGTGCTACGGCTGCAAGAGCACTCAAATCGGTGCTCCAGGGGATTTTGCTTTCTTCTGAAGGGTAAGCTATCTCATTTATATCTTAGTGCTAATGGATATAAGCCAAGGACAAAAATTTCTTGGTCTGCAATGGTTTGGTTTTCAATGCAGTCATGTATATTAAAATGTCTGGTGTTTTGTTCAAGGGAGAAGCTGAATTCTATGAATCTTCTCCTGTATATGGCTCCTATAGCTGTTGTATTGCTTCTTCCTGCAACACTCTACATGGAAGAAAATGTGGTTGGTATCACAATGGCACTTGCTAAAGATGACATCAGAATCGTCTGGTACCTGCTATTCAACTCTGCGCTTGCGTACTTTGTTAACTTGACCAATTTTTTGGTCACAAAACATACCAGTGCTTTGACTCTCCAGGTATGCTCTCCCCCCTTAAGTTAAGGCCTTGTTTTTAAATTTCTCATGAATTCTTATATCATGTTCCCATTTTGTAATTTTAACTTCTCAAATTTTTTGTTGTAAAAATACTGTTAACGCAAGGATGGTGTTTGGGAAAATGAAGCTAAAGAGTAAAGACTAGCTAAGGCTTTCATATTGATCTATTAATTACTGGTGATTTTGAAATATATGGTGGCACCTAGTTACCTACTTTTCTACGTTTGTAATGTGTGCATGATGAGCAATATATTTCCAAATGCACAAATGAGATCCATAAGATATCTTGCATTTATAGTAAATATGCTTTGTTTACCAGTCATGCATTTTGCAATTTCCCGTAGTAAGCATTGGTTAGACGGGTAATGACCATCTCGTTTAATTGGGTGGGTATCTGTTTCTCATCATGTGATTTTTCTTTCCCATCTGTTATTACTATATTGAATATTTTAACCATAGTCATGTCTGAGAAGTGATTTAAATGGGAACACCAGCATGTAGAGGCTATGGAACAGCTTTGAACTTCTGGTTGCAGCCTCATTTGGGCCTTCAGGATTAGGCAAGATTTTTTAAATGAATTTGGTTTATTACATTCCCTTTTGGATTAAAAGTTAGAAGACTCCTGAGATAGTTTTTATGCTTTAACTTGTTTTATTGTATGATAGGTGTCTTTCCTCTTATTTGTAGATTTCATAGATCTGTATTAAGCTTCCTGCTTCCCCAATAATTGTCCTCAACTTTCATTGTATACAGGATCTTCTGACTGTTTTGAGCTATGAATTACCAGTTTCTTCTAATACTAATAGGACATCAAATTCCCTAATCACAACAAATCCCTAAATCAGGTTCTACGAATTTTGTGGATTTTCCTGGGGGTTTTTCCTAAGCTTGTACTACTGCTAAGAATTGGAAATATTACTAATTAACTTTTAAGAGTGAACTAGGTGCACAAGATTCCCAACATGGGCTTGAGAGGATCATTAACTGAGGCAGCTAGCCACATAATTGTGAGGATTGCTGAGGACAAGCGGAATGCCGGAACGTATGGCCTAACATAATGCATGAAGATTCCTTACTGTCACCTAGGCTTTTACAATATTTTCAGCACTACATGCTAATACTATTTTTTATGTTTTACAACATTATTACACTACACAACATATTAAAATATTTAACTGATGAGAATATGTTAGGTGAGCAAATAGATGATAAGAAGTTCTTGGTGGTGGTGGATGAGGTTTTTTTGCTAGTTATATACTTACATTAACGTCATTCATAAACTATACAAGACTGTAGTTCAGGTGTGGCTTTGTTTAGTTTTTGCCTTTCCAATTTTGTAACATTAAGTTTAAATCTTCCAGGTCCTTGGAAATGCAAAAGGAGCAGTTGCAGTGGTCGTCTCGATATTAATTTTTAAAAATCCGGTCTCAGTTACTGGGATGCTCGGCTACACACTCACGGTTATTGGGGTCATCCTCTACAGCCAAGCCAAGAAGCGCAGCAGATAGAAAGATAATTCTGAAAAATTATTCACGGCAGCTATTTTCCTTGTTCTATCTGCAGATAAGAGTAGCCATTTTGAAGCAAATTTTGAATACTAATCATATCACCTAATCCATGTGCTTGGATTAGGTGTATTTTGGCCTCTGATTTATATTTTTCCACTGGGAAATTGTAGAGCATGTTACCCTTACCAGCAAGCACCATCAGATTAGTTGGAGTAGATAGTTCAATAAATGCTAATTTCTTGTTCTACCAAGCCCAGGTTGTAGAGGAACCTCAATTTTTTCTTCTCCAAATTTCTCTCTTTTTAATGTTACTTTTAGGAAATGGTTGTAGAATAGAGCCTGCAGAATTTGTTATGAAAAATGTCTCGTATCAATTAATATATTTATATATACAGAGAAATCATAATTATGCCATTCCTGTATCTTATGGTCTGCTGAAATATTAATCTGGTAATTCCTTGTAGGTTGGTTATATCGAAGACTTTGCATAAACATATAGATATATTTAGATTAGCATGTGTAATATGTGGAACTGTGCTCTCCAAAATGGCCCAAATTTTGAAAAGTGATTGGTTTTACACTCTCACAAGCTGTGGCGATGCAGTTATAAAAGTTCCGTTCAAGTTTAAACCCACAGCAATTAACACCGTAACGAAATTATAATCTAGAGGCACAATTTGAGATATTAATCCACCATTATACCATGCTAGTAGCAAAATTCAACAAATGATCTGAACAAGGATTAGACAGTCACTGGGGCCAATGATATCTGGAATGAAGAAGGATAGCAACTCTAAATAAAGTATAGGAATATGCTGAATAATATTGGGATTGCCTAAAAAATATTAGTATGCATAGGCTCCACGTTCCACAAATTTATCGACCTGAAAATTTGCACCAATTCTAAAAGATTTTATATTGTTGATTTTGAGGGATGAGGGGGCCGACTTCAAGTGGAACCATATAACTTCACAGATTCTAATGTGGTGGTCGCCATTTTTTGAAGTGGAAATGCAGCAACCAATATATGGTAAAATTTAGAAGATCAGACTGCAAATTAAGACGTCCTACAACATGAAGAAAACAACTGGAATAAATTTGACTGCATTGAGAAGGTGGGACTAAGCATTTACAAAGTAAAACTCAAGAAGCATTTATCCTGTCCAGTTATGAATATAGAAAAAGGCAGTAGGTTTACAGCCTTGGGCTCATCAGGGTGCACAAAAATCGCCCATTTTCACTGACTAAAGCTAATCCAACATTATATACCTAGTACTAGCTAATGATTAAGCTCCACTAAGAAGCTACTCAACTTCCATAACTGCAGCTTCATTGTTAGTCTCCATCTCTGGCTTAGTTTCCATAACCTCAACTTCATCATCACTTCCTGTCTCAGGCTTGGTCTTTGCCTTAGGTTTAATTGCAACTGCAGCCTTGGTTTCCTCTTCAGGCTCACTCTTAATAAGCTTAGGCTTGGCCTCCCCTTTTAGCGTACCATCATCTTTTGGCTTGGTTTCTCTTTTGGTTTTAGCTGTTGTAGTTGAGTTTTGTGCAGGCTGTGCATAATTGTCAGCTACCTCCTCATCCTCTATCTTTGGAGCCAAATAGTACCTGATGTAGCCCATCTCTGCAATTTTGTACTCAACCACAATTGGTAGTTCAGAAGATAAGCTGATGGTCACTTGGTTTGCCAGAGGGGTGGCCTTAGTGAAGGAGTTCATATACCTCAGGGCAAAGGTCAATGAAACTGGTTGCTCCATCTCGATAATAGTAGCATCTTCCGGCTGGATATTTGTCAAGCGGTAGAGAAATATCAATAAGACAGATATCATTTAAATTTCTAACCAAAACTAAAGATTCAAGCATTACAGTTAAAGAATGTCATATAAATATCCACCTGTGCTTTATTTATCTGGAGCTAGGATAACAGCAGAAAGCAACTCTCAAATAGTCAAACTGACCCAAGATTTAATGACATTAACAAATTTAGACCAACAGACCTTGTCCACAGAAGTATTCTGCCTGCAAACAATATTTGCAGTCCCAATATCGCCTCTGGTAGAAAATTTCACACCTTCCTTCGTCGCAGATATGACAACTAACAAAACCAGTAAAGCAGTATGAGCTATGTATCAGATGGAATAAGCACATATATAGAGAATATAGGGAAAATGAAGAAAAAGAACGTAAGATTAGCATGGTGATGAAAGACATTACCAGTATCCCCAATGGTGCTGAGATCTTTGCATATCCTTGCAAATTCAGTAGAAGGCATCCTAACAATTGCTTCATATTCTGACTCTGGAATCCCAAGATGCTCACTATCAATATCCATTAGCTTCATCTCAAAATCAGATATCTTATCTTGGGCTATAGTCAAGAATTGGAACCAAGAAACAACAAAAAGAATTTAAAAATCAGGAATAGAAAAGAAAACCAATGAATTTAGTATACGAACTACAGCCCAACTAGATCAGAAGCAGAACTCATGGTTACTAAATATAAAAGAGAAAAGAAATGTGGACAAATAGAACAATATGTCCTGTCGTTGAAGTTTTATAAGTTCTATTTAGACTAGATGTTTTCTGGTAGTTTTTTATAGTATCCATTAATCAAGAACTATTGAAACAATGAAATAGTAAACGAGAAAACAAATAATGGTATGAGACTACAATGAACAAAAAGAATTCTTACTAATAAAATTTAGCAAAAAGACTCCCTGTTAAAAACTAATAAAAACTGATCATCTCTAATCATCTATGATACAATTAATTGCATGCTTTAAAAAAAAATCATCCTATGAAAGAGAGTGACAGAAAAGAATTCTATCTTCAACCAACCATTAACTTCTTTAATTAATCCTACGTCCCCTTTTTTCTCCTAAAGTTTCCTGTCTAGTTCTATCCTTTTCTGCTAACTTCTGCTACCCTATGAGGCAGGAGATCAGGAAAAAACAGAAAAAGAAAAGACAAGATAAAAAGGAGTTCAACAAGCAAATAGGCCAATATAGATCAATTTAACAAAAAGAAATAAAAAAATGAATCATACATTAGGTTCTTATATACTTATATTGCAAGTATGAAATGGATGAATCATCAAAGATATCAATGTAGTATTATGTATTTCTGATGCAAGATTAACCTTGAAAGTCATAAAAAAAAATTATTAAAAAAAAAAGAGATAGTAGCCAAAGAAATAGTAGTGCTCCCAAGAAAAGCCAATCACATGAATTTCAGTAAAGAATAAGAAGTACATATAGAGGAAGTATCTCAATATAGAAACCTATTGAAGAAATTGGGTATGACCAGTTCTAACAATATCGAATTAATGTTGCAGATGAGTGATATTTCAAGCATACTACAGCACATAAATGTAGTAATAACTATTTGTGATAAATGATTAACCTGAAAATAATGAAAGAACAGAGATTAACCAAAGGATTCTTGGCAGTGTCCTCGAGAAAATCCAGTAAACAACAAGAAGTTATATGTAAGGGGGAAAAATAGAAAACATAAGGAAATATGCCCAATATAGAAACCTATTAAAGAAAGTGGTTATCACCTGTTATAACAAACTCGGATTAATGCTGCGCAGTGATAATTAAAACAGATGAAATAAACACTGAAATAGACCAACTCAATTTCAAACACGTAACTGAACATATCAAAACCCTAAAACTGAAGTACTAAAAGCAACACAAATTAGGGGAAATTAGCAAAACACGTACTAGGGCTTTCGAACATGAAAGTGACGGTGTCTCCGCCGTCATCGGCCTTGATGGTGACAATGTCCTCATTTCCGGCACAACGGAGCATCTTGGCCATGTTAGCGAGGTTCATACCCATGGAGAGGTTCCGGTCGCATCGATAGTGCTCGAAACCCTCGGATCGTAGGAGAAGCGCGACGAGAGCGACGTGGCTGGAATCCATGGCTTGGAGAGAGAAGCCGGTGGCTGAGCAATCGAAGTTGGCGTCGTTCACGAGGTCTTTGATTGATTCCATCACCTTCTTCAACAGACTACCCTGCACCAATCTTAACTCCAACATTTTTTGTTAGGGTTTTGAATTTCCTTCGAGTTGAAGCTACTGCTGGAATGTGTTTTTGTGAGCAGAAATGGAAGAAGATATGTAGAGAGGGAGAGGAAGGACATGATCAAGTATTTTTGGCGGGAAAAGGGTGTGATTCCCGCGCCATCCCAGTAAACGTCGTCGTTTCAGATACCGACCGGGAGCAATTGGTCCGGTTTCCTAATTTGAAAGTTAATCCTTTTCTACTGTTAATAAAAAATAAAAATGAATAAAAAAAATAGGATTCAAAATATTTGTTTCGAGGATAATAATGGATTATATATATTGATGAATAACTAGAATACTGTGTAAATAATTTGATAAATATGTAGTATTTCCCTCTTGGATCAAGTTTAACTCTTTATAAGAAAAGGTTAGGAGTTTATATAGCAATAAATTTAAGAGGAATTCCTAAAGATAAGATTAAAAAAAAGAAAAGGAGAGCAAATATACAATTAAAAAAACAGAAAGAGAAAGAAAAAGTTGGGTTCTTTTTTCTTATTTTTTTAACCTTAGATGCGTCAGTCTTATGATACTGATAAGACGATGAAAAACTGATGGACTTTATTAAATAATGTTGGGTTTTAAAACAATAAATTTTCACGTGGGACTAAAGACTGGGACAAATATTGGACCGGTATAGTATAAAGTCGAAAATTCTCTAAAACTCTCGCATTTTAAAATGATTTCATATAAGTATACGTAAGTTACTATTTATATGTTACCATTTGAACGTTATTATTTTTTAATATGTTTTCAATGTACTTTATAAGTTATTATTTGTAAATTATTACTTATAAGTTAATATATCTACAAAAATACACTTGCAAGGAATATATTGTTAGAAAATTTTAGATTTCACAATAAAGCGCCGATAATTATCCCTAAAAACGAATGTATTTTAAGATGTTCAAAATCTAATTAGTCGAATAAATCAGCCTCATACTCCTAAGATCCAATTAAATAGCCTACATTTATTTTTAACCAACTCAACATATTTTATCTTGACCTAGAAATTATCTTCTCAAGGCAATAGGAGAAAATTTATTTGGTTAATTTCAGTCATTTGGAGATTAGAACAGCAACACAACCCAAAAATAAATTGAGAAAGTTCAAGACGTGCTTATTTTACAAAAGAGAAATAGAAATGCCATCAAAAGGTAACAGTTTAATTACATAATTGCTCAAATCCAAATACTGAATTTACAAATAATAGATGGTACGAATTTCTTAATAGTATAAAAAAAAATACTGAATTTACAAATAAAGTAAAATAAAATAAAATAACCACACAAACAGCACTAACATAGACAACACCATTTTAAATCTGTGACGATAGAGTAAATTAAATTCTGACATGAAGATAAGAGTCTATACGTTGTATATATTAACTCTCCTTGTAACAAAGATGGTTTCTAATCTGTTGATTATGATACTTGGATTACTGAAATTTTGTTAGGCTACGTTTGGAACTTGGAAAAGATAAGAGAAAAGGAAAAGGAAATGAAAACCAAAATTCCTTGTTTGTTTGGAAACTAAGGAAAACGAAAAGGAAATGAAAAACTAAAATTCAAGTTATGTTTGGAACTTGGTAAACTAGAAGGAAAAGGAAAAGAAAAACAAAATAATCAATGTTAGATGGTTCTTTTTCTTCCAATAATTTTTAAAAAAAATATAAGATAGATGTTTTTCTATATAAATATATCTAGAAAAAACAAGTTCAGATTTATAGAACATTATCGTTCATTTTACTTTTACTAACTACCCAGAATTGAATAACCGAACAATGAGGGAAAAAATTATATACTAAAGTCAGAATCTGAGCAATATAATGGAACAATAATAAAAAATTAATCCATATTCCCATTCTTTTTTTCTTAGTCAGCTCTGTTTGTATTAAAATTATTGAGTTGAACCACTAAGTTGAATTGAACTTGGAAAAGTAGAAGAGTAAGTTTCTTTATCAAGAGTGGCTTCAAAAACAACCTAATAAATAGGAATTTTTGAATTTTTTTTTTTAAAACCAATTGAGAATTGTAGCCCTTTGAAGGCCCCATGGTAAAGGTCAAAGAGTTCATCATGTAATTTCTGGACCAGAAGAAGAAAAAGAGTATAGAAGTATAGAGGATAGGAGGGCAAGGGATGTTGGAGAATAGATGAGAATGAGAGATGTCGAAGAGGAAGAGAATCGTCGAGCTCGTTCGTTTTCCGTGTTTTTCCTCGCCATTTTGAGGGGATTTGACTTTTCCAGGTTTTTAAGCGTGAAAACAAGTGATTTTTTCCCTTTCCTTTTATATTTCTGTTCCTCGTGGATTTCCTTGTTTGCCAAACACTGAATTTACTTTTCCTTCAACTTTTCTTTTCCTTTTCCCTCTAGTTTTCTTAGTTCCAAACAGAGCCTTAGTAGTCATCAACGGATCATCATCGTAACAGGGTACAAATTTGATGAAAAATAATCCAGAATAATACAATTTACATGTTCTTTTAATGGAAATATCTATCAAGTTTGTATCGTTACAGTATCCTTTCCACTAACATGCGGAGTAAGCGCTGTCAAGTTAGGATCATTCCTGTGCTTGTCCCAAGATGCTTCAAACTGTTGATGCTTGCATCTTTGATCGTAGATAACAATAGAAATTTTTTTAGTTTGAGAACATAAAATTCCTGAAAACATCAAAACTGGTAGAGGGGCCATCTACGATCATCAACAATAGAAATGAAAAGTTCATAGCTTAGAGTTTCATATACTTACTGTTGGAGCAAGATCAATATCTGAAGAATCTGGTTTCTAATATCTTCACGGCTGATTTTTAATGCTGCCTCCTTGTATAAAATGACTAGCTCATCAACTAATCTGGACCAGAAGCAACACCAACTAGAGATGACCGCAAGATAACACAAATAGTAGATTAAGCTATTTAAAACAGAAAAGAGAAAAGCCTGTAATCTGGTCTAATGGGAGAAAGAATCAAGCTTAATAGCAGATTAGAAAATTATATGGAGTATAACTCAAAGTAAAAGAAAGAGATCCATTCATGTTCAGAGTTCTCCTTGATTTTGCTTTTTCCTATTTCTTATTTCTGTTAAAAATGGGCTTGGAAGACTATATCCTGTTACTGTAATATTAATACACACTGTGCTCAGGTTTTGCACTTCTCTTGTTGTCAACTACAGAGATCTGAGAAGTTTAAAAAGAGAAAGTAAGCATGTTGAATCAGCAAAAGCATGATACATAAAAAACAAGAAAATCATCCTTTCAGTTAACACTTGGCAGTTTCTCATCCTCTAATTTCTACTACTAGCGCCATGAAACTCATCAAGCTCGAGCATAATCTAAAGTTCAAACCATTTGTGTCTTGCCAGAAAAGGAAATGTCATTATCATTCGGGAAATATAAAAGGTTTACTAAAGTTTCTCAGAGAGAGAGAGAAACTGGGAGCTCTATGTGGTAAAAAATAAACATTCACAACAGCTAAGTTTGAGTTATTAATATGCAGGATATTACAGTCAGAATGTCTATTAGAATCAATCGGTCATAATCTTTCCCAACATTCTAAAACAAGTTATCTACCCCTTTGGTCATTATGTCCTAGTTACAATATTGGTGTGGTGCTTAACCAATACAGCTAGTCGCTTGCTTAGTGCAAATATTGTCAGACACATTGAAATATCCATCATCTTCTCTATATATCTCCACCCCTTGAGACAGTGTAAAGTTCTGGGTGAACTCAAGATACCTCATATACAACAAATGAACAATAGAAAATCGTACAACTCACCTTTCAAAATAGGGGGAATTTCTAATCCACGTTAACTTTATCACTAATTTAACCCGGTTGAGTACCTTCACATTCATAAAAAAGAAGCATCAATTAATCTGTGATAATCTCCAAAAACTCAAAGATCCAATAGAACAAAAGTTAAAATGTACACAATGCACAATCACCCCCACCAGGGGAAATATACACGCTACTGTTAAAGCATGATGTCTACAATACATACACGCTGTGTGTTTGTTTGTGTGTGCGCACACACGAAGATGAATCACCATGAAACATTACGAACCTTGAAACATTACGCAATCAAATGATTGATCAGTCGTTCGGTCGAAAAATAGTCCGAACCAACGAACACACGGTATACTTTCTTTATTGATTTTTTTATCCTACATGTCACCTTATCTAGATAATAAAATAAAATAAAAAATCTGACTTAACATGAAACACCAATCAATAACTAACACGTGTCTTATCTTATCTCAAAATATCTAACAAGATTTCAAACAGATTTATCTAAAAAAATAGAAATCCAAAAAATATCAAAATTCATATTTTTTTCATTCTCTATAAATAGACATCCATATTGTTATACTTTCTCACACATTTCAGAAATCTCTTCTCCCACCTTATTTATCTCACTTAACTTCTAATTCCCATTTTAGCTAGTAATTATTCAAAATTTTCAAATGGATTCAACTTCCAACAATATCCTGAGGTAATGGGCTTATCTCCTTTGCAGAAATGCACAGCGGCTATACAAATGTTAGCTTATGGTGTAGCTGCCGATATTGTTGATGAGTATGTGTGAATTGAAGAGAGTACAGCTAGAGAATGTCTTAACAAGATCACTCTAGCCGTCGTGCGATCATTTGGTAAAGAATACTTGTGAAGGCCAACGCCGGTAGACCTTTACAGGTTGCTTGAAATTGGAGATGTGTGGCTTTCCAGGCATGCTTGGAAGTATAAACTGTATGCATTGGGAATGGAAAAATAGACCAATCGCTTGGCCAGGGCAATTTCAAGACTTAGTGGGAAAGCAACACTTGTCCTTGAGGTTGTAGCTTCTCAAGATCTTTGGATATGGCATGCATTCTTTGGCGTTGCAGGTTCGTGCAATGATCAGGTTTGTGCAATGATCTTAATGTTCTTTATCGTTTTCCTGTGTTTGATGATGTTTTAAATGGAAGGGCCCCACATGTTACATATGAGATTAATGGTCATCAATATAACATGGGTTATTATCTCATTGATAGTATCTATCCAAGTTGGACAACTTTTATCCAATCCATCACTCATCCACAGACAGACAAGGAACGATTATTTGCTCAACGATAAGAGGCAACACATAAAGACGTTGAGCATTCATTTAGAGTGCTCCAATCTCGATTTGTGATAATTCGCAATCCTTCGCTTGCATGGGATCGTCAAATATTAAGGAATATTATTAAAACTTGTATTATTTTACACAATATGATTGTGGAGGATGAACGCGATACGTATTTGCATTATGTCGATCCTTCTGATTTTTCAGCCAAAGGAGGAAGTAGTAGTGCTACTGTTGAGGAGTCATTCCAATATTCATCCAAATGAAACATGGACATAAGAAATTATTTGATTAACAGAGATCACGTTCGTGATACGAGTACTCATTCTCGTTTGAAAAATGATTTGGTAGAGAACATATGGACACATTTTGGTGATGAAGAGTGATTTCGTCATAAAACTTAAAAAGTTGTATTATTGTATTTTAATTTATGTTTGATTAATAATATGTTTAAAGTGTGCTAAGATTTTTCTATGAAAATTATTGTCATTTTGTGTCATTTTATTAATAACGAAAAGTGACAATATTTATATTTATTATAGTCATTAAAATGAAAATTATTATTTCAATAAAAATTAATAATTTACAATGCCAAAATAATTTTTTAATATTTTTTCTTCAATGTAATATATATTATTGAAGAACATTTATATTAATAGAAATGAGATATATAAAAGATAGTGGAATGTGAGTTGGAGGCGAGAGAAAAGCTTATGTGGCGGTTGTGAATATTTATGAGTGTGGATGAATAGTTGAGTTTGATTGTAGGTTAGTTGTTATGAGTTGGAAGAAAGAAAAAAACTAATGTGGCAACCCATGAACGGTTGTGACCGGTTGACACCGGGGATGCTCTGAGTAATAGCAAGCTTGTACCGGTTACCTGAGAGTACAACAAACTTTTTCACAGTTTTATATTTATTTTCACAATGAGTACATGTAGTGCCGACACCAACTAGTTTGGGTTAAAGGCACTTGATGTTGACGTTGAATGAGTATGCCTACGAACATAACTGCACACAATAAGGTATCATAAGCTTATCAGTCATGCATCAGATACCTGAGATAACCCCACTGTATAAAGGATAAAATGGTTGTTAGGCTCATTACTTTACCGATCGAATGGATTGTGCTATACGCAGGAAAGCTCTTGGCAGTGATATGGGTTACCAATATTGGATAAATTATAAATATAAAGATGATGTTTAATGAGCAAAGCGGCTCAGAAAAGATTCGGCGATATTGGATGAGATTATTAAAGTCCAGGAAAATGGCAATGCTGGGGGTAATTGATGATCATCAAGATAAGAGTGTTAAGGAAATGGTTGATTGGTTGATAACGAGTTGAATATCTGATCCTCTGCCGTCGTATTTTCTTATCAGTGTACTTGGTCTGCATATCTTCTACAACACTTGGTTGGCACAAATGTGTTGTAAAACTCTGCAATAATTGCAGTTTATTCTTTTGTAGTGGCCTTCAAAAAAACTCTTCTGATATGTTCCATGTGCTAAACTAATTAATTAGGTCTTCTTAAATATTACAAAAACAGGTCAAGGGTAATTCAACACAACAGTCTTGCATAATAAGCATACTTGAAGAGAGACCTGATTGAAAGCTTACCACATTTCAGTCCATAGGACTAGTTTGCCAAATGTATATTGAACTAGTAAAGATTAAAACAAAAAATCCTTCAGGTAATACAACTGTATATCACAAGTAGTAGTGTAGGAAATAACAATTACCAGTAAAACAGATTCGTCATCATCCGCATGCATCCAATGAAAGAAAAGAGGAAATATACGGCTGAAATGAGCTAGCAATACAAGGCCCAAACCATTGAAAAGTGGTTCGAGATGCTTAAGCCATGCAATACGTCGCTCCTTATTTCTTGGCTGTCGCTCTAGATGACTTAACATCTCATTTAGCAGCCTTTCGTACCTATACAAAGACAGAAACTTCATCGAAAAAGCTATAATTCAATTGGACAACATATAAAGGATATTATTAACAATCAGTAACAAATGTTACATACACTCTTTTCATTATAGACGCAGAAACACGTTGGTTTTGATATTATACATTTGCAAAACCCCCAAAAATAAATATGGCTATAATAAAATTGTGAACCCACACCAGTTTGTAGTTTGACGCAGCAGAAAAATAGCAGTTGGATTAATGCTTCAACACAAGCATAAGATAAAATAATAATTATTTCCATAAATAATAACCGAAGGCTCTTTCCAAATTTCACAAAATAAGTATTACAAATAATAACAATAATAATAATAATAATAATAATGTAATCAATTTAAAAAAAAGAATCATACAACTGAGTAGAAATAATCCATAATGAAATAATTACAATTACAATCAAATTAATCACTAAGTAAAATTTGTAAAACATGAAAATGATACCAATAAAAGAAAATTTATATTAAAACATTAAAAATAAAAGAAAAACTATCAAACAATAAAAAAATAATTATAATAAAAAACATACCCATTCGTGCACGGGTTTCTATGCTAGTATTCTTGAATACACAAGAACAAGATCTCCGAAATAAAACTTGTATTAATAATAATGTCTTTGATGAAAGAGATATCAAATAAGAACTCATAAGTCATAAAGACTTTGATTTGATTCATCTTCATTGCATCAGTTTTCCCTCCCCCTTAAAAAGAGCTCACCCTCAAGCGCGCATCTTGAGAAGAAATGTACACCGAAAAGATTTTACGAACTTTAATTGGTAGACCCCAAAAAAAATACATCAAGATCACTTTTACTGCAACCAATTTTGCACACGTCAGTACTTCAAAAAATTTCTTCAGAAATAGCAAATGTTGCAACAAAATTTTGTTTGATACTTTCACTTCAAAAGTATTAGGACAAAAGATAAAGTCAATATACTCGGCGTCCACAAACAATGGATCTATATATTCTGGCATTTCCGTGACATGCTCGGACTCGCGTTCTTGAATTGATATCGGTTCCATAACATTAGAATTATTTGACAATATTTCTTCTTCAACATGTTCACCCCAAGTAGTTAATACTTGATAATACTTTTGAAAGGCTTTACATGATTGACTTCCCCACTAATTAAAATAATATATATAAATATGAATTTTACAATTTTAAAAAATGAACCAAGAACAATGACAAGTGTAGCTCTATTTTGAGCAGAGAAGTATTAATTTGCATCCACCTCCACGTGTATCATCACTATATATGCATATAGACAAAGAAGAGTTCAGCAACGAGAGAGAGAAAGACAAGAAAAGTGATAAAAAATTCAAAAACCAAGAGAATCAGAAGGGAAAAAGGAAAAGAGAAAAATAATTCTTCCCAAATAATAATATCATTCGATCAAAAATCTGAAAATCCTTTAGGAACTTACAAGCCTTCAAATAAAGAACTAAATAAACTACCCAAAGCTAATATAACTTTAAAAATAAACTCCCTAACTATTAACAGTTGATATAAATTATCATAATTTAAAATTAGGAAAAAGGTAGCAAATTGCAGAAAATTACTTTATAAGCTGGACAGGTCAGCCAATGGTTGAGGACATATTTGGTGTGTGCATGTCCATAGCTAAGAATTTAGCAGATACATACATAATTTTGTTCAAAGTTAACTTAGTACTTTTAGGTAGGGGAATTTCTCATTTAATTTCTCATACCCAGCATAAGTTTATGAGCAATCTGTACTCGTGCGAGTTGTGAGCTTTTTTGATCTTATAAGTCTCATGACCAAGTTATGCACCACTAAACACGGTTGAAGATATTAACAAAATGAAAAAGGTTTATTAATAAAATTTGATATGTTTGGATGATTTATTCCCCCTAAAACAAAAGTTTTGTGCAGATGAATGTTTATCCTTCCTATCGATCAGTGCTAATATCTAGAGGGTGTCAGTCAGATCGACCCAAGGATTCACGGGATATTGGGTTCTTCCAACCTGTAAAGATTATAACATATTGGATTCAGGAAGGACCTAGGACAGCCAACTAGGTCAATGTAGAAATCTCTAGCTCTAATATTAAGACATGTAAGTTTCTTATAATACTTCATCCTTTCTTATTCGGTCATCAATCATCCCTCAATCTTCTTATCAAATATTGTCTTCTTATTCTTCAATTAGACAGCATCAAGCAATAATCTGCTTCCATCTAGGACAGTTACATTCAAAACTAAAAGGATGAGAACAGAAAAGAAAAACATAGAACATAAACAAAGTTTACCACGAGCTGCGAGGATTACTATGTTGAGTACATGTTACTAGAAGCACCGACATTTCAACAACGTAATCCCAAATCTCATCACTAGAGGCAATATTCTCACAGCACGCATCAAGAATTACATCTTCAAATATACTAAGCTCAGCAGCATTCACATTTTTGGCAAGATGTATAAAGCTAATCATGCCTTGCCCCTGAAAAAAAGAGAATAAGGCATCAACATAAAAACCCTACGAAGTTAAGTCATGGGGGTGGCACTGGGGGAAGGGGGAAACTAAATGTAAATTGAGTCTGTCGATGCATATCAAGAGATAATCCTGCTTAAGATTTTGGAATTACACATAAAATGCAAATTTTTATAAGTCTAAAAGAGAAGAAGATTCTACAGAGCGTTAGACAAGAACAGCAGGCATTTGACAGAACATAACTGAGGACTGGTAATAAATGATATAATAATCTAAAATTGGAATTAGTACAAGAAAGACTGGTCCATCGCAGACACACGCACAGAAAGACAGAAGAGGGAACAAAAGGAAAAAAAACAGTACTACATACTATTTTATTACAATAACGACATCATAGAATGATTCTAAGATTTGGGTTAGTCCAAATTTATAATGCATGAGCTTTTAGGTAAAACTCACAATTTAACCACCAAAATGTTATCGTGAAGCAATCATGTCAATCCAACATTACCTATTAACTTATTAAATGAAGCCAATAAACTAATCATCTACTACCACTATTAAAAATTTGTCATCTTAGCTATCAGTCATCTTAACAAATAGCATATACCAGCCATGTCAAATTTTTGTTTGTCATCTGACTTTTTGGCTAGTCAGATTACGAATTGCAGCATGAAAGCATAAAGTGCTAGCAGCCATCTAATTTAAAAAGGTAAGATAGATGTAAGGTAGAAAAAACTATAAGGAACAAACCTTGACTTGTGTTGACCAGTGATCCAGAGCTGTTAGAGAACAAGGAATTACTAAATGACACAACTTTCCCAGGTGAGGGCAATCAACCTGCCATGACCAATAAATAATTGAGCATCATTTCCCAATTTTTTTTCATCAAAAGTAACGGTAGAATCATTATAATACCTGCGTAACAAACCATCTAAACTGATAGGCAGCAACAATGGCGTAAGCAACCGGAGCCCTAGCTGATGCAGCAGATATCTCATCCGCATCATCAGATTTATCAATAGAACTCTCACTAATCCTCTCCTTAAGCAAAGGGAGAACTTCAGGCATCACCTCAATAATCAACTTCTTCTCATCAGACACCATTCTCAAATCCAAACCCAATTCACTGATCTTCGTCAATCCTTCGCCATTCAAACTACTGCAAAAAGCTTCAGCCAGCTCTCGAAACGCCGAATTCGCGGAAATAGACAGTGAGCTGGGAATCCACAAGAGGTGTTCGGATGTTGAGCTTTCGGAGGAGGCTAATGCGGCACATAATAAGCTGAAATCCCTAATTCTAGTACGAATCTCCGACTCGGAGACGTCGGCGGTGGTGGTGTTGCGAGGCAAAAGAGACTCGAGCACGGATTTGATGGAGACATTTGAGCCTTCAGGTGGTTTGTACTTTGTATTGCAGAGAGATTCTCGAAATTGATCAGATAACCTGTAAATGATACAGCACAGGACGAAAAATTGAACCGATTAAACATAGATTATTTCTGTGTTAGTGTGTGTGAAAGAAAGTAGTGAGAGTGTAGAGAGAGAGGTTTTACAGAGCGAGAGTTTGAAGAAGGGCTTTGGACATTCTGAAATCAGTTCAAGCTTCTCCGTCAGTTGTGTGAGGTAGAAACCAGATGCTTGAAATTGAAAATAAAAGTAAATTTGCTCGAGGGCACAAGAATTTTATCGCAATAAAAATTATAGAATTAAATTTTATTATAATCTTACCGTTAACATTTTACAATAATTGAACATTAAGGTATTCAATAATAGAGACCTAAATGTTACGGAGTATAGTACAATTGATTTAATGAAATTAAAGTAAATTCAGTAATATTTTATTAAGGATTATTATTTTGGAACTTATGTAAAACTAGAGTTTATTTTAATCAACAGATATGATATTCTTAATTTGAATTGAAAAATAAAAGTTTAAGAACACCCTCTGTGAGTCAAAATAAACTTTGAGTCTTCTGATGTAAAGTCCTTTTTTTATATTTATTGTAGTATTTATCTTTTGCACTCCATACCGAAGATTTAAAATAAAGTGATGCAATAAATAAGAGAACGTTTGGCATTACTCAAAAAAAAAATTATTTATGAATTATAGTTATCGATTATGGGTATAAGTAATTTTAAAGGACAATATGTTTAGTGATTAAAAAGTACTTACACTGATAAATAAATAAAAAGTGCGAAAATGTTTGTGGTTGCTGGTATATAAAGCTTGTGGTTGATAATAAGATGGAACAACGTAAACCTAATCATGTTTAATACTCCCTCCGTTTCAAAAAATCAAAAAAAAGTTACAATTGAAAAAAAAAATTGTTTTAAAAATAAATTATATTTAAAAACATTCTTTCTTATTTTACTATAAATTTAAAAATTTTCAGTAATAAACTTATAAATCTCGTTATAACTTAAAATTTTATGATAAATTTCATCAAAAAAATTTATGATTTATAGATGAAAATCTCGATCAAACATACTATCTTAATATTTACAAAAAACACAAACTTAACTCTATAAAAAAACACCAATATAACTTTTTTTTTGGGACTGAGGGAGTAATGAACATGGGAACAAGTCAAAACTGCCTGAGCAAGCAAGTAAATATAATCTAGTTTCTAGTTTTTACACCCTTGATCAACAAAACAGGTGCTTACACTCCCAAATTATGGAAAAATACAAAGGGGAAAATAGATGAAACTCTTGTGTGTATAGAGGAAATCGCCTATAGAATAAGCTCAACAAGAAGACACAAGGAAGACCGTATTCCCCAGAACAATCATATCAATACCTAATTTACATGCCATTAATCATCAACCTCAGCTCGAATTTCCCGCTGCAGTTCATCCTTGTACTCATCGAACGAACCTGGATAACTCTCTACAGTTCCATTGTCCACCACCCATATCTGACTCCTCTCTTCATCATCACAAACGCGTGATATAAGCCTAGAGTCGTGACTGACAAGTACAACTCCACCAGTGAATTCATCCAATGCATCAGCCAATGCATCAATGCTCTGCATATCCAAATGATTGGTTGGCTCATCCAATAACAATATGTGAGGCTTTGCCATGGATATAGATGTGAAAACAACTCTAGCTTTCTGTCCTCCGGATAATTTTGCAATAGGGCTGAGGTGGTTGTGGCCTTCAAGTCCAAATTTCCCAAGCTTTGCACGGACAGCTTCTTGCTTGCTCATTCCCTCTTGATCTGGATGAAGACGAAGCAGATATTGAACAGGTGTTTCCTCCATTGTCAGAAGATCAACAAAGTGCTGTGAGTACCTTCCAATCCTCAACTTTTGACTCCTTCGTGCTTCACCTTCACTTGGAGTCAAATCACCAGCAAGAAGGTTAAGCAAAGTAGATTTCCCAGCCCCGTTGGGCCCAACAATAGCAACTCGAGTACCCATATCAATACTGACATCAACATCGGAGAGCCTGAAATCCTCTCGGTTGGGATAACTGAAGCTGACTTCAATTAGCTGCAAAAGTGGTGGCGTCAACTCAGTGGGTTCAGGAAAGTGGAATACCACATTGTAGTCTCTCCACTTTGTCGGAGCCTCTGGCTGCAGCTCATCCTCATCAACTTTGCCCTTTGATTTGTTTTTTGAAGCTTCCTTGGCAGCAATAAGCTTACCTTTTTCCTTCACCTTCTCCTGCTGAGTCCGGTTCCCAGTCCTCTTGGCAGCTTTCAACTGTTTGTCATAATTCTCAAACTTCTTGTTCATTTCTTTACGCCGCTGCTCATAGCCACTCTCAAAATCGTCAAAATTGCCACGATATAAGTGGAGTTTCAGATCGTGGAGATGAATGATTTCATTACAAACTGAATTTAAGAAATCTCGATCATGTGAGACAACCACGAGGGTTTTCTTCCATCGACACAGATACTCCTCCAACCAGAGAACAGCCCTTAGGTCAAGATGGTTGGTAGGTTCATCTAGCAACAACAAAGTTGGTTGCACAAAAAGTGCTCTAGCGAGTGAAATCCTCATTCTCCAGCCACCACTAAATGACCGGGTAGCACGCACCTGCATATCTTTGGTGAACCCTAAGCCAGCAAGAATCTTCGACGCCTGAGCCTCAGCAGCATCCGATCCCATCAGCTGCAAATTTTCATACAACTCGGCTAGCTTTTCCCCTGCATCATAGCTATTGGTAACATCATCTTCATCTTCGCCAACAGCAGAAGATGAATTTTGCAGAACAGCCACTTCTGCACGGAGCTTGATTAGCTCCTCATTTGCTGAAACAACAGCTTCAAGAGCACTTCTGTCGTCACCAACTACCTCTTGTTCAACCAAGTGCACATCTATATTTTTTGGTACAGGAATCTTCCTCCACGCAAGGAGCTTTAACAGGGTAGACTTGCCCGTTCCATTGGGTCCAACTAATCCATATCTTTTTCCGTTGGATATCTTCACCGACGTATTTTTTAGTAGTTCTTTTCCTCGAACTGAAACAGAGAAATTTTCTATTGTTATATCTTTAACATTAGCATCAGCATCATCTTGACCTTCAAGGACGGCTGCCCGACTTCCGATAACTACAGCAAATGCATCATGATCATCCTTAAGAGCCATCTGTTTGGCCTGCTCAGCAGCTTGGGTTGCAAGCATATCCTTTTTCTCTCGCTTCTTCAACTCCTTGTCAGTTACAGAAATTTCAAGAGGCTTAGCCTCATTCCTCTGGTTCCGAGCTGGCTTCTTATGAACATCATTTCCTTCTGGCTCTTCTTCAGAAATGTAATCGTTATCCTCATCATCAGATGGTGGCAGATCTATACCTTCAGTATAAGAAGACAGTTTTGGAGCAGCTCTTGGTTTGGGCTTACTTGAATTAGAACTTGAGGAAGAAGATCCTTTTTTGGCTTTATCCGGTTTCTGGTCCATGCTGGCTAGCAGTGCAGAGGGCTTCTTCGCATCTTTTAGGGCATCTTTGCCGCTCGCCTTACCCTTTAAAGTTGCTCCACCTTCATCTGGTTTTTTCTTTCCCATCGTGGCTGATTAGAGAACTGAGAAAAATAGTTCAACAAGTTTACAGTAAGTATTACAATTACCAGTAAACTGATATGCTACACAAAATGAGATATTAAAAGACCCAGACATGCAGTCAAATACTTGAGCACAGGATGGGTATCATTGAACAACGGGTGTGATAAGCAAACTTCAACTTTGATGGAATAAGGCATCTTGAAAATAAAAAACAAAACATATCTAAAAAATGCACATCGTTACGTTCAGCTATACCTGTAATAAAAAACCACAGCACATAAACCAAGATCAATGAGTTTAAGGTGCAATACTTGAAAAATGTAATAGGACAGGAAATCAGTACTCAGTACTATGGATTCTATAGAAATGTGTTAGAAGAAGCGGCAATACGAGACAGTCGAGTCAAATTGACAACTAATAAATCAAAAGTAAAACCAAATATAAAATATATTACTTGATAGAGAGTGTAGAAAATTACTCTCCTACATTGTTTGCAATGATTTCTGCCCTGGAATTGCATTTTGGGACGTGTTGGTTGATATTTTAAGTATTAGTTTCTAAATACGTATGCCAAAGTTTAAATTATAATCTTAAAGCATCAATTGGCACATATTACGTCATATCAACTTGAATTTATCAAGAGAAACGGACTGGTGGCAATAAAATTACTAAAAGAAAAGATAAGATAATGGATTAGAAATTAAAATTTTCATTAAAAGCATAATCTTTAAATAGTCATTAGGATCTCCCTATTGTTCTTGCTAATCAAGCACTTGTAAAT
Source organism: Centella asiatica (assembly GCA_014636745.2). Lineage (NCBI taxonomy): Eukaryota > Viridiplantae > Streptophyta > Magnoliopsida > Apiales > Apiaceae > Centella > Centella asiatica. The sequence continues at coordinate 25,818,354 of CM025787.1, forward strand.
TGCCATTCATTACCTGTACTCTAATTACACGACTAGTTAAGATGCAAGAACACATGAAGGTCATAAATGGAGTGGATAGATTGACAACCAACAGATATGGGACTTATAAACCATCTACTCCCTCCATTCATTATAATTGTCTTTTTAGAGGTTTTTTGAAATTCAACTTGATTGTCATTCACATTATTCTAGGAAGAAACATATCATCATTTTCCAAATTACCCCTATTAATTATCATCTCCTCTCTCATACTATTCTTATGTTAAATTTATGATATGGAGGTAACTTCGTATTTTTATCATGAAATCAATCTCAAATTGATGTCATTAATGCATTTCTTAATACTTGTGCACAAGTGTTTGAAGTCTAATATTATGAACCGAAGAGAGTATATGTGTAGTATGTCAGGGCAGTAACCTATTTAGGTTATGTGAAGTAGCGAGAACATCAATCTGATGCTCAGCATAACTCCAGAATAATAAACAGGATACCATCAGTGACATCACTTCAGCTATTAATAGTCCCCAGGAAAATAAAATCAATTACTCTCCACCTAGCAACAAATACCATCAGTTAAAAAAAAAATAACAGAAACAAAAATAAAAGACCTACTCCAAAAAACCCGTGCATCAACAATAAGTCAAAGATTCTCGGTTTATAAATCCTACAATCTAGAAAAGATATCTCACAGCATAGCGATACACACACAGCAAAAATTTAGGGCAAACCATAAAAATAGACGAACAATTGCGCGTAACATTTTAACACAAATAAAAACCAATACTGAATTGCAATGAGTATGTGTATGCTGTTTGAGACCTAGGTAAAATAATATGGAGTTGAAAGAATCACAAGGAAAGTGCAAATTTTTGAACCAAAAGAGTTCAAAAAAGTGTTCACAGTTCAGGGACTGCAAACAAGAGGACGCATCACTTAATTGATACAGAAATATGCACTGAATCATACATCGCACAAAGCAACAACAACCGATCCTCATACAAATACAGCTAACACTCCTTTCTCAAAATCCAATAAAGATACATCATGCCCATTTTTATACATATAGACGATATTTTCATAATCAATTAAACGAGAATGCTCATGTATAAATTTTTCGGATTGAGTCTGCATACCTTAACGGAGATAAAATAACAGCCGGCGATGAATAATGTTTTCGGTAGGTGTACGGCGAAGATTTCCGAGGATTCAGTAGCGGAGAAGAGAAGAGAAGACACAAGAGGAGAAGAGAGATCTGTCTGATAATGGCTGCCTGATATATTAAGATGAGGAAAAGAGGGTTGTACGTTTTTTTTTCTTTTCTTTTTTTTTTTTTTTCGGCTGCCGACTCGGAGTGAGTAGTCAGCGAAATAACGGGAGTTGTTTGCGAATAAATTAGTGTTTAACTTGTTTCATGTTGGTTAGAAAGTGATTTGACTCGATTGAGATTAAATTCGAAAGTTTCAGAAAATGAATTAATTTATAATTTTTAGGAATAAATTTTTACATACAAATTATTTTATAAGAAAAATTCACAAAAGTATATAAAACGAAAAAAATTAATTGATCTCATTGATTAAGGAAGAAAGAGAGTAATAAATTTGCTCACGTATTAAATTTTAATTAATTTGTAAGTTTCTGTTATGAATTTCTTTGTGTTCATAGATAAATTCAATTTTAGTTCGTATTTGAGTAATTGAGTCTGGTCGATTCATATGAATAATTAAATGAATCAATTTTAAATATTATTTTTCATTTGTTAAAAATTTCAAATTTAAATTGATTTGATTCGTTTATAAACAAAATGTTGGATTTGAGTTCGACCTATTCACACAACTCCTCACTAGTAAGTTTTGTTGTATAATATTTTTATTAGTCCCCAAGTTTTAAAATCCTAACATCTCTACATTTTTACTTTTTTTAAAAAAATAATTGATTATTAATGTGATCAACCAAATTATTAATGAGACCGATGATCATGTGTAAAATTATACATATTTAACTAATCCTTCTAATGGTTTTTTTCAATTAAAAAAAGTTTAAATTTGGAAGATTTTAGTTCAAATTTCTTTAACTTAAATTGATCTTTACTTTCCTTTTTTCCTTTTACTTATTCTGTCCATTTTGTAAATTGTATTTTCGAACGGTAAACTCTCTATTTCTCACTAGTTAGATTAGATTTAGTGTATCAACATAATTTTTACTTTTAGTAGGTATATTTTCAATTGAATATATTGTAATAGTAAGTTGTTTTTCTTTTTCACTTTAGTCAAATATATAATATATATCTTTCTTTGTTTGCTTCTTTCTCTCCCTTCTAACTTTATAATCACTGTTGCTCTCTTTCTTCTCATTTTAATGACAGTCATCTCTATTATTTTATCGTCATCGAAAACGCCATCAATAGTATAATTGTTGTCATTTTTACAATTATCATTATAGATGCCAACAAAAATAGATTAAAAATATCTATACATTACAAATCTAAAACATCCGATCGAAGTCGCTGGATTCGCTATCATTATTGGTGTCGCCATCACTTCTGTAATCATCATCGTCGTCACTTAGATAGCCACCATCACCATAATAACTTCTATTATATTTACTGTGAAAATAATCTAAGATTTGAATAATAAAAATTTATATCTCAACTTAAAATTCAAATTTTCTTCTTTTTTTTTTTTATTCAGTTAACCACTTGATTTCATTTAAATTTATAAAAATACCATATCTAAATGGTATAAACGTTTAACATTATTATATAAACAATTTAAAGTTATTATAATACGAAAAATAATGTGAAGTTATTATTTAAACAACTTAAAGTTACCATATAATCCAGTATAAAATAAATTATCATATAAGTGTATAATGATTCGATGAGAATTGAGTTAAGAAAGTGTCAGTTGTATTTTTGGGTCAACATGGAGCCTAATAATATCAGTAAAAAATTGTGGAATTAAAATGATAGTTTGTCAAGAAATACACTCTAAATTACCTTTGACCCTTGTAATAATAATATAATATGCCGTTACTTTACATTTTACAAGGTTGATATATACGCATGTGTTGCGTATATTATTCACGAATTACATTAACGGCTAATACTGTTCAACTAATTTTCCAAATTGAATAAATCTTTTAATTGAAATCATTTATTACTTATCATTACTAGTTAACCCGGGGCTAACATGCGGGGATATTAGTCTAATCAGGTAATGATATTTATAATTTGTATGTTTAATATTTATCATGAGATTTTTTAACATCTAACCTAAATTAGTAAATAATATAATTTTATGTTTTATGTTCTCTTTGTTCAAATATCATTTAGGAATAAGATATATTTAGTAAAAAGAGTTATATTTACATTTTTTTAAATTCTAATGTTATATTTAAAAAAATATGTCATTGTAATTTTCTTATCTCATCTATAATTAGTTAATTACATATTCATAACAAATGTACATGGTTTTCTAATATTGTATATTTATGATAATGGTTACCGATTAATTTTTTATTACGATAATTAGAGACGTGATATAATTTCTTTAATTGTCATGGTTAAAGAGATGATATAAGATTTAAAAAAAATAAGATTATAGTAAAAAAACAAAACACCTCTTCTGAAATAGTATATAATAATAGATAATTGAAGATGGCTATTACACTTGTAAAACTAATTTAGAAGATAAAATTATGAAGACACTCATATATCCCTGTTGAGTCAAAACATTTCATTTGTTTCTTCTATATATATATATATATATATATCCTTATTTATTATTCACCGTCTCATAATAAATATTTTCTAAGGATATGTGGCATGATTTTGGAGAAAATACATATTTAGAAACTATGTTTCTAACAAACTTTCAATATAACCGCTTTCAAGTTTTCATGTTTAAACATTCGCGTTTTCATTTTCTAATTCTTCCTCCAGTTTTACATTTAAATTTTAATGGATATTAATATTATATATTTAATTAAAAATTACATATTCTAATAGAAAAGATTTTTCACAGTCTTAATGAATATAATCATAAAAATTTAAAACAATCTCTAAAAAAAACTCTTATTCATACAAAATTCCTATTTTCATATTTTTCATGCTATTATAAAATTGAAGATAACATAATATGAAATAATGAAAAATAAAATAACGGAAAAAATACTCCCTCTTTTCCACAAAAGAATTATTACTTATCTTTTAGATTTTTATATATATTAATATTACAGTTTTTATTAAGAATTCATTTTTTTCATAAAATTTATTTTAAAATGTTCGATAATAACTTTGTAATAGCAAAATTTTAAAATATAATATTATAATTAAAAAGTATTTAAATATTTTTTTGTGAAATAGATCACATTTTAAAAAATAAATCTTTTTGTGAAATCGAGGGAGTATTAAGCTCAAAAAAAAAAAAAAAATGGAAAAACCCGAAAATTACGAAGTGCCTATAAATCTAGCCCACCTGGCCTCATTTCAAAGGCCCGTGATTATAGGCGAGTGTTCGTGCAGTCTCATTCCGCCCTCCTCACTCTTTTCTTGTAAACTCGGTCCACCGAATTGGCAAAAGCACTCTCTCAATCTTTCCTCTCGTCTTGTTCTATTTGGGGTTTCAGTCTGCAGCACTGTCTTCTTCTTATGGTAAATTTCTTGTCTCTCTCTTCAAATTTTCATTAATCTTTGTGTTGTTTTTGTTTAATTTTATTTTACGACTATCCTTGAATATTACCCCGTTTGATGCACTAATATTCACAAATGATTTTTGTGTAATTGCTTAAGTGTAAAATTTATATGTTTAGCAATGTTGATTGTTTTTATTGTAGATTTTATGGATTGTGTTATGTATGTAGGGAGTATATATAGCTGTTTACAGGTTTATGTAAAATTAGCCGTTGTTTTACTTACCCAGAAATTAGTAATAATTGGGAAATTAGTCATTTCTGTTTTGTTAATTGATGATCAAATTGCTAGAACCTTTGTATGTTTCTAAAATTAGGGTTAGGGAATGCGAGATGCTTGAAGTGTCTGTCGATTTGTTATGATGGGTGCTCTGGGCAGTTTTATGGGCTTCCAATCAGGCGAGGGAGTTCTGATGATTGCCTAGAAAATCTGTAGAGAGTTGTTAAGAAATATACTAGGAATTCGTGGTAAAACTAATCTTAAGCATAACCAAAGTTTGCAAATTTTCCTTAGATAAAGACCTGTAATTCTATAGTTTGGTGAGTTTTAATTTCAGTCGGTCACGTTCATAGTTCACGTCTGTAATAAGCTCTTAATATAGAAGAAAATGAAGCTCGTCTGCCTAGAACGCCAGCCTAGAACACCTGCCTAAGACCTAGACCATAATGCATGAGCAGCCTGGTGTTGCCCACATGGCCTTAGCATTCGAAGCTCCTTCCACAGCCTAATTCCACATAATACCTTCCAAGCACTGGCCATAACATTTTAGGTCTGGATTGTATGAGGTTATTTGCCAGCGGAACTGTCACAGTTTTTATTTTTACTTGGCAGATAAAATAACCTTTATGTTAATATTCCTATTTACTTGTTCCTGGAGTTTCTCTCTAGTTCTGGTACTGACATTGCTGAAAGTTTAGATTTATATTTTAAAAACACTTCTATGGAGAAAAATAATCTCCACACAAACCCCATGGATTAGTTAATTCATGGTATTGGTGGTATCACAGTATTCAAGTTATTAGAATATACCTAATGACAGCCTTAGGTTTGCAGGACATTTTATAGATTGATTTTTAAATCAGAGAAGTGAAGTGCTTCTAGTCTGACTCAAGAGTCATAAAGGGGAAATTTGGCGCTCATTAAATTTCCAAATAATATAAAAGGGGAAGAAAATGGGCCAAACATTTTTTAGCTGTTGCTATGTTCAATTTGTTTTGCTGAAATGGTTTCCTAGTCAAGAAGCACAAAGAAACGTGAATTTTTATCTTAACTTCCCGTAGCAAGTAAAACGTATTTTTCAGACACATATATGCTTTTATCAGGTATTAATTAATCTTAGAGGTTGCTGCAAGTGCATGAAGAAATGGGTGAAATGACAAGTGACCAGAAGAGTGATGGTGTATCAACTTTAACACCAACAAAAGCCTCTTGGAATGCAAAAGTTCACAACATATTTCTTGACTCGTGTCTGGAACAAATTAATGCTGGAAACAAACCGGGGACACATTTTACGAGGGTGGGTTGGAGGAATATTGAAGAGTCGTTTCGGAATAAGGCAGGTGTTTATTATGGAAAGAAGCAATTGAAGAATCATTGGAACAACACCAAGGAACAATGGAAGATCTGGACTCGGCTTACTGGCACTAGTAGTATGAAATGGGATCCACAGGCCAGGACATTTGGCGCAAGTGAAGAAGAATGGGATACCTACACAAAGGTATGCTAGACATCACAACTGCATTTACTCCCATTCCAATATTGACGTATGGAAGTCAATTAAACTCATTTCAATTGGAATATTTATATAACATTTAAATTCATCCAATGTGAATACAATTATCAATGTCATAACTCTCATAAGCTATTATAAAACTAGATGAGTCGTATAATCTTTAAATTGAAAGTTGGTCAATTTTTCATTCAAAAGTCCAAATCACCTGTATCACTCTGATATTTTGAAATGAAGAGAGTATTATTGAGGTGATTTTGGGATCATCAGTTGTATATATGGAGTATTAAATAACAAATGGTACTTGTACCACTAAAAATATTTTTTGGTAATAATAAGAAATTCCTTTATTTGCCCTCGTTGGATGTACTACTAAGAGTGTTAACAAGAAGAATTATTAGAATGGTGATATCTACAAAAGATCTGGTGATGGAAAAATGATTTTCTGGCAGATACACCCTGAAGCTGCACAATTTCAGTCTAGGGAAATATTGTTCGCTGATAAATTGAATATACTTTTCAACGGAGCATGCACAGGAGAGACAGAGCAGCCTACTAGACATAGAAAGCGAAAGTATCGTTCAAGCACACCCCTCCCGTCCGTAAAAGAACCCATATCCGTTCAGCCAGAGAGCAGAATTGATCACATTTACGATGGATTAGAATCAAAGAGTAATGCCACAGATCAGTCTTCACTTGGTAAACTCTGTTATAGCATTGGTGAGTGCATTGAATGCTTAGATGGGATGGAGGAAATAGAACAAGGAAGTGACCTTTACTTGTTTGCGTTAGATCTATTTCTGAAGAAAGAATATAGGGAAATTTTTCTTGGCTTGAAAAAGGCTAGTGTAAGAATGTCATGGTTGCAACGGCTGCAATCCTATGGGCCGGTTCAACTTACCTTTTGAATTAGGATTGATGTTTATATTTTGTGCACCTTTTTGGATTGATCTTATGGTTATTTTGGATAATTGAGCAACTAAGTAGTTTTAATCCTATACTGTTTTGCTTGTTCTATCCGGTTGATGCGGTTTGATGCTTGGTAAATGATTATTTCCGTATCATCGTGGATCTATAAGAGAGTGGCCTGTACCTTTACGTTTGAGTGTTTGGAGAGTGAATGTCATGGTATTGTTTGTTGGCTTAAATTATCAATGATAATTTCCGAATCATTATGGATTTATTTTTGTAGTGCAATTTGCATTATTAAAATTTAAAATATCTAAATTCAAGCGGAAACAAATGGTACTATATTACTACTGAGCGGAATAGAGGCATTACTAAATTTTCGGTACAACGGACGTGCAAAGCTGTCAATTTGGGATCTCGGAACATGCAACGTCAATAATGGATGCATGCTTCCGCAACATAAATTTTTTGTTAAAAAGAAAAATTTCTTTTGCAACCTGACAATAATTTACTGGGGGAGCATTAGATTATTGTTGTTTGAGTGGTTGATATATTATAAAGAGGATAGTTCATTATTATCTAAGTATCCGCTTACTTCATAATAAGGACTTAAGAATCTCCCTCCAACTTAAAATAAGAATCGGGGGAGTCTTTTAATGGTACATACCTAACAATAAGAATCGGGAGTTTAAAAATAAGGATCCTACCTAACAATAAGGATTGGGGAGTCTCCTCCAACTTAAAAATAAGGATAGGAAAGATCAGGGAGTTTAAAATAAGGATTGAGGAGTTCCCTCCAACTTAAAAAAAAATAAGAAAAGGACTAAGGAGTCTTTCTTTGGCTTAAACCTTTTGTGAAAAATTTAGTTTTAACCCCTAAATGTAGAAATTTGGTTTAGGATTTCAGATAGGCGAGGTAATTTTGAGTTTTATCCTTTTCCCACTCTCTATAATGCAAATGCTATTAAGATGTATGACGTCATAAATTCATAGTTTGATTAACAAATAAACACTTTAGGAGGATGAGGTAGTGTAATCCATACTATCCGCTTGAGACTTCTATTCTAAGTTCGATTCTCATATCCTGAATAGAAGTTGAAAAAATAAACGTTTTGAATGGTACTGATACAACAATTATTACAAATTTACAATGCATCAAAATTTCAAAAATACGAAGTACTTTTAGTTAAAAACAGAGACTACAATCTATGTTTCTATAACTAACACCCTTTCAATTTGTGTTGGTAATTACAATTTAGTGTTTTTAAATTTTTTTTTCTAGGCATTAACGAATATGATAACGAGTAAAATGAAATAAACACAACTTCGGAAAGAAAAAAAATTCGAAATTTCATAACTCAACAACTTTACAATGCCAAAACTGAGTTATATGAATCGAGAAACGATATAGGGAGTACTAGAAAAACTAGTTTATGCTACAATAAAGCTTTTGAGCTGAAAGAAGACGGACAACACCAAGGAAATTACGAATAACTTCAGAGTTCCCAAACTAATAATTATTAAAGAAAGATGTTCCTAAACCTAGGAGGTTGGGGGGGTGGAAGGGAAGAGAGAGGGGGTACGGTGTCACGTTCAGTGACAGTTTGTGTAGTTTCAGCACCTTCAGACTTATCTGAAATTCAAGACAGTTGATAGAACATCTGTTCATCTATATCGATATGCAGACATGTCATGAGATCATTTCCAGTTTGTAAGCATAGAAAACAAGCTGAAGACCAACTGTAACCAGCCTATACTGGGCTATAGTAACGAAATTCCACCATCTCCCATTTCCTCGATATGTTATCTGAATTCCAGGACTGCTCATTCAGCCGAATGGCAGCGTTCATCAGCCTCATATGGTATGCCTAATCTCACAGTTTGATCGTCTTTCAGTTTATAAGCTGATAATCCATTCACAAACCTACTTTCCCTGTAAATGATGTAACCATCATTTTTCAAGCTAGACATTGGAACTGGATGGGAACACTGTAACCCAGTAAGACAACCTGCCACAAGTATATCACCCAAGTATGTTATGGTATCAAGTCTGTGCCATTCTTTTCGCCCAAAATGCTTCAAAATCCATAAGTTGGCACGATTACAGGAACTTGGTATTTGAACACACAAATATCCGCACATCTCCAGCATCGTGTACCTTTCCCTGAATCCTGGAAGTAGAACCCGGTGGAACTTCTCTTCAACTATATCCAAAGAGATTATATATCTAGCAGAATGGACATCCCAGTGAAAATACCTTCCATCAACAGAGACAGGGTCATCCCAGTAGAATTTCCTCTCCCCCATGGAAGAAGGACCTTTAATTCTTTTCCACTTTGAGCCATTTAAAAATAATGACTCATTTTTCAATTCAAACATCTCACATTGGAGTGACTGTCCATCTGGATATACATGAACTACCTTATACACTCCCCTAAATTTATCAAATCCAATACCAAGTCCACACAGGCACCCAGCATGTCCTTTGCAGCACTTAAAGGAACCCCTAGGAAGAAATGACCCCTCCTTACTGTAAATATTATAAACGACAAGTTTACCATAATTGCATGGGAGTGGGTCCATTAGCAAGAGTAGTTCGTTACATGTAGATCTGATACGTCCTGTCCAAGGTATATCAAGATTTTGGTTACGTATCATGAGATTGTTAATCCCACCACAGAGATCCACAAGGCGTGTTCTATAAGCAAGCCGATGTTCAGAAGCTGGCTTTTGGATGATTAAGGAAGCTTGATTCAACAAAATTTGACTGATTATATCAAACCAGCGCCTGCAGACGTACTTACATTTGTAACGCAGTAATTCAGCTGGAAGCAAAACAAGGATGCTTGTAAGTATTTCATCTGGAAGAATATGAAAATAATTACTCCTGTCCTCCCTCGTAGTTTGCTCCTTACACAGTCTATTGGATTTTTTCCTTGCCATCTCCAAGATGAAGTTCCTGTGATCCAAGAAGCAGGAACTTGTTAAAGAAGATGAAATTATTGTATAAGCCTTGTGTGTATGTGTCAATTTATCAAGAAGCATCCATTCAACCACAGATGCAGGAATGTAAAGATGCCACAGATCAGTGGAAGGAGTGTCACTCCTAATAACTCTCTATAAAAGACTCACAAACAAACAACTAATAGAGCAGTGATTGAAAGGTAGGTAAAACTACTCATAGGTTTCCAAATAGATAATCTGCTAAAAGTTACTCATAGGATTTCAAACTTTCAGTTATGAAGAAAAGATACTGGTGCGCAGCAGAGGGATACATGATTTCTCAATTTTGAAAACTATGGTTTGCTGCTGCTGCACATATACAATTATTATATATTTATGAGCACATATTAAGAAAAAATTGCAGCATAAAAAAATTACCTCATTTTTCAGTCAACCACCACCCACTCCCCATCCCACCCAAAGGAAAAAGAACAAGAAATTAAAAACTACAAAGTATCTTAACATTAATAGCAACGTAAATAATAAACAGAAAATATATATAGGCCACTCAGCAAGAGACAGAAAGAACAAAGTTAATCATGAAGTCCATTATAACTGCCAGGTTCTTCAGACGCTGATATACCAGCCCTTCACCCATCACCTTTTCTCTTTTAAGCCCTTAATGGTAAGTCATTCTCCTGGTCTGCATTATATTAGTGCCCCCTCTCCATACTTGACAAAATAAACATAGTTAATCATGAAATCCCTAATAACTGCCAGGTTCTTCAGATGCTGAATACCATTCACCCACCTCCTTTTCTCTTGAGAACCCTTAATGGTAAATCATTGTCCTGATCTGCATTATATCAATGCCCCCTTCTACATATTTTGACACCACCAACTCTTTCCCCCTCCAAACCCCAAACCCTGACGCAACCAAAAAGGAAAATATGCTTGTGCAAAATTGTGGTAACAAACCCCTGCACCCTGCTACGCAGTTTCCTGGCCACCACAACAAGAAGTCTGACTGAGTATGTCCCTTTTCCTACTGGAGCCTCGGAAGTAGGCAAAGGTGTATGAAGATCTGAAGCATAGACTCGGACTATGGGGATTTGGTTTGCCACACAAAGGTTTGTCGATGTAATTATCTTGAAAATTTTATCGAGAGTAGTTTGGGATTTGACACAGATTTAAGTACAAAAATAATTTAATATTAGTTTTACCGTTCACAAATCTCTGTAGCACCTCTTTGCCAATACTGACTGAGCAAACTTAAACCAGGTGGTGAAGTTTTGGAAATTCAATAAACATCAAATCTCATCAAAGAATCTAGCTGAAGATTCAGCCATTCAATCAACCAAAATGTCAACCCAATCGATTTAGTATTACATTATCTTTTTCCCTCCCAAGGATACAAAAGATGATTAATCTAAAGTATGTTAGACGATTCCATAACCGGTGCATGTTGTTAAGGAAATTTTTTCAATTTCCAAACTTGATAGCGGTTGCATTTGTTTGGGACTTCTCACCTCCTTGCTCATGCACGATTCTTCTAAGATTTTATCACAAAAATGCTGACCATGTTTGGTATGGTTTGCTAGTTGGCTTTCACTGCTAAACAAAGCAGACTACATAATTTTCTCCGCAATCTGAATAATCTAATGTTTTATTCATCTTCTTGATCCAATAAGAGGAAAATCTTTAATTTTTCAATTTTTTTCTTGGACATACTTTCAGGATGTATCCATCTTCTTGATCCATTCAGGATAACCTATAATTCTCAATTTATTTCACGTTCTTTGGTGTTTTTCTTCTACAACTCATTATCAATATTTTTTTTGTACGTACTGATAATATTTATAGGTAAGAATCATGGAGTACCACTAAACAAGGTTCGAGGGCTCTCCATTCAATTATGAGCTCAGTGATGGATCTAATGACTAATTGTCCAGGCATATACTCATGAAACTCATGAAACTACTAGTCCTAGTTGTGGTTTACCGCTCCTAATCTGCTTAAAGCTGTCATTTTATTTCTTTTCTTTGCTTTAATATGTATCAATGTGTATTTCTGGATGTGAGTTACTAGCATAAAGATATGGAACAAAACAGAAACGGGACACAGTAGTAAAGCCATCTAGCGGTGGTGCACTGGTGCTTATAGTGGTCCTCTATAGGGTTGTGCTTCTAGATAGGGAAGCTGTAGAAACTGGAACACAGTAACATATTACACTACTCTGGCAGTCAATGAAAATGAGCAATCTAACATCACAGCTCCCTACTTTAAAAGAATAATCAATAAGAAATGAAACAGAAGGAAGCTATTTATGGCATTTCTGACACCATTGCAACTTGCAAGTATAACATTTTGAAATTTATTCACAAAATAGAAGAATAATGAAGATCATATTTGAGGATACCATAATCACGTCTATAATGATACTTCTCACTGGAGTAAAAAAATAAGTTAAAGAATTTTAAGAAACTTTGCAGTTCATAAAGAATGGAACCAACAGATTTAGATGCAAGAAGTATTTATTTATTTATCCTTATTTATTATTTATTTATTTTACCTTTATCTCTTTGTGCTATTTTATATGGATCGACTGACAATGGACCCAACTAGTTTGCAACAAATGAGTGTTGAAGTTAACTTATGACAATTACTTAGGTCTCCAGCTGTGTTTTGTGTAAGACTAGTGCACCAAAAGTGATTAGGGGTTTGATTTAGGTAGAGCTATAAAGATATAGGGCCTCGTAGGTGGTTTAAATATTTGTTAATAATATCATTTATTTATCTAATGTGATAAAGATGCGCACCAGTTAAGTATTTTAAGGCTCTATTTTTTTTTTTTTTGTCCTTTAAGAGTTAAGGTGTCTCTAATTTAAAGATTGATGTCAACAAATGTGAACTCGTACTATTTGGGAATATTAGCTATAAGCCTATAACGTTCTGTTCGGCTACAAATTTGGGCTTATGGGTTCCTTGGGCATGACATTCTTAGAATTTCCATAGGGAGCTACCCATAATTTAAATGATATTTGTGGTAAAAAAGTAAAGAGGATCGATAAGCAATTAGCCGAAAGAAAGGAAATTATCTATGCACGGACACTTGGTTCTTATTAAGAGCTCATCATCAAAGTTCCCTTTTTTTTCCTTTTTTCCTATCTATAGTTAAGCTTTCAGTTTTGGTTACAATGTGGTTGGGTAAGTTGGTGCATGATCTTTTGAGGTATTAAAGATTTAGGTAAATTTGAATGATGCCTTACAAGCAAAATGGCTGCAGAGAATTGCTACAGAGTAGGACATATCGTAGAAATGCGTTCTGTATGGTCTCGTGAAAGGGTTAGGTGATTGTGTAATTAACATTTCTATATTTCCATAAATTCTGTTGGTGTATGGGAAAAAATTCATGGAGAGTGTTTGTCAGCTGTATATTGTTTATGCTTGAAGATGACCACAATAAGGATTACAAATTACCTACTGCTTGCTATGGGATGATGTCTTGGCAGCCACTTATCAGAAATGAGAACCTCATGACGTGGAAGAGCTACCGTTGGTTTTCAGAGAAGTTGATCAGCTTCTTAAACACGTACTTTTGAGATTGAAAATTCACAGCAGTGACCATAATCAAATTAATTTTATTATAACCATTTCATGATACAGGTTGATCAGCATTCCCGACATAGAGTATCAAGAGACTAGTAGTTCCCAAAAGGAGTCATTCTATACATGGACAGCAGCAGTTGAAAACAAATCAAGAAAAGATTCTTTATGATGAGGAAGATGAAGGTGGTAATTTTTTTTTTTTTTGAAGACATGGAGCCGGTCACACATTTATTTCTTCAATGTGCAGCCAGTTATGGACAATTATATTTTCTATTTGGCATCATTACGAGTGAGACCCATTTTAGAATTCCAATTTCTCACTTTCAAGTATATTTGATAATATGCATAGAATCGTCCTGAGCAATTTTATGCATGTATAGCATAATAGTTTCCGAAATACTTCTTCCTAAGCAACAATTAAAAAGTAAATACTTCGGAATGTTTTCTACAATCAAGGTTGCCCTGAAAAGGAGCAAACAATGTCTAATGTCAATCATCATGCACTTGAGACGATCAAATCCTTTAGCCCTTAACTGATATGACTTCTTGTAAAATTTTAAATAAAAAGAGCTCAGCAACTACTAATACTTATAGATAGTTCACACAAATTTCAGGAATCGTAGTATCAAACAATTAATCATCTAACTTTTGAAACAATGAGCCAAATTGACTTCCAAATTCAAACAAACAAACTTATTTTGTACAAAACGGAGACAATCGCATCAAATAAACTGAACATCAGATAATCTCAATGTACTGGCAGAGTAAAATAAAATTTAGATAAACATAAGGTTTATACTGACAATAAATGAAATGAATCAAGTTTATACATGCTTACGTTCGATTGAAAGACAGAGATTAGCCGCAAGAATATCTGTAACAAGGCTTCTAAGTGAATAGCTTCCCGTTGATCGGAAAAAATCGCCGGTGATCGGAGAAATCAAACAGTTTAAACGAGATGCGGCAGCGGGCTTAATTTAGGGGTGGAATTTGTGGAGAGGCAGACCTTTTATACCAAGGGTTTTGGAGGACACGTGGCGAGGGGGTCCGGAGACAGGGATATGATTTGCGTGTCACTGCGAGGGTTCTTAGCGAATCCAACGTTATTCTCCCAATTATCCATATTATTTATTGAAAAGCGTTATTTCTTTAATTTTTTATAATAATTTTTATATATCAAATATTTTATTTAATTTTAAAAAATAACAATAAAAAATATTTTATATAAAAATTAGTGATTAACAAAATTAATTAAAATAAAAAATTTAACATTTAAAAGACATTATATAAATTTACACATAAAAAATTAATATAACAATTATTATGAGTCAAACGGAGTATACATCCAGGAATGATTGATTATTTTTATTACAATTTTTTATTGTCAACATTTTTCCATTTTAACAGTCCTTTTGATCTCCTTTTTCAACTTTACACATGTTTACAAATATATGAGATGGGTATTACTTTATTTCTTCCTTTTTCAAATATTTTTGTAAATACGTTTCCTTAATCAATGTATATTTTTATTTTTTATTTTTTGGAAATTATCATAAAAAATTATTCATTATTATATTTGGATGTGAAAGACACCAATTACTCTAAAAGCACTTATTCATAAATCAACTATTGGTACAATTAATATAAAGAAATGAAATCAATATTTATTTTAAAAAAATAACTCCAAATGATTTGGACCAAAAACGGTATTTTAGCATTAAATGGTACGATCATGAAAACATTTTAGTTGGATATAAAATTAAAAAAATAATTTATTCCTAAAAATAATGATATGACATATATTTGTAATAAATTTATATTCCAAAAAGTTAATCACACGAGGGAGGAGTAAATCTCGACTCCGTATGCAGCTTCTACTGAAAAAAAGAAGAAAATAAATCTTAAGTCCAGTCTGTTAAAATATTTTGGAGATAAACTAAAATAGTTGTAATTTAAATAAAATAACCAAATATCTGATTTAGTTTGATTACGAATTAAAACTTATACGATTTAATTCTACTATTCAAGTCAAGTTTGTCTTATTTATTTTGTTTATTATCTTACCAACGAGTTTGATTTATTTAATTTTCTAATTATTATCAAATTGAGCATGGTGGTGTCGATT
Organism: Centella asiatica; assembly: GCA_014636745.2. Lineage (NCBI taxonomy): Eukaryota > Viridiplantae > Streptophyta > Magnoliopsida > Apiales > Apiaceae > Centella > Centella asiatica. The sequence goes on from CM025787.1 coordinate 25,834,359, forward strand.
ATTAGTCACTTCACTTGATTTTAGAGTTATTCAAATCGAGTTGATTTTCGATGGCATCAAACTCAACACTTAATTGTGTGTAAATGAATATAAATACTAGTTATTATCTAATACTTGATAAATATCACAGAAATATTAAAAAAGAAAATGAATATAGAAAACAAGTTATTGAAGAAGTCCTTTAACAATTGCTTATCTATAAAAATACACCAAATTATCAACTACTAATTTGTGCACATCTTAAAACATTCATTAACTTGTGGATCTAGTAAAATTCATCGATCCATTTCATGTAAAATTTAGTGCATATTTTATTTGTGTAAAAATTATGTCAAACTAAAATACACATAAATAGTAACTTATAACATTTCATGTAGAATTTAGTGCATATCTTATTTGTGTAAAAATTATGTCAAACTAAAATACACATAAATAGTAACTTATAACAGATTGATTGTTAAAATTCTTTTTTTAACGATCACTTATTTTTCACAACCTCTTAAAAAATGTAAACAATCTAAATTATTCGCGGATACTCGTGAACAACTCAATTTTTATTCAAATTGAATATGACTATGGAATTTTAAGAATCTTTATGACCTATTATTTACGTTGGATACTCGTGAACAACTCAATTTTTATTCAAATTGAATATGACTATGGAATTTTAAGAATCTTTATGACCTATTATTTACGTTATAATTTGATACATATTTTTGTGTTAGATTTAATATATATTAAGTATCTAAAATAAAGTTTATTTTTTAACAATATTAAACTTCATCTTTCATAATTTTATTTCATTATTTTTACAAATATCTAATATATATGAAATTATACCAAAAATTCTTTATAAAAAGTAGACTGAGTGACTTGTTTTGCAATGAAAGGAGTATAATTTAGGAATTGAATCCTGAATCTTCATAAGTCTTTATGTATCTTTCTAGCTCATGTTTACGACTCTTTCTAGTTCAATACTATCTTTGATATTATTCTTTTAATACTATTCTCCTTCAAAACTTTATATAAGATGTATTAGTATAAGTAATTTTTAAAAAATATATAATATATGTGTATTGTAAAAAGTAGTATATCACGAATAATTAAATTTTAGCTGTAAAATTTAAATTTATTGTCAAGTACAATTATAAACAAGACATTATTTATAGTAGTAGAGAATGTTAAAATTAACAAGACTTTTCTTTAAAATAATAGGTAAAATACTATAACTTTGATGATGAACTACCTATTTCTTACCCAAAAGCAATATATAGGGGCTGATTTATGACTAATGTTAGCTGTGGAGACTTTTGTAATTAATACATTTATAACCGTCGATCGGATAATCCAACGGTGGAGATTAAACCCAAAAAAAAAATCTTTTTCGCTAATAAGATTGGCGGAAGGCAAAAAAAAAACAAAGGTGGAAGGGTGGGGGGCTTTCCGTCAGTAAGAATGGCAGAAGAAAGAAAAAAAATACCCTTTTTGCTAGTGAGACTGGCGGAAGGCTGGTGGATTTTTTTTTTCCGTTCCACCAGTTTCACTGACGGAAAGGGTATTTTTTTTTTATTTAAACCTTCCGCCAGTGTTATGCTTGAAAGAATTTTTTTTTAAGCATTCCACCAGTGCTACTACTGGAAATGGCCATCAACAAATACATTATATTACATTGAAATCTCAAATTGTATAACACACCATCGACAAATACAAATATATAACACACCATTATCAAAAAACATATATATTACACTGAAATCTCAAATTGTATTACATCCCAATCAAATATATTATTTGAAACATTATTATACAACTAAAACAAATACAACTTCATTCCACTGATCTTACAAATTAATCACTCTTCTTCGTCAGAATCCAACATCACTAATCCTGCCATCTTGTACCCTCTAGGGGGACCTCTCGTCATTCCTTTGTGTAGTTTCCAAGCAAGATGCAAGCGAATAATGGATGCATCTTGAACTGTCCATTTAGCTGCAGTGAGATTTAGTTCACGTGAGATTGCGTTCATATATTTACAAACATAAACCCCACAATCTGAACCATTATGTTATTTCCTCACTTCAACTTTCTTCCCGAATTTTGCATCTCTTGGGGGCCAATTGGTCTCGGGGTCAACAAGTCTTAGCAAGATAGGAACAAGACTCTTCTGTTCATTTTAAAAATAAAAGTTAGTAACTGACAATAACAAATTAAAATCATATATAAATCAACATAAAATCTTTTGTACTTACCGTAACTGCAACATCTGCACGGTATCGCACATCCAATTGTGTCGAAGTCATCTCAAGATGCATAGGATCAATGATTTTTATTGCCTATGCCTTAACGTTGAACATCACCAAGACAAAATGTTCGTGTATGCGGGAATGGAATGACATGAAAATGACAGCACATTCCGAGACACATAAACCATTTTGTTCTACAAAGTGCTGTACAAAGTCAACTGCATTTGCAATATCAGTTTGACCTCCGACATTTATTATGGTTTGACCCACGACAATGAAGAAAGTCGACAAATAGTAAAAATTTCTTTTTAACTTCTTTCTGGCCCGTGTTATGACGACGTCTTTTTCAGCTAATAATTCTTGGTAGGCGTCTACAATTGTGTTGTCTAACCATGCTCCAGGTGATAATTCTTTGGCCTCCTCATGATTAATATTATAACCTTTAATTTTTCGAGGCCAATACTTTAAAGCATCGACTGGTTCACCATTGAACCAGTGTCGAGTCAACCAATCCACCTTCTAAGGGTTTAATGGCTTCACCATGCCCCTTTTTACCGGAACCATCAACAGATCGTGTCTTAACACTCTTGCCGGATTAGGGACGGGTGAAGCCTCTTGGGAGAAATGGGCAGAATTTGCTTTGATGGTTAGTTTGAGTGAAAGGATTGAAAACTGTTGTAAAAGAAATTGGAGGATCTGAAGTAAAAGTTGGAATAAAAGTGAATAAGAGGTTCCCAAGCATCAGTATAGGAGGGAGTGTAAAAAGGATGCTCTGAACTGAAATAGAGTGTCATGGTAGTGGAGGTCATAGATGTGGTTGGGGGAGGAACCTCCGGGGCAGTGTTTGTAGGAGTAACATCAAGATGAGAGAAATGTATCTGAGTAAGCAATTGGCTGTTATCATGCACCAATGCTTGATGTTGTTGCTCAATTTGAGGTGGTTTGTTCTCCCACTGCTGCAACAAATCAACAGCCTTCTTCAACTACAAACAACTAATACAAACATTAAAGAATGATAAAATAAGTTAATAAACATTAAACAAATACAAACATTAAATAATACTAGGATTAGTTATGTACCACGTCAATTGCTTTAACTTGATCAAACATCACTCAGTTTCTATATCGAATATCAATTGGGCTTGGTTTTGAAATAAGTCTCCGAGTGATCTTATGGTACCGCAGATAGTATACATCCATATCTAGTTTATTTGCCTTGTCATTTTGTGATACCAATAACCCAACTAAATTTTTCTGAAAATCATTCCATAATTCGATATATGGGTTACGAAGAGTTTCATAATCGACAATATCAAATCGATTGCCCTTCTCAACGGGCAACCTCAATGCAGTGTGGTCAAATGATGGTTCAGGTATCCTCTGATGATGGCCAAACTGCCTTAGAACTCTATCAGGTATTTGAAACTCAACCTCATCGAAATGGATCAAGGGGATGCAACAATTTGCAAATAATCTCTCCATCCACGCATCCTCAACATCCTCGTCTATCTTATAAATATGTTTATAAGGCCTCCAATTGATCTTGTCCCTTGGTTGGTTCTCAAATTCTTGTCTGTATAGAGGTACATTGTGGTGAGGATCAAATCACCTATCAATGTAAGGAACATGCTTGACATATGCATATGCGGTAACACGTGGCCACCAATCATCTGAACCGATACGTGGAAATGGACGACCAATCCAAATCCTGTCATATGCCCAAATCTACAAAACAGTCATACATCCTGTCATCCTTCCTAGCAGAGAAGCTTTCCCATTTTACTCCTTAAAATGGGATGCGTGATGGAGTGTTCGATAAATAGATGCTAGCACAGCTGACCCCTAAGCATAGTTGACAATGTCCTCTATATCTCAAACAAAAAGCATATACATATAAGAAATAGTTCAACATATATTCAATATTATATAATTAATGGGGTTAATAACAAATGTATAAAATTACTATAACTTTAAATTATACATTGTCAGACATATGTCTTTTCTTTTGGTTGGAAACAATATTGCATCGCACAACCATAATATGTACGCTCTAGTGTGGACCACTACGTAGATGTTGGTGGATCATTAGTTAGTAGCGGAAGGAAATTTTTTTTTAAAGCCAACTCCTTTCCGCCAGTGTTAGAAGTGGAAGGCTTTAAAAAAAAATTCTTTCGCTACTAACACTGGCGGAAAAGACTTTTTTTTTTTTTTTTTTAACTTTCAAACCCTTTCCACCAATGTTAGTAGCGGAAGGCTTTAAAAAAAAAATCCTTCCACTACTAACACTGGCGGAAAGGACTTGAAGGTTTAAAAAAAAAGTTCTTCTATTGTTAGTAGCAGAAGGAGTTTTTTTTTAAAAGCAATTAGTCTCATTTTTTGTTTCTTCCGCCAGTTTCTTCTTCTTTTTTTTTTTTAAAACCTTCAAGTCCTTCTGCTTTCACTAATGTGAGTGCTAGTATTATTTTATTAATCAATTATAATTAATATTATACTATAACAATTATATTAACTAATAACCATTATATTATACTGGATAATCATTATATTTTTGAAAGCCATACAATTACAATTAATAAAATTTAAAAGTCAAACTCAATCACAATTCTTCGTCATCATTGTCTAAATCTAATATGTTAGGTTGAGACATTTGCGCACACATCTCCATTGTTTTATCATGATTTCTCTTATCATGATCACTGTATTCTTGATATATAGCACATTTTCGCAGTCTTTTTGTAGACTGATTTTGTTAAATTCCGCTCTTCAATCTTGTGACCTTCTTACGACCCTTAGTTTGTGACTAAAGCGGTGGAAAATGCTCATCTTCTTCATCAATACCACCACCTTCAATGTTTTGCTCTTCAATCCGTTTCCACCTTCAACTGTGTCATTTTCTTCAATCAATCTTAACTTACTTATCCATACTTTCTCTTTCATAACAGTTTCAAGACCATCCATGTAAGATGATTGCGATGTCGATCCAATTGCTGCAATTTCTTGATAAACTCTATTCAAATGATTGTAACATATTGCACTAATATCACCGATATCAGAATTTGATTCAACATTTACTTGATTTACGTAAACAGGATCACCATGAATTTTGTTTGCATTTCTCGTCTACCTACCACAAATCAAAGACATTGGAATCTCGTTTATTCTTTTAAAGGTCATATACCTTAAAATATGTCTGCAAATTATGCCGCTGTACTCAAAGCGTTGACATATGCATGTCACATTGTTGGAGTCTCCGTGTTTAATGACAACATAATAATATCGTCGATTTTGTGGTACCTCCTCATTGAACACTGTATATCCCTTTGTACCACCGACCCCAAAATTCTGAAACTTATGGCACGTTAATTTTTGACCCTAATAGAACTCATTCGAAAAGTCTTTAAAAATATTCTTCGTATACACAAGTGTCGCATGCTTTTCCAATAAAGTTCCGTTACGCAAATTTCTTGTCTTGTACTCTGTTTCAAAATCTTGCTTTCTCTCATTCAAGTATTGTTTCTCAATGACTATTTGTGAGTTAATCACAAAATCCTTCAAACCGATACAATTATTTACGTATTGATAAAAAAAACTGTTCATGGATTCACTTCTTCCGGTTGTAGTCATCCCTGCAGCAAAATATGACTTTGAGTATGCTCCGATCAACTTATCCTTTATATTATACATAGATTGAAGTCACTAGTGATGTTGTAAATCATATTGTTCCACCAATTTTGCCCACCTTTCCTCGAATTCGGTAGTTGTCACTGAATATAAACACCTACAATAACATATTATAAACCAACAGCAACAAAATATTGACAATTTAACGTCAACTATTTACAAAAATGGATATGTACCTATCGAAGTCTTCCTTAAACATTTTGTAAGTATTATATAAATGATGAAGTTTCTCGGGGAACTTGTTACTAATATGCCACGTACATATCAAATAATTTGTGGACGACAATACGATAACAATGACATTGTTCATTGCCCCATCCTGATCAGTTATGATCATTAACGGAATTTTATTCTCAACCGCTTCGAGCCAATTTTCTAACACCCAAACAAATGTAGCTTCCGTTTCATCCTTGATCAGGGAAAACCCAAACAAAATAGACTAATAATGATGATTAACTCCCGTAATTGGAACAAATGGCATCCCATATTTATTTGTTCTGTAAGTGGTGTCAAAGGTCAATACATCTCCAAAATTTTTATAACAAATAATTGATCGAGAATCCACCCACATGATACATGCAATGTGATTCTGTTCGTCAACTTTTATATTATAAAAGAAATTTCCAACACTTTCTGACTTGAGTCTCTTTAAAACCGTCAAATATTCTTGTGTATCATTTGCATCAAATGCGGCATGTTGCAAGTTGCGTATAACATTTCGAATATCTTCGATGGTAAATTTAACATTTGTCCTTCCACCGCTCATTGTACTCAACACATTCATGATCAAACTCAGTTTGATTTTTGATCGGTGGAGTAGATTGATTAATTCTCTATCGGCAACAGTTACATTTTTGTGTGTTGCCATGAAATCCAATTTACTTGGTGTTACCATTGAATGATTGTGATTTAATTTCACTTTTGTAACATGCCAACTATCATTCTACATGTTATGAACAACAAATATTATGGCTTTGCACATTGTGCGTTCAATAGTGTCCCTCTTCCTCCGTATTATACTTTCATTATCATTTTCATTTTCAAACAAAATTTTCTTCTGAATAGGTCTAAATGCTTTTCTACATGCATATAGTCGATGTGATAATTGATTTGAGCCTGTATGTTTTCTGCTTGTTAAAATTTTGACTTCAAATCCACTATTGCGAGCATATGTATTATAGAACTTTTCAACTTCAAATATACTTGCAAATATTTGACCCACATACAGAGGATGAATACCATTATTGTCTAAATTTATTTTTTCTTTGTCATTCAAACTATATTCTTGTTCGAAATTATTTTCTTCATCAATATGATGATCCTTGTTCTCAATATTCATACTTATATCAGAGTCCGAATCATCAAAAAATGCATCCGTATCATATATTCTATCATTATCATTCATTTTAAAATTAAAAAGGTGAATAATGAAAAACCTGATGAAAATGTCAACTTGAGATATGCTGATCTGATTTGTAAGAAAGAAAGTTTTTTTAACAAATGAGTTAGATTCAAAAAAAAATTTGTTCATAAAACAAAAGAAACGAGAGAACGAAGAAGATAATTTACATGCGGCAGAATAATATAGTTTTTTTGACCTAGGTCTTTTTTATCATAATATATACTATATCAGGAAGGAAGGGGAAAAAAAAATTATTGCACTCCTTCCCCCTGTGTTACTGGCGGAAAGGAAGGAATAAAAAAAAAATTTATTTCACTCCTTCTGCTAGTGTTACTGGCAGAAAGGAAAGAAAAAAAATTATTTCACTCCCCTTCTGCCAGTAACACTGACGGAAAGGGCAATAATTTTTTTTTTTTTACATACTTTCCGGCAATGTGGCCCTAAAATTTTTTTCCCTGCTTGATCTCTATCGTTAGATTATCCGATCGACGATTATAAATGTATTAGCTACGAAAGTCTCCACAACTAACTTTAGTCATGGATCGGCTCCCTATATATATATATGTATGTATGTATGTATGTATGTATGTAAGGACTCCAGATATTATGAATAAATCACTTATGCTCTATATATTAAATGTTGTATTGAAATTAAATCTTATTGGAAACATTATTTCCATAAGATATTTTTTGATAGTTCCAAAGATCTTGTACATAAATTATTTGTATAATATGCATATAATATTGTATGAATATATTTATGTACAAAAAAAATTCACAAGAAAAATTCACAAATTAATGAAAATTTGACATGTGAACAATCTTATTACTCTTTTTATTCATTTAATCAGTGAGTTCTATTGATTTTCTTTATTTTTATGTACTTTTGCTAGTTTGTCTTGAGAAATACCCCCAGACTTTATTTAGAAGTTTTTCTAGAGTTTAACTCTTATTTTTACTTGCTTTTCTCATATTCTAAGGCAAAGACAAAATTATTTTTTTTTCTATTACCATTTTCATATTTCAAGGAAATATAAGCAACTCTTTTTTCCATGCATATTAAATAAGGGCAATCTTGATATAAAATCAATAAATTTAAAACCATTATTTTTATTAATCATTGATCTTGGTATTTGTAATTTGAGCTAAAAAGACAATAATTAAAAAAATAAAATGAATAATTTGTGTGCAAAAATTTATTCATATTGTATTAAAGTGGAAACTTGTGTAAAAGTATTAAATTATCATTTTCAATATATATTTTATGTTGAGAACCCAATTGTAAATTTGTAAGTCAAAAATTGCACTAAATGCTTATTCGGGAACTACTTTTTTTTTCTTCTAATTTTTAGATTTTAATTTAAAATGTAAAAAATAAAGTGTTGGAGAGTTATTTTTTTTAACTTATGTTGTTGCACCCCTGCTTATATTATCTTTGCTTATGTGTTTGATTTATAAGAATTGATGATGTAATATAGTCCTTGCTTAGACAATGTAAAAGGACTTAGAAAAATATCCAACATG
>CM025787.1:25853208-25879365 GCA_014636745.2 Centella asiatica
ACCATTCAACCCCCCTTCTAGTATTTTTACCCTTTGGGACCTAACAACTTAAAATTTAATTTTAAGTCATTTTACAAAAACAAGTAAATGTAGTTTTTTTTAATTTAAAATTTAGCTTTAATCTAAAATCTAAAAGTTGTTCATGTTCATGGGTCGACTTTTCCGTATTAAATTCTATTTCATGGATTACCCCAACTCATCAAGGGTTTAAGATTTTTAGTTTTTACTTATAAAAAAATTAGAAAAATAAACTCTTGCTAATTTTATAATATATAATAGAGAATGAATCAAACAAGTCGAACGAGGACGAGTTTTTGTGTAGTATTCCTCGTAATAATTTAAAACGTGTTAAAGGCAAATCTAAGTAGCTCTGGTTTGAATGGCCCCTAAACCAGATTTGAATGTTTGATAAGTTCCATATATATATATGGGGGTCGATCCATAACTAACGTTAGATGTGGAGTTTTTCGTAGCTAACACATTTTTAACTATCGATCGGATAATCCAACGCTGGAGATCAAACTTTAAAAAAAAAAAAATTCCTTCCGCCAGTGAGACTGGCAGAAGGGAAAAAAAAAATTGGCCAGTTCCGCCAGTCTCACTGGCGGAAAGGGCCAATTTTTTTTCCCTTTCCGCCACTTTCACTGGCGAAAAGGGAATTTTTTTTTCTTTTTCCCTTTCACTAGTCTTGTGCTTGATATATATGCTTGAAAGGGCATTTTTTTTAAGTTTTTCACCAGTCTTAAAAAAAATTGCTTGATAAACTGTTATTTTTTTTTAAAAGCCTTCTGTCAGATATTTTCAGTGTAAAAAAAACTTTTCCCTTCCACCAGTCTTTTTTTTTTCCCTTCGCCTGCCTTCCGCCAATGTTGTGCTTGATATTTATGCTTGAAAGAGCATTTTTATTTTAAATCTTCCGCCAGTCTAAAAAAAGAATTGCTTGATAAACTGTTATTTTTATTTTAAAGGCTTCTGTCAGGCATTTTCAGTATAATACATTATATTACACTGAAATCTCAAATTGTATAACACACAATCAATAAATACAAATATATAACACACCATCGACAAAAAACATATATATTACACTAAGAAACATAAATTGTATTACATCTGAATCAAATATAACTAAAACAAATAAAACTTCACTTTATTGATCGTACATATTAATCATTACTCTTCATCAGAATCCAACATCAGTGATCCTGCCTTCTTGTACCCTCTAGGGGACCCCTTGCCATTCCTTTGTGCAGTTCCTAAGCAAGATGCAAGTGAATAATGGATGCATCTTGAACTGTCCATTTAGCTGCAGTGAGATTTAGTCCACGTGAGATTGCGTCCATATATTTACAAATGTAAACCCCACAGTCTGAACTATTATGTTGTTTTGCCACTTCAACTTTTTTCCAGAGTTTTACATCTCTTGGGGGCCAATTGGTCTCGGGGTCAGCAAATCTTAGTAAGATAGGTACAAGAGTCTTGTGCTCATTTCAAAAATAAAAATTAGTAAGTGAAAATAACAAATTAAAACCATATGTAAATCAACATAAAACTTTTGTACTTACCGCAACTACAATATCCGCCTGGTATCGCGCATCCAACTGTGCTAGAGTCATCTCAGGATGCATGGGATCAATGATTTTTATTGCCCATGCCTTAACATTGAACATCACCAGGACAAAATGTTCGTGTATGTAGGAATGGAATGGCATGAAAATGACATCACATTCCGAATCACTTAAACCATTTTGTTCTATAAAGTGCTGTACAAAGTCAACTGCATTTGCAATATCAGTTTCGATTTTGGCATTTATCATGGTTTGACCCACGACAATGAAGAAAGTCGGCAGATAGTAGAAATTTCTTTTTAACTTCTTTCCGGCTCGTGTTATGACGACGTCTCTTTTTGCCAACAATTCTTGGTAGGCGTTCATAATTGTGTTGCCTAATCATACCCCATGCGATAATTCTGTGGCCACTTGTTGATTAATATTATAACCTTTAATTTTTTGAGGCCAATACTGTGAATCATCGACTGGTTCACCATTAAACCAGTGTCGAGTCAACCAATCCACCTTCCAAGGATTTAACGGCTTCACCATACTCCCTTTTACCAAAACCATCAGCAGATCGTGTCTTGACACTGTAGCCGGATTACGGACGGGTGGTGCCTCTTGGGAGAAATGGGTTAGAGTTGCATGTTCGGCGAAAGGATTGAAATCAGTTGTGAAGGACACTGGAGGATCCGATGTAAAAGTTATGGAAGTTGGAGCTTTTGAAGGATCAATGAAGGACGGAGTGTAAAGGGGTTGCTCCGAATAAACCCCGAGATTGGACAACTGCATTTATTGAAACAGGGCACTATTATCAGTTAAGAGTGCTTGATATTGTTGTTCAATCTCGGGAGATTTATTCGGCCACTGTTGCAACCTCAGTGTCTGTTTTAAATGCACAATAAAAAGATACAAGTATATCTTAATAGTGTTACAAAATAGATATAATACAATACAAGGATTATAATTAATTTTACGTACCACGTTTATTACATGAGGTTGATCAACAATAACACGATTACTGTATCGGATATTAGTGACATCCGATTTTGCAATTCATTTTCGTGTCACTTTGTTGTACCACAAGTAGTACACGTCCATGTCCAGTTTGTTGTGCTTGGTATTTTCAGATACTAACAAACCCACAAGATTCTCCTGGAAGTCATGCCACATCTCTATGTACGGCGCGCCGAATGCTTCGTAATCAGAGACTTGGAATCTATTCTCCTTCTCCGCCTGATTCAACCGTAGATGAGTGTGATCAACAGGAGGGTCAGGTATCCTTTGATAATAACACAATTGCCTAAGGACTCTGTCTGGCATTTGATACTCAATCTCGTCAAAATGTATCAGCGGTATTCGACTGTTTGCGAACAGTCGTGCCTTCCAAGTGTCCTCATCATCATTATCAACCATTTGAATCGGCTTATACGGCTTCCAGATGAATTTGTCTTGCTGTTGATTTCAAACTCAGATCGGTATGTTAGGACATTGTGGTGTGGATTTGCTCGCCTCTGTTTATAGAAAACATGCTTGGCGTATGCATATGCCAACACACGCGGTGACCATAACTCAGATCCAGGACGAAGAAATGGACGTCCAATCCATAATCTGTCATATGCCCAAATTTGCACCACTGTCATGCCTCCCGTTATCCTTCTAGGTAACACAATCTTACCCTTAACTTCTCTGTAGTGGGATGCATCGTGGAGTGCTCGGTAAATGGCTGCTAGGACCGCTGAACCCCAAACATAGTTCACTATATCTTCGATGTCTTTAACAAACACCATGTACCTAACATGAAAATTAAAACAACATATTAACCAAACTAATATCAAATAATGACAACAAAGAATTGCAATAATAAAGACAATAATTTTATCATACCTAGTTGGGCATATGTCTTTGGTTTTAGTGGGAAACAATATAGCACCACACAACCACAGTATGTAGGCTCTTGTGTAGATAGCTATATAGTCAACTGGTGGATCCTCTAGCATTTCACGAAAACACTCCAAAAGCCATGTCAAACGGATACCTCCACCGTGCTTTGCTTCCTTGTAGAACTAGTTATAGAACCGTTCACCAAAGCAGTCTTAAAACAATATTTTTTGTTCTTTCTCGGATAAAACACCATAAGTAAGGGATTTCCCATTAATGGGTAAACCGATTATATAGTGGATGTCCTCCAATGTGATTGTCGCCTCACCATTATTAAAATGAAATGTGTTTATTGATGATCTCCATCTTTCCACTAATGCAGTAACTAAGCATGCATCGTGTCTTGGGAATATACATCCGTATGTAAATGCATGCATTCCAACTGTATTAAGTATATCCTTTTGTGCGTTACTCAGCATCCAAAGATCATACCTCTGATTATTCTGTTGAGCAACGTCGAGTACTTTGAATCCATTCGTGTTGTATATGTGAGTAGATATATGAGTTGGTTGATCATCCAACAAACTGTTATCTTCGGGACCCGAATTTAAAACATAATGGTCCATTGCAACCTACAAAATATTGAATAGCCTTCATCAAACACACTGTATACACACACACACACACACACATACACTACACACACACACACACTGCACACACTCACACTGCACACACACACACACTGCACACAAACACACACACTGCACACACACACACACACACTGCACACTGCATATACACACACACACACACACTGCACACTGCATACATACACACACACACACACACACTGCACACACACATTGCATACATATACACACAATGCAAACACACACACTGCATACTAATCTTCACACACACACACACACACTGCATACATATTTACATTGTTAATATTCAATATTCAAAAATGAAATCAATACAGTTCTAATCTATTATAAAAACTTACTTGATTTGGGGCGGAAGTTGTTTACAAGGAAGAAGAAGAAATTTTTTTCGGAAGAAAGAAAGGAAGGAACGGCGGAAGGGGAAAAAAAGAAGAAGAGATGAGAAATAACCTACTAGGGGCGGAAGAAACAAGGAAATGGGGCAGAAGAAACAAAGAGAGAAAATTAAAAAAAACACCCATTCCGCTACTAACATTGGCGGAAGGGACTTTTTTTTTAAAAAAAAAAAGATGTCCCTTCCGCAAGTGTTAGTAGCGGAAGGGTCTTTTTTAAAAAAAATTATAATTAATAATCATAATAAATAATACTTAATACTAATCTTAATAATTAATAAAAAAAATTACAATATTATAATAATTTTATTATTAATGACATTTTTCAACACTAATTGTCATTATATGGTTTACTATATACTATGTTTAATTTAAGATTTAGGGTTTAGGATTGTAATGTATTTAACTCATATTAGATTACTAATTATCATGATGATTGTATTATGATTATATTATAATTATGATTAACATTTTATTTAACTCATCTATTATAGTATTTTTTTTATAATCATAGTATTATAATCATTAGTGCATTATAGTATTTTATTATGATCATAATATTGTACTTAATTATTTCAAACAATAACTAATAATCATAATAATTATAGTATTTTACTATAATCATAGTATTAATCATGGTGTATTATATCCACCGATCAAATACATCAGAAAGTCATACAATTACAATTAATATAATTTAAAAGTCAAACTCGATCACAACTCTTCTTCATCATCGTCTAAATCTAATGTGCTATGTTGAGACATTTGCGCGCGCATCTCCATTACTTTATCATGATTTCTCTTATCATGATCAGTGTATTCTTGACATATAGCACATTTTCGCAGCCTTTTTGCAAATTGACTTTGTTCAATTCCACTCTTAAATCTTGTGACCTTCTTACAATCCTTAGTTTGTGACTAAAGAGGTGGAAAATACTCATCTTCTTCGTCAATACTACCACCTTCCATGTGCAGCTCCTTCGATATGCTCTCACCTTCAACCGTGTCATTTTCTTCAATCAATCTTAACTTACTTATCCATACTTTCTCTTTCATAGCAGTTTCAAGACCATGCATATAAGATGATTGCGATGTCAATCCAATTGCTGCAATTTCTTGATAAACCCTATTCAAATGATTGTAACGTATTATACTAATATCACCGACATCAGAATTTGATTAAGCATTTACTTCATTTATGTAAATAGGATCACCATGAATTTTGTTTGCATTTCTCATCCACCTGCCATAAATCAAAGACATTGGAATCGCATTTATGCTCTTGAAGGTGATATACCTCAAAATATGTCTGCAAATCGGGAAGGGGCAAGGGGTTCACCCACTTTCACTGCCGCTGTGCTCAAAGCATTGACATATGCATGTCACATTGTTGGAGTCTCCGTGTTTAATGACAACATAATAATATCGTCGATTTTGTGGTACCTCCTCATTGAACACTGTATATCCCTTTGTACCACCGACCCCAAAATTCTGAAACTTATGGCACGTTAACTTTTGACCCTAATAGAACTCATTCGAAAAGTCTTTAAAAATATTCTTCGTATACACAAGTGTCGCATGCTTTTCCAATAAAGTTTCATTACGCAAATTTCTTGTCTTGTACTCTGTTTCAAAATCTTGCTTTCTCTCATTCAAGTATTGTTTCTCAATGACTATTTGTGAGTTAATCACAAAATCCTTCAAACCGGTACAATTATTTACGTATTGATAAAAAAAAACTGTTCATGGATTCACTTCTTCCGGTTGTAGTCATCCCTGCAGCAAAATATGACTTTGAGTATGCTCCGATCAACTTATCCTTTATATTATACATAGATTGAAGTCACTAGTGATGTTGTAAATCATATTATTTTGCACGTTATGAACAACAAACATTCTGGCTTGGCACATTGTGCGTTCAATAGTATCTCTTTTCCTTTGGATTATGCTTTCATCATCATTTTCATTTTCAAACATTTTTTTTTTCTGAATAGGTTTACCTGCTTTTCTACATGCATATAGTCTATGAGCTAATTGATTTGACTCTGAATGTTTTCTGTTGGTTAAAATTTTGACTTCAAATCCACAATTATGAGCATATGCATTATAGTATTTTTCAACTTCAAATATACTTGTAAATATTTGACCCACAAATGGAGGACAAATACCATCACTGTCTAAATTTTTTTTTCTTTCTCATTCAAATTATTTTGTTGTTCGATATTATTTTCTTCATCAATATGATGTTCTTCGTTCTCAACATTCATACTTATATCAGAATCCGAATCATCAAAAAATGTATCAACATCATATATTCTATCGTTATCACTCATTTTAAAATTAAGAAAGTGAAAAGTTGAAAAGCTGATGAAAATGTCAACTAGAGATATGCTTATCTTATCTGTAATAAAGAAATTTTTTTTAACAAATGAGTTAAATTCAAAAAAAAATTTGTTCATAAAACGAGAGAACGAATAAGGAAACTGAAACGAGAGAACGAAAAAGGAAACTTACATGCGGCAGAATAAAATAGTTTTTTGACCTAGGTCTTTCTTATCATAATATATAGCATATCACGAAGGAAGGAAGAAAAAAAATATTGTACTTGTTACTTTCAAGCACAAGTCTGGCGGAAGGCAAGTGAACGGGAAAAAGAAAAAAAAAATTTCTCATTGGCAGAAAGACAAAAAAAAAAAAAATTGGCCCTTTCCGCCACTTTCACTAGTGGAAAGGGGAATTTTTTTTTCCCTTCCAGTTTCACTGGCGAAAGGAATTTTTTTTTTTTAAAGTTTGATCTCCAGCGTTAAATTATCCGATTCACGGATAAAAATGTGTTTGCTACGAAAGACTTCAATGTTAGATATGTATGAGCCCCATATATATATATATATATATATATATATATATATATATATATATAATTTACAAATAATTTACGGTGTCTAGGATTCCTCCATCACTATATATCTACAAATAATTTACAGTGTTCTTAATTTTTGGGATTGGAGTTAGAGATGGCCGCCGCGGCGCGCATCGTTAGGAGAAAGATTGAAGTTGCAACAGATCAAATCGAAGAAGAAGGTGGTGATGACTACTTCGAAAAGCTTCCTGATGAAATCCTGGTAAATATCTTGACAAAACTCCTCAGAAATCAAACCATGAATGCGTTTTTAGCTTTAAAAGACATTAAAAATCTAGCCCTTAAAGATGTTAAGCTTCTAGCTCAGTGTTCTATCATCTCCAAGCGATTCAATGCAATTGTCCCTCTCGTCATCTCCTCCCTTTACCTGTACAAGCCCACAAATCTCCTGCAAATCCTCCAAAAATTCAAAAATATTGAGACTCTGCACTTGAGGACGAGGTCCAAGGCCAATGCATTTAATTTTAAGTGGAAAATTGTTTACGGAATTCAAGGGTATCGTATAGCAGCTCTTAGATATGCTTCAGTCACGGAATGTAGCAATCAGGATGTTCATGGTGGAAGAAATTTGTTCGATTTTGAAATGTAGCGATGATATTAAGTTTGTACGTATATATTGAAATATGTTAAGCCTGCATATTTACAATAGATATGCCTCTGTTTAATCTTACCTCTGACTGATTTGTGTTATTTCGTTACGACACTTTTGGCACAATTTGTTGAGGATGATATCACGAATCTTTCAGCAATAATTGTATAACCAGCTTTCCTAGCCAAAACTGAGTTTCTGTTTGTTTCGATTTAAATTTTGAAGATTCATTGTGGTACGGTATCAAAATATTGAACCTCCCAGATATACTCTGAAACAAATACAAATGTCTTTGATTTCGACTTCACAATCATAAAGACGCTCGTGATTCAAGGTATTTGAGATTTTAGATATTATAATAACAGATCATGATCTGATTATATTAGTTGACACACACACATATATTAATACACTCAAAGAAGAGATTTACTTCAGATCCTGATTCTATCTTTTATATATTCGATGAGTTCTATTTTATTTATGTTATCTGGATCCTTGAAATAAACTTTTGTTTGTTTCTCTTGATAGGCCAAGCATAGGAATGCTTCCATAATTTTGTTTATGCTGTCAAAGTTCATTACTTTTTGTTTTTTCCCGCAATCAAGATTAAAATAGAATTAGTAGCTCTGATTGTTGCTAGATACATTTTTTCCTTTAATTATGAGACGCAGCAGCAAGCATAATATTATGATGTTTTCTATTTTTAATCTTCCTCCCGTCACAACCTTTTGGTTTTGTAATAGTTACATTGATTAATCTCTTCTTCAGAATGCTGCTGGAATGTTTTCTCAAAATTTTCAGCTATTCTTTCAAAATTTTATTGTAATGTCGTTGAAGCAGGAAATGCAAATAAAATGTTATAAGAAAATTTGGCAGAAGTAAAATTAATTAAGGACACTGTTCAATTAAAAATAAATAAGATTAAAGATATAAATGGGAGTAAGATCGATAAGATTAACAATGTTTAAGCAAAACTTTTCGGGACTCATAATGCAGATTTATTTAGGTTAGTTCAATTTCAATTGCGCCATATTATATATTCTTTACATATAAAGTTTCCTTGATTAGTATTTTTGGACTACAAATTCTTGTTGTAAATTTTTATTGGAGGATTCTGTTGATTTATTTGTTTTACGGTGTCTTTGGTCATGAAGGAATGTTTTCATTTTCTATAGTCGACATTGGGTAATGGGAATAAGTGACAATAAAATGAATGGAATACTATTGTAGTTATGATCTTTTGGTCAAAACAAATTTTTATTCAAAAAATCAAATCATTGTAGACGAAATATCAAGCGATGCAATTTCATCGTGGCTTTGTTGTGCAGAAAGAGATTTAGTGAGTAAATTACATACGCTAATTGCACTTTAGCCGCCAAAATTTCTAATAAACACTAGTCTCATAGACATGCAATGCATATACAAAATTTATTAAATGTTTTTTTATAAATTAATTTAAAATTTTATTAAATTAATGCTATCTCAACAAATAAATAAATTAAAATTTATTTTTGATTACTTTTTAAAATAAAAAAAAATATGGATTGATAAATAAAAGAGTTAAATGAAGGAAATTTATATTGGGAAAAATAAAAGACA
Source organism: Centella asiatica (assembly GCA_014636745.2). NCBI lineage: Eukaryota > Viridiplantae > Streptophyta > Magnoliopsida > Apiales > Apiaceae > Centella > Centella asiatica. The sequence goes on from CM025787.1 coordinate 25,862,814, forward strand.
ACAATTGTATGAGAAAAAAGACTTAGGTGAAGAGAGGTTTTTTGAGCTCAGAACTAAAACATGCCATTGAGTATAATAGTTTTTAAATTCTTATATATTAGTAAATATTCTTTCTATATGTTATTTTCGATACACTGAACTCCATAAATGAATGAAAGAATGACACGTCAATCACAATTTAGGGTCAAAAAGACGCCAAAGTGATATAATTTTTTAATCATTCCATCAAAGTAATTTTTATCATTTATTTTTCAAATTTACCCTCATTAAATATTATTATTATTAATTAAGTAAATATTACAACCACCACTTCATCTATTGGCTGTCACCTTCGTTGGCCGTCGCTATTGGCCGCCACTGCCAATCTCAATTAATAAGAATGTAAGTATACCAATTTTTTAATATAACTAAAATTTTAATTAGACAAACAAATTTCTTAGGAACATAAGCAAATTGTTTAGTAACATTAGACAATGAACTCGTAATATTTAGCTGATTTGAAAAAAATGAGAAAAAAGATGATAAAAATGAAAGTAAGAGAAGAAAATATAGATAAAAATATTAATCACAATCTTTGTTATTACCAAATATAGATGAAAGTACGAAAAAAATTTGAAAAGAGAACATATAGTTAAACAACAAATGAAAGACAATAAAACATATACATAAATTTGATTTTATAACTAATTTGACCATCTTCTCTATTACTATTACCTCTGTACCCATCGAAAAGTATAACCATTACAAATATAGTAAACATTCATACAATCCTGTTAATTATTTTTAATATTTCAGCTAAAATTTTTAATGCACTTATTAAAATTACAAAAATGATATGTTAAAGTTACTAGTAGCACTACTAAAATTACATTTGTCTTAGTAATTATTTAATGTTTATCTAACAAATTTGAAAGTAACAAAAAGAAATGAAAAAACTAAGATATCTAATCATATTCACTTTTAATATCAATAACAGCAATGTTACTGTCTCCTCTAATAGCAACACCACCACCATTACCAATATCACTATTACAATTAGAAACATCAACGGTGTAACCAAAGATTCCTTTCATCACAATTATCAAAATTTATCATCACCATCACCACTCTATTATAAATACAAACAGTATTATTCAAAAATACTAACAAAATAACTAAAAATACTAACGTTTTTGTTAATGTTACAGATGAGTAATATTCCAACAAAATCAACGTACTAGATCTAAAAAATATAGAACATAAAAATCTGAACAAAAACTTATCAATACTATTTAACAAATAAAAAGCAATTTTTAGTGTTTCAAATGAGATTTGAACTTCAAATCTTTATATCTTTAACAAATTCCGGCGTTTTATGGATTTTGACAAAATTAAACAATTGATCAGTGATGAAATTGAATAATGGAGCAGATTTTTTCGACAATGACACCAAAGAATGTGAATCTCATCGAGGTGATGACAGATTTAGTGATGAATATGATGATAATACTCCAATTTATGTTGTGTAGGAACACCAAAATGTGTCCCTCCAACACTCATTTATTGGATCTGTGTTGTTGCTTTGTTGTGCAAAAGGAGATGACTGAAATAAAATTTCATACTTAATTTGTTTTCTCGTTTAATGATTTATGATGATATATTATGGGGCCTTTGGTGGGAAGTAATGTGAATGTAAATGAGAATGGATTGAAATTCATTTCATTCTTTGGTTTGATACTTATATGTTATTAAAATTGATTGCAACAGAATCCTATTACCGAATTCTCTTTGGTATGAAATTTAGAATAAACAATTTTGTTATAAAAGTATGAATACCCTTATCACAATTATTATTGTTATTATCGTCACTATTATTATTGGATATTATATTTAGAACCAAAAAATGTAAACTTACTATTTTTTTAATTTAATTAGTTAGCTTTTTTGTTTAATTTTAATAAAAAAGATAAGTTCAAATCCCCCCTCCTTCGCCCGTATCAATTCTGATCTCCGCCTCTGACGCTTGAATCCTCCATCACTATAATTATACAGTGTTATCCTTAATTTCTCGAATTGGGGTTAGAGATGGCCGCGCGCATCATCAGGAGAAGAAAAGTAGAAGTTGCAACAGATCAAATTGAAGAAGAAGAAGATGGCGATGACTACTTCGAAAAGCTTCCGGATGAAATCCTGGTAATAATCTTCATTAAACTCCTCAGAAATCAAACCATGAATGCTTTTTTAGCTTTAAAAGACATTAAAAATGTAGCCCTAAAAAATGTTAAGCTTCTAGCTCAGTGTTCTATCATCTCCAAGCGATTCAATGCAATTGTCCCTCTCGTGATCTCCTCCCTTTACCTGTACAAGCCCACAAATCTCCTCCAAATCCTCCAAAAATTCAAAAATATTGAGACTCTGCACTTTAGGACGAGGTCCAAGGCCAATGCATTTAATTTTAAGTGGAAAATTGTTTACGGAATTCAAGGGTATCGTATAGCAGCTCTTAGATATGCTTCCGTCACGGAATGTAGCAATCAGGATTTTCATGGTGGAAGAAATTTCTTCGATTTTGTACGTCATGGCAAGCCGACGTTGGAAGAGGAGGTCAACTTGTCTCAATACTATCTAGGAGAGATGTTTAGGTTGCATCATAAGCTCCTTGTTGCGATCAACAAGTACAAATTGAATCGTTTACGGGGCGTGGTGATCACTGATTCGGAGAAACAGAGAAATTTTAATTTGGGGGAGAAACAGATTGATGAGATTAGGAACACAGGGATGAGTACATTTGAACTAAGGGGAATGAAGAAAATTTGTTATATTCGAAGTTTACATCTCCCGCTATCCGGCGTTCTGATGAACAAGGTTAGTGTTGTGATCATGACATTCGGGGAATCTGCTTATGATTATGTTAATGAGGTTACTGATTGGCATTTCGAGGAGGAAGATAAGGTTACTGGTGAAGCTTTCTCCTTGATTTTGGGCCGGTACTGGGGAATGTTTAGTAACATTACCCGTCCCGAAGATTTGTAAGTTTCTTTCCTAGTCATGCTTATCACTTATATAATGCTGAAGGGATATCTTATGATGATATTGATTGTAATTTAATAACATGATCTTTTTCTTCCCCTTTCTGTTTCCATGGAACTTTGACAATGGTTCCTAGAGTTGATGATTTCAGCAATAGAAAACTCATTTTTGGTGGCAATTAGCTTTCAAAAACTACTCTATGAATGTTAAAATAACACGTCACGTTTATTGTGGAGCTCTTTGTTTGGAGAAAGTGAACAGCAGCCCAGTTTTTATTAATTCATGTTGTTCTGTCAAGAGCACTTTTCTGAAAACAGTAAGGCTAATGTAGAGGGAGTAACTCACACATGAGAGGGAGACTAATGGGGTTTAGACTGAATTATTGCCTAGATAAAAGCTGCCTGAAAATTTGGGATGTTAGAAGACCATTCAATGCCTAGGCAGGTGAATATTGTGCTGTTAAGTAGGTTGAGTTGCACTAATATTTGGTTAAGTTAAGGTGTACAATGTGCAGCTTAAATTTAAAGCTCATGGAGGCACACGAACTATGGAAGGGATTTTGTACTTTGTGTCCCCAAGCGGTTATACTCCGTAATCTGTATTGGAACATTAAAACGGGTGATTTTCCAATTAATAGGGTCATGCATGATGGATATCATGTCGGAGCAAGTACTATCCAAACTACTACGATAATTCTATACGAGTACTATGAGTTAGCTGCAGAAAAAAAATAAAAAAAATAGAAGAATTTGTAAGTAAGAATCTGTACAATCTTATTTCTTTGGTTACTACTATTGTCAAAATCTCTTAATCTTAATTTGAACTTGCGTTAGTCATATTTACATTTTACATTTTGTCAGTTATAGTCACTTATAATCTTTAGTAGTTACTACTTACTAGATATTATAATCGTATATTGTATTAGTATATTCGAAAAGTTTTAATTAGATTTTGAAATTTGTTAGTTAGATTGAAATGTGAATTTTTTTCAGTTATATTTAATATATTTTAAATTTTGTGATGATATAACACACACACACACACACGGACAGATATATATATATATATATATATATATATATATATTCACGCACTAATGTAATATCACGTGTGAAGCACGGGTCACTTTTAGAATATTAATTTTATATTTCATTCATATTTAACAACAGAAATTACAACGTATATATCTAGTAGATACTAACTCATGAAGACATTAAAACATGAAATATAATGAATAGTTTTGACAATGGATGGAATCTATTAATTTGAAAAATCACATGATACTCAAACAAAATCCAAAATCATACGCAAATGTTACTAAGCAGTCATGGTTTATGCTCGTATGCAAAATGTTTGTAAAGGAAATAATTAGCAACTATAATTCAAAACATGAGGAATTTTTTTTTTTAATTGGTGAATTCTTTCTTAGACTACTAACCCAATTCCTACTCCCACAAGATTTGATCCCTTGACCACTAAGTCATAAAAGAATGTTGTTACTACGAGAACTAACCTACAATCTCAAAATACGAGGAATCTATCTATAAATTTAAACTATAGTAATTGTCATAAATCATCATGTAATTATAACAACATTTTGCCCTATTGTCCTGAATTTTTGTCCCATAAAGTTTGGATTAGTGAATTCTCTCCATTTTATCTGTAGCATGTTCTTCTTCATCATTCGCAACTTTTCATTCTTTTGTCAATTTTCGTTTCTTGTTCTCATTTTTTAGTTCAAATATTTTTTGCAACATTCATTCTTCAGCTTTGTTTATGGTATTGTAATTTTTGATATTGACATAAAAAATGAAGCAAATCCTTTTCATATTGCAAATAGCAATGGGTGTGGAATGTATGTTCTTTCTATGCAAAATACTGTTTTGAACTATTATTCTCGAGAAGTTGGGAAGAATAATTTTCTAGTTTTTGTTGTTGTAGTTAAATTGGTATGTCAAGGAGTTCTATTTCATGTCAACTTCAAGTAATTTGTTGTTATTGTTGTAATTAAATTGTACTTTCTATGCAAAATACTGTTGTAGTTATTTTCTAGTACGAATGCTGTAATCCACATGTCAACTTTTACAATGATATTAATTTCGTACCTATATCTTGAGATATTAAGCATGCATATTTACAAATAGACATGCCACTTTTTACCCCATACCTCTGATTGATTTCTGTTATTTCCGTGCAGCACTTTTGGCACAAATTGTTGAAGAAGACAGCAGTGAGGGAATTGTATAACCAGCTTTCCTTGCCAACTATGTCTTTGATTAGTGGTCATGCAATTGATTCTTCCGTTCATTGGGCTCTATTTTTGTAAACTCTGCAATAATTTGATGCTGGTCATGCAATTGATAGTTCCATATGCAATTGGTAGTTTGATTATTACCGTCAAGTTTCAAGGTTTAGTTACTGGTTGTTTGGTTAATTTGTTTGTATTTGTAGTTAGATGGGTTTTTTGCCAAAAGGCGAAGAAATTGGAAGTGCGAAGCTATCGGACTTAGGAACTCGCATAAGAAACCCAATGAACGAAAAATGAATCGCCTGACTCGAGCTTCTTTCTGCCCTAATTTCTAGTTGTTGCTCAGCTCCTTATGTTGGGTTAACAGGGTTAAAAGTCAGTATTCAAAACGGCTTAACAAAATAGGAAAAAAAATAAAATTCGAGGCACGTGTGAATACGTTTTTCTTAAAACAGTTTAGTCCACTCACTAAGTGCTTCAGAGGATTGTCGGACTACTATTTCTCAAGATACAATGGATTAAGTCAGTCTATTGACGAACAAGAATTAGAACAAGTACAAATGGATTAAGTCAATCTATTGACGAACAAGAGTTAGAACAAGTACAAGCGTATGCTAAAATACTTAGACTGCTGGAATAAGTGCCTATACATAGGCAGGAGAAAAACTGTGCTCCCAACCGTTGGTCACGTTTTCACTAATCCACAATCCACCTTATCTCCTCAAATTTGTGCTTCTAATCTTGATCTTCAACACCAATCTGTTAAAAGAAAAATAAAGATGAACCAAGTAATCAATAAAGCACCTCTAAAATAAATCAAACAAACGAAAAATAAGAAATGAGATGAAGAAAGATGAAATGTGAGCAATATCTGAGATATATATAGATAGAGAGAGAGCGGGTGGGGGGGATGGGGAAATGGGGGGGACGTGTGTTATGGGGATGGTGGTGGGGATTGTGTTGAAAGTGTGTCATACCTCATGCATCTTTGTTTGTTTTTTTTGAGCTTAGAAGGTGTATACAAAAGAAAGAAATAATACACTAAGTGTGTGAATAAGTTTAATGAAACTTAAAAATCTAATGGAGTTGTACAATTTTTTGAAAATATTCAAGCATGAATGACATTCACAATAAGAGTATAAGTGTATTTTGTGGAACTTCATGTTACTAAATTATAAAATATAAAAAAATACACCGTCTGATATATAAAAAGAGTAATATTTGAATTTTTGTCAAATATTAATTTTATATGTTTGACTGAGAATTGAATGTAAAATAATAAGTTTTTTTTTTATAAAATTTGTTATGAATCTTTAATTAAATATATGATTTGAAAATGATAATGACAAAATTTAAAATTTTAAAATTACAGTATTATAATAATTAATTATGCAAATGTTACTCTGTTTTTAATTTATTTTATTATCAAAGGTTTTTTTTTTTGGAACAGATGTACTAACGATTTATAACATATGAAAATTAAAGCTGAAATACAAAATTACGAACAATTACTTTTCAAAAATAATTTTAATAAAATTTATTTTTTATACCAAATTTGTTAAACTTCCAATTTTAAGAGAATTATTGGCAAATATTTTATTTGCCTCGATAATGTTACTAGACAAACGATTCAAAATATCATACGATCAAATATTTTAAACATGTTCTCTCTCGGGTTCATCATATCTGCCGTTCAAGTTAGTTCTGGGGATTTCATATAGAGTGCCGTTTTCTTTTTTCAACGAGGAAAATTTACTACTTTATCCAAGTTAACTTCATTTATGTTTTAACATCTCTCATCTCGCATGTATAAAATACTAGCACAAATTTGTAAATATATTATAACTACAATTTCAAAAATATAACTACACGTTTATTGCATCTATTGATTTTAATGTATTTATTCTCAATCCAAAACGATACTCAATGTTACATAAAGATTAATAAGATTAACGATAAAATTGGGATTAAGATTGATAAGATTAACAATATTTAAGCTATATTTTTGCGAGTTGCAATGCCGATTTATGTTGGTTAATTCAATTTCAATAACACCATTTTGGAGATTTTACATATAAAATATTCTTGATCAGTATTTCTGGACTGCTGATTCCCTCAAAGATCGAAGGTTTTATTTTGGTCATTTGCCTCAGGAATGGAACGCAGCCACACAGCTCTACAAAAGTTAATGTCATATTAATTTCCTTATTTATTTCTATTATTTTGGTAAGAAGAAAACTAGGAGATTATGCCTTTGTACCGAGTTGATTTATTATATGGTGTCTTTTGTCATACGAAATGCTCATATTTTCTGTAGTCTACTTTGATTGGTTGGAATGAAATTACGAGCATAAAATTGATGAAATACTATTATAGTTGAGATATTTTCGTCAATTTTAAAAAAAAATGAAATCGTCGTCTATGAAATAGGATGCAATTTGTTCATGGTTTTTTATGGTGCAAAGGGAGATTTAGTGAGTAAATTACATATGCAAATTACACTCAATTTTTTAAATAAACGTAAGACAATTCAAAATAATAGCCATATTTCTTTAACGAAAGATGGAAGTAATTTGAAACAAGGGTTATAAACCAAGATGCTTGAGATTAAAGATAAATTGAATTCAAATACAAAAAAAAAAAAAAACAAAAAGAAAAAAACAAAACAGAAATGTCATTCTCTCTACATAATGAGTATCACCACATTCTGACCACGTTCAATTTCCTCCCGTCTATATTGAAACAGTAGAGGTTTAGCCCTTTAGGGCTCTATTTTATGAAATGGCAGAAAAATATCTCAAATATACAATATAGGAAAGTCGACTGTTCTTTTCGGTAAGAAACCTTTTATTATACACAGAATAATTATTAGAAATATATATGCCACATATATATCTCCAATAAATATTATGCCACGTATCCACTTCACAAGAAAATAAAAACTTATTAGATTGTGTCGATTGCAGATAGTGTTTATTTTCCTAATTTTATTTGTAGTATCAATTAAATCCTGTAATTTTCTTTGAAAAGACATGATACGCTTCTACGGTATAAAAGCAATTCATAAATCATCGTTACTATTTATTGCGATAAGTGCCGTAGTAAAATATTACCACCAATAAAATCCAATCGAGATTCAAAATGGGTGAATCTCGAATTGCTTTCGATAATGGTGTTTTCTTATGATATTAATATGATAAGTGTTACAAGGTAAGACAACTTTATGTTATAATAATTTGTGAAGGATTTTGATATTTTTATTATTAATATGGTTATATTATGGATCAAATCTCTTACCTTCCAAAACAACGCCAGAATTATTTTCGCCCAACAATCTCACATCATTGGTATCTCATACCATGAGTAAGGTTTTTTTTTTCTTTGAAGAAAATCAGGAAATTCTGTTATACCGAGGGAACTGATAGTCTCATCCGATGGTAAAGTTGCAAGTCCTAAAGTTTTCTGTTTCTTTGTTTTTTATTGTCCGTAGTACCAAACATATGCCAAATTTTATAATCAAAGAAGGAATCATTGTTTCACCAATTATCTTTAACGATTCAATATCTGTTGAGAAAGACCTTTGGGAGTTAGGAATGGTGAGGGGAATGAATTTTCTTGGGAATTTGCGAATTCAGCACGATGATGAAAGAAGAGCGGTGTTGACGGTGAAAAATTTTCAGCATCGCCCAGGGTATATCAAGCAGTAACTGTTAAGACGGTTATTGATTGTAAATTTAAAATAATCCTTGGTATGTAACCAAAATAAATATGGAGTAAATCATAATTCATTATTTCGTAAAATTTTGACGGAAAGGGTAGTCAACAAGAACAAAACTGAAATTCGATGGCAAAGTATAAATTATAAGTAAAATAAAATAAAAGATGTCAAATGTTTTTAGGCAGAAGAGAATGAATGGAGCGTACAAGCCCATCTTATTAAAATTCAAAATCCAAGGTAGAAAAATGGCCTTTTTCCTTCATAATTTCCCGAATATCCACTGAAATCAGAATATGCTACAAAATTTCATCGCTGGTTTTTCCTCCATTGTTAATAAGAGGTATCATCAATTTCCGCTACATGATACACTCGTTAACACAATCATGTTGTCTTTTCTCAATCATGTTGTCTTTTCTCTGCCCTCCAAACACAGCATCTTACAACCGGAAATTCTTTGCTACTCATCGATTTCCGAGATGCAGCAAACAAGTTGAAATATTTCAATCGAAACCATAACAAAGCAACTCCAGCTTCTTACCCAACCCTTTTACAATCGTAATCTGCTACACTGACTCCATTCAGATCTACGGCCCTATTTACATTTCTTGCCAACTCTGCTGCAACTCCAATGTAAGTGTGAGGTGTTAACTTCAAGAGATTGATTTTTGCCTCCGTTGGTATATCTAGACCTTCAATAAACTGCAATATGCTTTCTCTGGTAATAGCTCTTCCTCTCGTTAGCTCCTTTAGCTTCTCATAAGGTTCGGGAACCCCATATCTACGCATCACCTACACAAAACATGGTACATATAAAAATCTTGCAAGGAAGAACATGAGAATTAGATATACAGTATTACAGAAATAAAGAGCACAAGACTGTAACCAGAACACCCGTAGGGAAGTATATATAAACTACAGTACAATATTGTTACCTACCGCTTGCGGAGCATCCAAATACATAGACACACATTATGCAGGGTATATGGCCCAACAAATTTTCAACAGAGCATCAATTTCATTTGAAGTCCTGGAAGTACAGGATAGGGAAGATATGATATAAAGAAGAATAAAATTTTCTAATTTCCACTAAAGAGTGAAAAGTCATTGCTAATGGTCACTGTTATGGTGCACTGTTATCATACCATGCAAGGCAATTGTAAGTGCTGGAAGTCCTTGCAATAGTTACTGGCAGGGCTGTAGCCAAAAGAGCTGGCTCAAGAGTAAGGCCTAAGGGGGTCAAACTACAGCATTTCAATGATATTATAACGAACAATTCATTCCTCAGACCTATAATGATTACACACTTTTTGAAGAAAACTAGCTTGCAACTTGTGTAAGGCACGAGTTATTTTTATTTTATTATCTAATTTAAATATTTTATTAATTGTTATAATTTAATATTTTCTCAATTTTAAAATATAATGCTAATTTAATTATTGTTTAATATCAAATTTGTACGAATTAACTTAATTTTGATAGTACAATAAAATAATATTTTCATTTGTTGTTTAATATATTATGTCTGTTTCCCAAAAATAATTATATTTGAAAATTCAATTGTTTCCATAAAAAGAGTTACATTCATATAATTTCAAAAGTTTGTTGTTACAATACCAAATTTCATTTAAAAAAAGTCATCACTTTTATAATAATACCAAATTTCATTTAAAAAAAAGTCACAAATTCTAAAAATAAAGCTCAATAAAAATACGACCTTAATATATGCCAAAAATGTAATATTGTGACTCTTTTTTCTCAAAATGGAAAGGGGATTAAAAAAATCGACTAATGATAAAAATAAAATAGAATTTTAGAATAGTTATAAGAAGTTAAATTATAAATAAGTAATGCAAAATCATGTGAATTATGTGAAACCAAAACTTAAATGTTATAATTATTTTAATCATATAATAGATTTTTAGCTTAAAACACATCTCTCGTACACCTATGTAGAGTATTTGAATTTTATTTTGCCATTTATTATTCGTTTCGTACGGAAGCCGATCAAAAGCATAACATACAAGGAAAATATAAATTAACATAAGTAGTAGATACGACTATTTAAGTTGAACAAATTAAATAACACTAGATAAAAAGCAGCGACAAAATATAAAATTAACATCGATTAAAAAACTTATAATTTTAATAACAAAAATTGAAAGGAAAAAAAAAAGACAATAATATATAGTACTTAAGAATTGCAATGAGTACGAAGTATAACGCTATATTTAGATTATTCAAAAATATTTCTTTAAGTAGTATTAAAAATAATAATTAAATTGAAGTGAAATCAACATAATTTATAATTCAAACTCTAATTAAAATACATTCTTTTACACTTACTCCTATTTATTATAAATATTATGTTAATTATAAATTTGTAAATGTATCCCAGACATCTAAATACAAAATCAGTGAGTTCATACAAAAATAAAATATAAAAGACATTGAAACAATTATCATTAAAGAATATGTTTTTAAATCATATTAAAAGCTACAATCCTTGAAAAATAAAATTAAAATGTATGGTAAATCTTAACAATTATTAAGTAAAGAAAATATAATAAATAAGCATAACAAAATTCACTGGACAATTATTAAACTAATCCAACCCAATCAAGTAAATCACAATTTAACCGATAATAATTGAATATGCTAATTAAAAAAATTATAACGAAATAATGATGATAAATGTAAGTAATCCCAAAAATATAATAAATGCACAAATATAGCTCAAATAATAAAAACAAATAATCTTTTGAGTCAACCAATATAATTTTAATTGAAACATTGATTTAATTTCTACAATTTATATATATACACTTCAAGATAATTACAATAATATATATATATATATATATATATATATATATATATATATATATATATATATATATATATATATTAAAGTTACTACATATACACTTAAGTATTATTACACCTGTTTAATGGAATTAATTTTAAATAGGTATGATAATTATGTTAATTAAACTACCAAATATCGCAATTAATTTTTTGTCCATAATTCCATAGTCACACGTATAAGTTATTTGTTACATTATATTCATATATTTTGTTTTAAAAATCTCTAATTATGGATTTCGTAACTTTTAATAGAAGTAGGAATCGATGAAAATAGAAGTGGATTAGGAGAATTTGATAAAAGTAGAAGTCAATTAGGAAAGGACCATATGGGAAGAAAAAGAATAAAAAGAGGGTATTATTGAAAAGAAAAAAAACGCGGAAACATGAGATAAAAATACATGTTTGTACTTTGAAATATAGTATATGGATTCCATATGATACCACAAGATAAATATATAAATTATTAAATCCACTAGGCCATCATTGCCGCCATAAGTTATATGTGGCTCCATCAGTCGGTACAGATGGGAGATAATTTCGGTGCTCTCTTCAGGCATGTTTGGATAAAAGGAAACAAACTTCTGAAGTTAGTGTACAATGCTTTGACTGGGCAGATGACTGAGCAGATGGGGATCACAGGTGATGACCATATAAGCCAGTTTTGATATTAGTTAGAAGGTTTATTATGGAAAAATGTTATACAATCATTGTACCTCATTCTCGTCTTCAATGGGGTCTGCTCTTTCTTTTTGGGAGAGTATGCCAATATGATCTTTTTTATAATTTTCTTTCTCCAATGAAATAACAACTGCTTGGTTTGTCGGATGACAAAGAATGAAGATTATCCCAAATGTTCAAATATATTATGAAGTATGCAACTATAACAACTTAAAAATGCGTGAAAGAAATTAAAACTAAAGTATCAACTAAATGTCTAAATAAAATGACAAATAATTAAAGGACCTAGCTTGAATCACATAGCAAACTAAAATCAAATTTGAAAAGCATGTGAGGTCAGTGCTGGACTGCCCTCAAGTAGAAAAAACACAATCATGATACTGGGAGAAGGGAAGGACAAAAATGAAGAATCAGCAATAATGGAAACCAGGTAAAATAAAGAAAGTGACCTATGGCTGCAATCTGTAATCTCACCAGGTAACTAGGTAAATTAAATTCAGGTAACAATAGAAATGTCACCTCCATTGTTGTATCCAATTACAGGATAAAGAAACAGCTGAATGAGTTGATCACAGAGAGTGCTTAAAACTATGGTGGTTATGGACGTTTATAGACTATGAACAGTAGCATGCAACCTTTTACATTAATAGCTTCCATGTTTACCGGAACCCATGTGCTACTGTTTATCCAGTTTACAAATCTTAAAAGTTTTGGTAGAAGAATGCAGTCCTCGTTTACTAATAAAAAGTGGATTTTCATAAAAATGAGGTCCTAAGCTACTGCTCATGCAGGCATAATTCTCCTCTATCCAATTCTTCTTATTTAGGGTTGCCATTTTAGCCATTGACCTACTCTTTTGGGCGTGTTTCTGTGATGTGTTATTTGCAATCTTATGCTTGCTGATGTATAGATCTAGGGGAAATGGAAAATGCACCTCTAATTTGGATCATTCTAATATAAGTGTGCCTTATTTATCAGGAAAAGAAATCAAGTTGTAGAAATCAAGCTCTTAAAAATTGTTAAAAAGGACATGGCTAAGTATGCATAAATTATATTGACTTACAGTTTGTATTGGTTCAGCAAGCACCTCCCATGATCGATTCAGATCTTCGGACAAAGCAGCTTCATTGACCTATAAGAGAGAAATATTCTTTATATGGCAGATGAGCGAGGAAAACAACTAAGATTTTGATTAATGAAAGCTAAATTGGGAATGCTAGCTGATGAATTTTCAGGTGAGTAAAACATAAATATTATCCTATCTATATTAGACTAATGAAAGCTTCTCCAAAAAGTGGAATATAATATCTGCGCTGATAGAACTAGTCACAGCTATTGCAAAGTTAATAAAACATCAAATTAGCAATACTAAATACAGTGAATTGTATATCATGTATGAGCTTAAAGATCACTTGGCTCTCAAATGTACATTACAAACATGGACAATCATGTTAATAAATGTGCAATAGAGAAGAACCAAAACTCAAATGTGCCATTTACCTGAAGCTTTGATATTCCCTGTAAAGCACTTCTGTAAGCCAGAAGAGAATGTCCTAATCCCACACCAATGTTTCTTAGAACTGTTGAATCAGTTAGGTCCCTCTGTAATAACACAACTCACAAGTTACAAGTTGTACAGAAATTTTATAACATTTTATATAGAACAGTATTTCATACGCACAGGTGTAATAAGTAAGGACTACAAATGCAATGGTACAAAGATATCGAGATAAGATTCATGCTGTGTTATGCAACTATAAATATTACCCCCCATGTTTATATAGCTATTTATGTCACATTTGAGCTCAAAATACTTCAGATGTATGCGTACCTGCCAACGTGAAATAGGCAATTTCCTGCTGAAATGAGATAGATATGCATTGGCAATACCAAGATTGCCTTCACTGTTTTCAAAGTCAATTGGATTCACCTTGTGGGGCATTGTTGAGGACCCAACCTCGCCAGCCTTTGTTGTCTGCTTAACAGCATTATGGCCTTAGTTAATAATTACGAAACAAATTAAGAGTTAAAGACAAACATGATATTAATATGTTCACCTGCTTAAAGTAACCCAAGGAGATATAACCCCATATATCTCTATCAAAATCAGTCAGGATGTTGTTGAACCGGACAATTGAGTCAAAAAGTTTTGCCATATAGTCATGAGGTTCGATCTGCAATACAATGAACTAATGAGAACCATGATATACAGAGTCTACACACAATGCCACTCAAATGCCATTTGTACATTATATATTGAAACATTTCACTGCAATTAGGCAAGACGTTACGTGCTTACATGGATGAGCAATGGTGCTATGCTAATAATTAAAAGAATAATAATGATTAGACTTTTGGAAGTTCCTTTTGGAGGCAAAAAGATTTAGAGAATATCTGATACAAACTCTTCTTGGGTGAGAAATGCCCCAAAAGATGCTCAAAAGTATTATAGTTAAAAAAACGAAGTTAATTAAAGTAAAGGGAAAAACAAATCAAATAGGAACTCATTAGCTCCTATATAAGGCTGAAAGCAAGCACCCGATTCCAGCTAACTACGGATTATAGTAGCAGACAGTAACACACCTGAGTTACATAGGGATTAAAGCTTAGTCCGAGGGATGTTACAAATTCCTCAGCAATAATAGGCCAGTCAACATCAGGATATGCAACAAGATGTGCATTGTAATTTCCGACTGCGCCAGCAAACTTCCCTAGTATCTCAACTTTTGAAACATCTTGCTTTTCTCTGCTTAATCTTTCAGCAAAAATTATCATTTCCTTTCCCAAAGTTGTAGGTGAAGCTGGCTACAGGATAAATGAATAATATTATTCATGATTTATATCGGTAATAAACTATTACAGCTTATATATAATCAAATACTGTTCAGAAATTAAAAAAGAGGATACATTTTCACATTTTTTTGGGATCAAAACTACACCTCAATGAGCACATCTCTCCCGGACCAGGCAAGGAAGAGTTTGTACAATTAAACTAATACCAATTTAACAATTATGTGTATGTAACAATATCACACACACACACACACAGAATTCTCAAAAGAATATCCATATTATTATTCAGGAATAAATTCAGAAGGATTTACATTCTATATCTTGGAAAGCATTCAAAACTTTGAGGTAACACTGCGAAGTTTAAGTTATTGTTTGTAGCCCATTTTCTCCTTGTAACAATATTCTAGATTAGATATGCAAAAACCGGATTTTTTTTCCTTTTCCTTTTCCTTATTTTAACCATAAAATGTAATGCTCTTTCATATCAATTGTCTTATTTCTATAATTAAAAGCTCTTTTACCTGCCCATGAGTACGAGAGAGCATAGGAACATGAGCATTTGCTTCAGCCATGTCACATATTGCCTTAATTAATTTATCCATAACAGGAACTATGACATGGTTCATCACATTTTTCAGCATCAATCCGTGGGCAAGATTATTGATGTCCTCAGATGTGCAGGAAAAATGGAAAAATTCAAGCACCTAGAATAAGAGAAGTTGGTTAAGAGATTTCAAATAACATGAAATTTAATGTGAGACGACTGGACATGAAAGACCAAATATAAAATAATGAAATCATCTAGAATGAATTAGAGCAGATTCCTCATCATGATAATAGCAAAAAGAATCAGATACATACCTTAGCTACCTCCGGATTAGATTTAAATTTTTCTTTAAGAAAATACTCCACTGCTTTCACATCATGGTTAGTTGTCTTCTCAATTTTCTTAACTTCTAAAGCATCACTCATGCCAAACTCAGCCACCAGTCCTTCCAGACATGACTGAGCATCGTCACTGAAGCTTGGAACCTCGGTGACTTCAGGAATTTGTGAAAGCTTTAACAACCATTTTATCTGTCAAAAACGAAATAAGAATATCATAATCATTTCTCAAAATGAAAAATACGACACATTTGACACCCAAAAGAAAAGAAAAGAACATAATATAATATAATGATGTATTGGAAATTTGGAATAAAAATGGAGCACATCCTACCCAAAGCTAAGCATAGAGAAGC